>JAPYKE020000076.1:6152500-6752355 GCA_028554795.2 Sinohyriopsis cumingii | reverse complement strand
CTAAACTGAAATTAACAAATAATGTGTTCAGATGGCTAGAGTGATTATTATGTATCCTTTTCATTGGGGTATTCGTATAAATACTTGTGGAACTATGAAACTGTATTTCAAATAACTTCACATCACAGTTTTTTTTTAATGTGTTTCTGCGTGAGTGCTTTCTTGTAATAGGTAGTCTGTCATGGCGATATTTCTTCATTGTCACATGTGTCAATTTAAATGCATAGCAATGCTTTTTAGGTTCCGTCCACACCACCATCAAAATAATTTGTTGCATAGCAGTAGATATTTGCCCAAGCCCATAATATTTAAACGTATAAGAAAGGTATGTTCTTCATATCAGCCTATGTTGAGGTACATCTGGTGTGTTAGATATCTCTTTCGTCTGTTGAGGTATATCTGGTGTCACATATCTCTTTCGTCTGTTGAGGTATATCTGGTGTCAGATATCTCTTTCGTCTGTTGAGGTATGTCTGGTGTCACATATCTCTTTCGTCTGGTGAGGTATATCTGGTGTCACATATCTCTTTTGTCTGTTGAGGTATATCTGGTGTCAGATATCTTTTTCGTCTGTTGAGGTATATCTGGTGTCACATATCTCTTTCGTCTGTTGAGGTATATCTGGTGTCACATATCTCTTTCGTCTGTTGAGGTATATCTGGTGTCAGATATCTCTTTCGTCTGTTGAGGTATATCTGGTGTCAGATATCTCTTTCGTCTGTTGAGGTATATCTGGTGTCAGATATCTCTTTCGTCTGTTGAGGTATATCTGGTGTCACATATCTCTTTCGTCTGTTGATGTATATCTGGTGTCACGTATCTCTTTCGTCTGGTGAGGTATATCTGGTGTCACATATCTCTTTCGTCTGTTGAGGTATATCTGGTGTCAGATATCTCTTTCGTCTGTTGAGGTATATCTGGTGTCACATATCTCTTTCGTCTGTTGAGGTATGTCTGGTGTCACATATCTCTTTCGTCTGTTGAGGTATATCTGGTGTCACATATCTCTTTCGTCTGTTGAGGTATATCTGGTGTCACATATCTCTTTCGTCCGGTTATTTCATGTATGGTTATCGACATTTCCAGTGTTTTGGCATAATACATTTTATTGCGAACTTTGGGGAAACCTACTTCATGTATTTTAATTTTTCATCGCATATTTAAATATATGTTTTTTCCCTCTCTCTATCTCTCTTGTCAGTTTGAAGAACCCATGTGCATTGCCATCCCCTGTTGTCTGAACCGAGTACCATTTGGACGTGAAGCTGTTATCAAGACCTTCAGTTTGGGAACCTGGAAAGAACATTCTGCAAACGATGTCCTCTTTGAGGATATCAAAGTAAGTTTACTAAGATTGATTCTAGAATCCTGAAGAAGATTATAGGACTAATTCTTGTAATTAACCTGAACTAGGACAAGTTATTATTGATAATCACCATAGAAGACTTCTACAGTTCTGGATCAGTTTTACTATTTTGTTTGCGAGGATAGATGGCGGTATATATTATTCGAAACCCTAAGGAATAAGAAATGTAAAAAAATGTTTCCATCTTTACCTCAAGGTTAAGGTCAAGTTTCAAAGTAAAATCTAAGTATTCAATGTAAAATGTATGCATATCACTGTAAGATTCGCACTACTGTACAGGGGTAACTAAATAATTTTTTCGGGAGGAGGGGGTTGTGGGGACGCCAAAATGTAGTGGTCAGCTGTTACGTTTTACAGATATAGGCCAAACCATGTTGAAAGGTGAAATCCTTATAATCCTAGCTTACAAAAAATGATATATATGACAAACTTTAAACACTAAGTTTCAATGTGCGGGCGCCCATGATATTGTACGAATTTCTACTAAGCTGTACATGATTGTTCTTTTAGAACTTACTATTCTATATTTGTTTAAAGAGTGAGAACATCATTGCAGCACTGATAATGTGAGAGGTCAAATAATGCAGTTTTAGCTGGAGTAAATAACAGTCCTTGCAATAATGTATTTATTGGTGGAGTAAATAACAGTCCTTGCAATAATGTATTTATTGCTAAGTGCTGCATATACATAGCGACATAGGGCGCACCGAGTATATTGACTATTTGCCACCCACGCAAGCGTAGTTGCCACCTATTTGCACCCCATTACTCTTTACAATAACAGGGCTTTACAAGTTAAGTCAGGCCCAAGTTACACTATGCTTTTGCTGATAGTCTTCGATTGATTCTCAAACCATGGAGTTACTTCCTACTGCATGTCCTTGAGATCATTCCCGTTAAAATTTTAACTTAATCCTCTTACCTCGGATGACTGTGTTCGAGGTACATGGATTAGGTCTATGATTGTACGAGAATGGGGATTATAAGCTATTTTACAAGGTAATCCATACATTAGCAAGGTAGCTGCAACTTGTGCATGTTGCGCTATGATTTTAGTCTGGTGAGTGTAGTACAGCCGGTGAACTACGTTCAACTACACTTAGGTGCTCTCAAAACCAGCACAAGTGCAACATAGTCCGCGTTGTGTATACTAAGCAATGGTCATGGAAACTGTTAGGAAAATTAAAGTCACATTCTACTTTCAGATAAAAAAAATCAAACAACTTAAAATGTATGGATTAGATTTTAATTTTTACTGACAGCAAAGACGTAATATCATGCATCCAACCAAAACGGGTGAATTGATAATTGAGTAATATGTTATTTACCTTTTCTTACAGTACTTCGGGTTACTTAGTACAAAATTAGATGTTGTGAATATATGGAGTTGTTTACAACAACATGAAAGCTCATGAAATACAGTTTATATCCTTTAAAGTTTTGCTTGAACTTCAATTTGGATTTATGACCCTGACCTTGATAAAATGGCAAGATTGTTTTTGTTCGTTCATTTCTTATAATCTTACCTTACAAACTATGTCTGCCAAATTTTAATCACCCAGTTCACGCTGAAGTAAAATATGTGAAAGCTGCAACTGGACTGCTCTGTCCAGCAGACACATTGCATTGATTTTTTGAAGAAATGACTGCGAAAATTTATTTGCCCTTTAATATTCCACTGACATTTTATAACTATCTTTACCTAAACACGACAGTGTGAAAATCTCTAAATTTCATGAAGCAAGGATTTCTTTTTCAGACATAGAAGTATTTACGAATAACTAATTGGATGCATAAATCATAAATCGTTTCAATTTATGCGTGTGGAGCTACTGTACTGGAGAATGGGGGTTGGGGTGGGGAAAATTAGTTTGGCTTAGGCTGTCTGATTCTATTGTGAATTTTTCATTACTTTTCATTAGGATCAATGAAATGCAACTGCATATATATATATATATATATATATATATATATATATATATATATATATATATATATATATATATATATATATATATATATATATATATATATGAGTATCAGGATGTTATTAGTATCAGGATGATTTTCATAGACAGTGAAATAGGTTAATTACATTGTAATAAGTACTTCTGCCAGAAGTATACGCCTTCTTGAATGGATTTCCTTTATGTAATACCTGCTTATTATTATCAAGTGGGGAATACACATTTTGTTTTATGTTCTACGGTGGCACTTTTCAAACCTACAATATTTATAGACCTGTGGCAGATATGCCCTATATCTTACATTAAATGTCCAATTAAATTATGTTTTTATGTCTCACAACTTTAGCATATTTGCATTTCTCAGAATACACTGTTATAGGTACAAGATAGGACGCACCTTTTTTAAACAGATTATGGAGTAAATCCAGCAAATATTATAGACAGTGCTTTTCCTCTAATCATCACAATTATGTCATGGTTTTAACCCTTTAACATTCAGACAAATAATCATTTTGTTTACAGGAAACAAAATTGTTTGAGACTCGAACCAAGTCATTCGGCATGTTCGCTGTAGTTCTGAGGAACAAGAGAGACACGTTAACATTCAACAGGAACGGAAACAAAGTGTCGGCATCCTCTGATTCCAGGATCTCCTTCACGTGTAAACCAGGGACTTTCAAAGTCAATACCAGTTTTCATCTTGAGGTAGCCCGCTCTATACCTTCGCAGAGTATTATTATTTATGACAAACATATTGTTTCTTCCAGTTATCAGATATGATTTTAATTCCTATGAAAGTATTTTAAATGAAACGATATTGTAACCGTTATGGGAATCAGTTCGATTAAGTTTGGACCAAATATATCGTTTCTTAATATAGAGAAAAGCGTATTAGCTAAGAAATTTTTGTGTGGCTAAAGATCCTTAAAACGTATTATCTTGCCCCACCAGCCCAACCTTATATAGCGGTCATTTGCAAACTATAACAAAATGATACAATCTTTAAATCATGGGATTTTGCGAAGAATGCCATCTTAAAAATTTTATAATTGGATTTTATTTTGCTATAAATGCTTGTGTTTCGCATCAAGACTGCAAGATTCGCGAAAATTAAATTACTGTCAAAGTTAGTAAGTTTAACAGATATAATTTTTAAACTTGTACACATCCAAATGATTATAAACATTGGACGTTTTAAACAAAGGACTACAACAAATCTTGTTAGTTTCTGCGTCCACCTTTGAATTTCAAAGTGGAAAATTCTAGATCGTAGGTACATATCTTTACTTCAAAGAGAAATTCCTTACATGTTCGTCACGTAGTTACAGGTAATTAAGTATAACTAAACCATTAAACTTCAACAAAATCGATTTCTGCAGGCAGTTGTGTATTTACTATTTCTGTTTGAATAAGATAACCGTTTAAACTAGCTATCAGCTATCAGCTCGTTGACTCGGATTCAAACTTTAAAACATGGAAATATGGCAATGTGTAAATCTCACTAACCATCTACATTCGTGAAGAAAGTAAAATGTAAACGTGTTATTGGATTCATTTGTCTATAAAGCGTAAAAATTTATCAATACGTTATTTGGTTCATTTTAATTTAATTTCCCCCCTCTATATTCTGGATTGTTCCCATGTACTTGCGCTGAACTGTTTGTTTTGTTTCGTCTTGTCCAACAGCTATAAACTAGTTAGGGTTCCGATCTGATAGAAGGGTCGTGAATTGTAATGCGCCCGTTTGTTTGCGCAGGAGGATATAGTTGTCAGAAGTAATTTGGCTGGTTCACTTTTATTTGAAAATAGAGTCCATTTCATCCAAGAGCAATTAGTTTCAGAAAATATGGTATAACCGAAGGTGATTTGGGAAGATATTTTTGTGTCGCTTATATTGAACAAAAACTGGATAATCTTGCGTAACACACATTAATTTACTGCTAATGAATAAACCCTAACAAATACATAAACATGTCAAGATATTATTCGTAATGAAATCTTTTATGCTACCATATATATATATATATATATATATATATATATATATATATATATATATATATATATATATATATATATATATATATATATATATATATATATATATATATATATATATATGTTGTCTGTGTATTTGGGTGAGTAGGTGGGTGGATAATATGCGCCAAACATTTTAAGTTACAATTATTTTTTTTCTTCTTCCCATTAGTATCTATCAGTTGACATGACATCCATTAGTGATCTGAAACACCGGAGACCGAAGGAGTGCGAGTGTGTTCTGTCCTGCAGTCCTATTGTCCGTTTCTCCATTACCAACAAAGCCTGCAAGAAACCTATACAGGTTACTTTGCCTCTCCCCCCTGTGGCCGCGCGACCCAAAAGACCCAGCACGACCGGCACCCCGCGGGGAGGTGATCCGAAAGATATAGAGAAGCTCCCCGTTTCTGAACGACCCCTGACAAGTTTTGCGCCGACAAAAGAAGGTCACCACTTTTTCTTGTTTTTAAGTGATTGCCAGTATAAGTAATTAATAATTATGCAAATGTACACACTGGGAGTTAAAATGGACAGTATCTTGTGCCTAGTGTAATTTTATTATACCCAGTCGTCGATTATATTATACGCAATTGTAAATCAGTATTTAAATGTAAGATGGCGGCAATTTCATCAACAAGTAATAATTGTGCCCCCAACTTTAAAGTCCCACCTTTTGAATTTCAACCTGGTCTTACGAACTTTATACTTTTCCGGTATACACAATTGAGAAACTGTATTTCCCATCGTTACGGCAGAAATATCTTTGACATAAGTTTTGGTGTCGCAGGAAAAGAGTGCCCTTTCTTTATTTAAAAAAATGCAGATTGATTACATGTCATGAAAATACAGTAAATATACACCGTGCTCGGCGTTCGTTAATTTATAATATTACTTCGAGTACATATATTCGATATAAAGATGTAATTGAACAGGTAACAGAGACACGAATCATACAGTATTTATCGTAATTAATTTGTTTTAGATGTGTAATTTGAAGATATCTTGTACACATGTAGCTGATTTCTGTCTTTATTTAGACGAGCCGGAGGAGTGTTTCTATTTACTCCAACATGATGCTTCCAATGGTTGGACCAAAGCAAAAACACAGGATGTGACATACATAAAAAATAAAGACATCGTCATGTTCGAGATGGAGGAACCATTTGAAAGGTAGCTGTATTGTATGAACATTTAGGAGAATTATCTGGCAAATCCTCTGTTTTGTCGACAGAAGAAATTTTATATTGTTCTTTTTAATGACAATTTACTTTATTGTCATTTCTTTATTGTAATTTTCTTACACAGCTTTTGAACTGTAATTTCTTTTGTGTAATTTTTTAATTTTGTACAGTGAAACTCGGTTTACCGCAATCTCCTCAGGACCTAACTCTTCTCTTATCCCGACTGTTTGCTTCTTTAATATAATGTTTTCCCTTGTAATTCGAAACTCCTTAACCCCGAATACCGAAACAAATTTCTATCCTCAAATTTTTAATTTTTATTAAAAAAATCCCCTCAAACTTCCGGTGGCCTATTGGTTAGAGTGTCCGCCTCGGATGCGGGAGGTCGTGGGTTCGATCCACGGCCGAGTCATACCAAAGACTTATAAAAATGGTACTAACAGCTTCCTCGCTTGGCGCTCAGCATTAAGAAGTTAGTATTTAGACTGGTCGGCCTGGTGTCAGGATAATGTGACTGGGTCGGACATCATGCTACATGTCTGCGGCAATGATGCCCCAGTGCTAGACATCATTATAAACTGGCACACTGCAGACATCGTAGCGATATGACTGAAAAATTGTTGAAACTACGTTAAAAAATCCAAATCACACACACACACCCACCCACCCACCCACCCACGCGCTTGCTTGCTTAGAAACTTAACCCAAACTTGGAAATATATTTTAGCTGCTAAATTCCATATACTCGCTGTAACAGATTAATTACGGTTAGCAAGTACTTTAGTGGGCTAATTATATGACATAAAGACCCGCACATTTTCCCAAGTGCACGTGAGGTCCAAATGTTATTTGACACGCGCGCAGACACAGATTAGGGTTGACAATGGGCTAATCTGAAGTCTTTGTACCATATAAAAGAGCCAGATTTTAAGGCGAATTAATAACTAAATCCTTGTGGGTAACTCATTTTAAGAATCATTATTCTTATCTGCTTATTATCTATTTGTGATTGATGTTAGTCGTTTGCATACATGATTAATAGAAGGGGCCCCGAGTGGCTGAGTGGTCTAAAGCGCTCTCCGTTACGGATCAATGCCATCTCACTTCTGTCTGCGTGTGTTCGAGTCTCGGATTCGGCTAATGTGGGTATGTGAGAAAGCTTGCCAGCATCTTATCGTGGGTCGGTGGTTCTTTCTGGGGTTTTCCCGGGTTCTTCCTCCACCATTAATACTGGTCGCCATGTATAACCTATCGTGTGCTGAAAAATGGCGTTAAACCCCAACAACAGCAAAAAATTTGAGTAGTTTCATTGTTTAATTTTGATTGCAATTTTATTTATTGTAATTTGTTTACTCTCATTTTTTTATATAAAATTTTCATTGTAATTTTCTTATGCTGAGCTCTTTTATTAACATTAACTAAAAGGATTATCGACCACACCACAGCGGCAATTAACTCCATCGTTATTTTTATCTTCGTCGCGAGATGATGAAGATGACGACGATGGTTATTATTATTCTCGTCATCGTCATCTAATACATGAGCAGTCAAATCGTCATCAGCATTATCGTTAGACCTAGAAACAGCAACAGCATCGTTCACAGGATCCATATCTTCCCACCTGTAATTTTTCATTTTCCGGTGAGCTATGCGCCTGTAATCTGTGCGGTAGTACACCGTGCGCCTAATTTGCCTTATTTTAGCTAAGTTTGTGCGATTTCTTTGTTGCTTTTTTTCCTACAGATTGTTATTAACACCGGAAAAAATGTTGCACATATCTACCGGTAATATTACATCCAAGATGCGCAGGTTCCGATAAAGTGAATATTAGCGTTGATTAAATCTAAAGTAAACTGTTATTCGATCCATCTTAAGTCTTAACACTCGCCATGGGCAACGCCATGTAGTTAAAAAAAAAATCCTGCTCTGATGACTTATTTGCAATCTAAAATGGAAGGGGCAGTATCTATATGCTTGTTTTGAACCCGGCTATTTGTTTTACCTCAAGATAAAAATTTAAAACAATATAATTTTTTCTACAAATCAGAGCTAGAATATTTTCTCAAGCTATGGGGGGGGGGGGCTAAATTTCTTCCAAAGAATTAAGTACACCCCCCCCCCCAGCCCAATGGAAACTAAACTACATGGTCGGTCCTTAAGCATGTCTGCAATCAATATGCGATCGATACAATGGGGCAAATTATAGCATAGGTATTAAAATACTTACTATAATAATTATTAATTATTAATTAATAATTATTATAGTAAGTATAATTAATTATTCCTTTTCGCAGAAGATCACTCGCAATTAATGGTTTCAGGTTTCAGTATGACTTTCGTGAACAACATAGCCATTTTTAATTATCTACAGCATGGCTTACTGAAATTGTAGCAACTGATTTATACCGCGTCATATATGCGTCTGGTTTCTTAACAAGCCTTTTGATGAAGTAACATGAATTTTATAACTAGCTAGAAATGTGGCAAATGATTTTAATCACCGACACACCTAATTTAGGTGTATTTTCTTTATTTCTTCCTCATTAATTTATTGTTTGTCAAGATTTGCTTTTCACGTCTTTACACACACACACACACACACACACACACACACACATATATATATATATATATATATATATATATATATATATATATATATATATATATATATATATATATATATATAGAGAGAGAGAGAGAGAGAGAGAGAGAGAGAGAGAGAGAGAGAGAGAGAGAGATGCGTTCTTTGTGTATTTTTAAAAAAGGATGCCAGTGGTACAAGTCTGTTAAGTATATTTCTTACACGATACTAAGTGAGAAGGACCATACCGTCATTCTTGGCCAAGTGGCATACACCAACTGCAATCTATGTCGTTTTGTTTAAAAACATATAACAAGATTAAAAAACTACAATTTAAATTGTTTTATAATTGTCTCAGCTCATCCTGTTTTCTTCTAAATTTTGCTTTGCCTATTCGCTGCTTGGCTGCGGAATGATACAATTTGCTGCAGTTTCATTGTTTATACTGTCTTTGTTTAAATCAACTTTCACTTTGAAATCTCAAGCGTATTTTTTTTTATTCAACCGATGTAAAAAAAAAGAAGTTCTTCAAAAGGAGTAAATTACAAATTTACAGCAAGATCAGTATTAATTGAAGAAATGTATTTTGTAGCGGACGCATTCGGTACGAATGTAAAGCGTTTTTTTCTTCATCCGTCAATCCGTCGGTACATAGATTGCCATAGTCAATCTTAGTCATAATTGGAACTGTAAAGCTATTTCTCCCTGTCTCTGTCTCTACCTCCCATCTCTGTCTCTCTATCTTTTTCTGTCTCTGTCTCAGTTTCACTTTCATTCTGTGTATACAGGGCTAGAATTTAACACGAATTTCTTTGTAGCCAGGAGGACTAGTATATTGAGAAATTTATTAGTCCTGCCAGATCTTTACTAGTCCTGTTCACAAAACAATGTCACACAACTTTCATGTATGTTTACCGATTCAATTTTAAAGTTCGAACAACCCGCAACAAAACTGGATGTCTTCTCTGTGTTTGTTTTTGTGAATTGCGTACACCAGTTACACCACATAACATTCCTTTCATCGTCACAATTCAGCCATTCCCCGTCTTTTGTCCATTTCTTCTGAAATTTTCCATTACGCTTTTCCTATCATAAGAATTATTCCTCATCATTCTCTTCAACTTTTGCTTTTTTTTCCCCGGTGGCTGAACACCTTCTATCAAATGCCACATTTTGCCTGTCTTAGAAGGAGGGAATTGCGCCTTGTTTTCAAATACGAAATGTTATAGTATAGTTGACGTGAATTATTTAAAGCAAAAAAGGGAATGGCACAGTGTCCTTTATATAAAAAAGTCAGAGCAAGAAACACGTTTCACAACACGTGTCTTTGCCCCCTTCCACAATTAAATGGCCCCTCCCTAACAAAGACTTAACGTCAGCGCATGTTCTGCATGATCAAAGCAGTGGCCATTGTAAACACTGTAATAAAATATTAGCATCAGAACATACTGTTAGTTTCAGCTTGGAAAAGGTGTGTTCCCATCAAACGAAGCTATCTGACACTCGGCGCGTTGTATTTAACAGCTCCAATTATGGTATCAAGTCGTAAGTTTGGTAATTGTTCCTAATTAATCGAACCTCAATGTATTGTTGAAATTAATAATAAGGCAGAAAATTTTCAAATCTTAGATGCCCATGCTCAGATATTTTAATTCCCAACAAATGTACGGCATTCTGCTTGGATATTTCCACGTGTATTCAATTATTTGTTCATTCTTCTAAAGGAAAAATATAAAAAAATATTCTTATCATAGAAAAATAGTTTTATCGATAGGACGTGTCAATAACGTAATTGTAATAAGTTGATCTGATTCTTATAATTATTTCGATGGAAATATAAAATATGTAGTTTTCTGTTTGTGACTGTTGGAGCGTTTGGGTAGCGGGCAAAAAAAAAAAAAAAACTAAAACAAAAAAAAAAAAACGTGCGAACGAATTATTTGAATACTTTTTGCCGTGTTCTTTTGCGTGGTATACCGCTTTTTAGTTTGTTACTGTGGTCGAGTGAAGAAAGTATGATACCACGTCATTTTTTTCATTTAATTTGTTGTCAGATTAAATAGGATCAATTAGCAAACTTCCTTTGTTAATGACGGGACCATAATTTGCGCTGTTAAGTGAAATGCACAAAATCGAATCGATTCTTGTTATAGAAACGCACCTTTCCGAGGCAGAAATTGACTTTATCTTCTCATGCTAATATTTTATGACTATTTACAATGGCCACTGCTTTGATTCTACAGAACATCTGCTGAAGTCAAGTCTTTATTAGGGAATGGCGTAAATAAACGCTGACTATTGATAACCGAAACTTACTAGCCCATCGGAATATTAACATTTTGAAAGTTACTAGTCCGACATGAAATTTGCTAGCCTCGGGATAGCGAACTACCGCTAATTTCGAGCCCTGATATATATATATATATATATATATATATATATATATATATATATATATATATATATATATATATATATATATATATATATATATATATATATATATATATATATATATATTACCTGATGTGTTTTCATGTGTACAAGGTTCCTTGTTCTTCGACTGAAGCAAGGTGCACGTGAAACGACATCCGAGAAGATTGCAGGTTTCTTAGAAACGTCACTTCTTCAGCGAAACGTGCAAGTCTTCCTCCGTCAACGTCATGACGATCCAAATACCGTAGTAGTATCATGCGCAACGTCCAGCCGAGTGGAGGCCGCACTTCAGTCATTTGCTAAAGACGGGTTCGTCGAGGGACCACCCCTTTCAAAGGATCTGATTCTCAAAGAAGGTCAAATTCTGGAGATCGGATTTAGAGGAAATATCCACTGTTCTTCCGACAACAAAGAGCTGAAATTTGTTTTTAATAGTCATATGATCTCAAAATGTGCGTTTGAAGTGCAGGAAAATGACAAGTTTGCACAGAAGAGTTTCGACAGTTATCGGGGATTCGCTAAGATAACAACAAAATCGTTGATTCCAAGACCGTCGCAGACTCAACCTAAACCAGGTGACAAGGTGGAAATGGTTGAAGCGGAGGTTTTGCTGGCTGAACTCTTGATCAGCATACCTAAGGTAGGGTAATGGTTCCATACCTCAAAGCTAAACACACACACACACACACACACACACACACACACACACACACACACAGAAATAAAAAAAGAAATAAAGAAGATACACCCAAATTAGGTGTGTCATTGAATAAAGTCATTGACCGACCTCCATCATTTGACCTTCTTCGAGAATTAGACTTGCATCTATATGTATACATACACACACATATATATTATTTATTGTTTGTCAAGATTTGCTTTTCACGTCTTTATATATATATATATATATATATATATATATATATATATATATATATATATATATATATATATATATATATATATATATATATATATATATATATATATATATATTGCTTGCAGTTGATAGCTAGGCTCAATTTGTAATAAAGAACTGTATTGTTTTTATTTTCCTTCCTTTTTTCCACAGCCTGAACCAGAGCCCCCAAAACCGCTTCCTACCGCTCCAGTGAAGCTCACTGCTATAGGTATGATAAGCTAGCTGGCTCTGTTTTTACTGAGTAATTATGTGTATCTTTGGCGTCATGTAAAATATATCGTTTTGCACATAATCAAATTGCATACTCATTTACAGGATGAGATTTTTGAAAGTTTATGTATGTAGGTTCTGTAATCATTTAAAAGCTAATGTAAGGATGCCAGATTAAAAAACAAAATAACCCCGCCCCCCCCCCGCAAAAAATAAAACAGCCAAACCAACTACAAAACAGCAACAAAAACTGTTGTTTTTTATGGGAGGTAACTCTGCTAAAGTTACCTTTGGTTAGGTCCCGCTTTACAAATCGGGCTTTGCATAAGGTTTGATGTAATTTCCTCGATTTTCATTTGGATGAGACTTTTAAAAGCCCATTTATAGGTGCTAGAATAAAAATTGAAAAAAATAATAATAAAGAAAATAAAGTAAATAAACAAAAACCTACAAAACAGTAACAAAAGCTGATAATAATGGGAGGTAACTATGCGTATTTTACGTTTGGTTAGTTCCCACTTTACAAATTCGTGTTTTGCGTAAGGTTTTATTTTTTTATTTTTTATTTTTTTTAAAGTAACGTAAATTCCTCGATTTTCCTCGCTGGTTATCCTGGATTTTTTTTAAAATACAAACGAACTTGCATATCTTATAGACTGTTAAAATAATTTTTAACTCTCTTAATTGTTTATGATTGGCTGGTGTAATTTGGGTTTGGAGTGTATACAGATTGGTCTTACGTAGATGTACATGTCTCAAAGGACTGTTATGCTTCGCTGCGCCATTTTTACTTCATTTTCTTCAAAGGTAAATTAGAAGAAATAAGAAAGAGCCGATAACTTTGTTTACTTTTTATATATTCTATAATACAATTATTGCACTTTTTGTCTACTCTAACAAAATCCATCTTCCTATTTCCGTAACTGCTAAGGTTAGGTTACTGTACTTTAGACTAGTAAAGGCTCAGTTTTCGCGCACAAGTCATTTTGATCAGCAGCCTACTTAAGATGGTGCATAGTTTATATACTTACTTCAAATAAATAAATTTCAGTCACACTGCATGAAAGTAACATAGATATATGCCAGATTTATTTCAGCTGTGTACAGAAAATGAAGTTATCAGTAGGCTCAGTATCTTATTCATGGTCGACCAATGAGATAGCGATATTACATTCAGTGCAGTGCACTTGCATATTAAGCAGGCGCGATCATGGCTGTGACCAAGGGTAACATTGGAATATGGGCTATCATTCCTTAAAGGTGAGGAAGTGAGGATATTGTTATGTAAGCCTAAAAGGATGAATTTCTGAGCTAAACAACAGTCTAAAGTTATTACACTACGCAAAGTATAGTCTGGAATAGCTGTGATCATTCTTAACTAGATCGCAGGAGAAGTGGAAGAAGCGTCCCCCCTTGAAATATTATATATAGTATATTTTTGCCTTACAGTAATATGATTCTTTGGTCTTAAACAAATAAAACAAAAGGAGCAACAAGCGTAGTAAAATTCAATAAATGATTTATATCCCAAAAATATGAAGTGAAAATGTAAATAAATGATCAACGTATGGTGTTGCGAATTAAACCCCAAATAATCATAAAATTACAGACACAAATCCTAATTATTAAACTTTAGTGGAAATCCAATCGAACGCTGGGAGTATTGATGTGCCTGTGATGGCCCGTGGACTGATTCTGTACCAACAGTCTTTTGGTGGATCACAATAAAACAATCCAAACATTCTCTATAAATTCAAATCTCTTTTTCCAAGAATGTTATTTAGGAAGAGCAATTCGTATTTCCAGTGAATAAATATTTTGAATAATAAAATTCCAGTCCAATGAATTACTGGACACAACAATAATATAACTGATTTTGCTAAGATCTTAATGTACAAATGAATAATTTCTAGACAAACAAGAGTATACAGTCCTTAAGTCTACCGCAGTTCAAAATGATAATTTTCTAAAAGAAACTATTACCTAATGGAATATAACCTTCTAGAAGCTTAGTAATGTTTACAAAATAAAATCTTAGTTATAATTAGAAGGTCTATTACTAAAATTGTAACATAAAATGTGTTATATATCAAGTAGGCCATGTATAGTTATAGGGGGATTCCAATAACGTAGACTTAGACCCAAATAAATATATTTACTTCTGTTAAAAATGATCCAAATATCAAACCATACACTTAGAGAATATTTTAGCTATGTATTAGTTGTTTACAGAATTAAAAATAAATCAATGATTCAGGATAAAGTAGAAAATGAACTTGATTTTTGACAAGGTTAAGTCAATAATACAATGTTACATTATCAACAGCATATATTGAAAAACATTTTTTTTAAATAAAAAAAAACTAACTATACAACAATGTAAATTAAATTTCCATAACAATATGTAAATTTTAAGCAACAATACTAGCCATGTGGTCACTGGGCACGGAAAACAATTCGCTACGCACCTGTATCATCCATCCTCTTTTAGTATGCATACTATTATTTAACCAATCTCTGCCAGCGCGAGTAAGCTTTTTTGCTAGCGTGACCTTGCATAATTCTCTTTGCTGTGTGAGTGGGCCAATACAAGTTTTTATTACAAGTAAAACCACTTGGCGAGCTATAAAACCAACATGTTCATTGATCGTTATATTATGTTGTTCGTGATATGCTATGGTTTATGCATGCTCATGAAAAATTGGAAATCTTAGTACAGGCAACCTCAGGTGACCAAGAAGCAAAGCCTTGGGGTGGTGGGCCTGAGAAATATTAAATAAATAAAGTTGTGTTCTTTTATATTCTGGTAAGTTGAAATTCGTAAACAGTCAATATTACTGTCAAACAGAACATTGTACTACCCCTAATTATATACATTAGTTTATTGGCAACATGTGCCGTTTCCAAGGCGATTGATTAGTACACCTGAAGCCACATAGTTTACCTGATTACTTTCCGAAACGGACTCGCGAGCTCTGTTTATTTACGTACATATTTCACCTGTATTGATGTATAGTAAATGACTGATTTGATGAAAGCCATATTGCAGGTAAACTGAATCCATGAAGAATCTTTTTTTGCAGTAGTTCCCAAATTGTTATATAAGCGACGAAATTCCAGGTAAATCTGACCCATGGTATTAAAAATCTTAGTTGTCTTTTTAACATTTAATGTTCCATCGTAACCGAAATCCATGTTAGACATATTCTTACTGTGAAACGATTTTTAATAGCTTCCATTGAAATATAATGCATAATACTCAGTTGTATTGAGTGTAATATGGTCCATGATATTTTTCATTCCAGAGCGTTATATAAATTTATAAGCTATTCTCATTTTACTTGATTAGGGAATACAAACTTCTAAATCGTAGGAAATATAAACGTCAAAAGGTAACATGCTGAACGTTGACGCCGATGACTGACGTCTAGCCTATTTTATAGGACTAGGTGTAACACTGAAGAGAAAGAACACACGTGAATGTTACCTTAGTGGTATTTACCTACATTGGCTGTCTAGTGAAAGTCACAGAGAAATTATGAAATTCCATACGAACAAAGAAGACGACAAAGGAAAATAAAAAACATAGTTATAGTCATCATTTACGTTTCTGGTTTTAAATCATTAGAGTCTATAATTATGTTAATAAAATTATATACGTGTCTCTCTATTTTAAGGTCCCATTACTAGTACCGTTCTCCTCCATGTTGCGCAAGAGTTAGGGGATGAGTGGAAAAAACTGGCACAGTTTCTAAGTTTGCGGCCGGTGCGGATACAGGCCATCTTAAGACAAAATGTCCACAACGACAACGTACAGACTCGGTACGATATGTTGATGGCCTGGGCTAAGAGACAACCACGATCAACAGACAAGGTAATCAGTAATAAGTAATTTTTACTTCACCAAGCTAAATGACTGTCAATAGCGACTTTATATATATATATAAATTTATATATATATATATATATATATATATATATATATATATATATATATATATATATATATATATATATATATATATATATATATATATATATATATATATATATATATATATAAAATTAACCAGATCGGTTTGTACTAACTATTCAGGATAGGGAAACGAATTCAAAATTCCATGTTTGCCTTTCTTACAGTCTATTCTGCTGTGCCAGGCCCTAGCCGCGGCAGGACGTAACGACTTGGCTGAAGAAATCAGAGATAAAAGTGAGGACTTTCGTCAGCAGCAGATCGTCATTTCAAGATGTAAGTTCTCACTCTCGACGGCATAACACATCCCCATTACCAGGCTTGACCCCCCCCCCCCCGATACTCTATCTTGGGTCATATTCAAAATTGTATTGACATAGGCGGTTGTGCCCTGTTACATTTCCGTAGCCTTTAGTCGTGAATAAAATATCGACTTTATTTGTATCGTGAAAGCGACATAACTGAAATCAGGTATTTACATTTGAACGGTGTGTACCTAATAAGTCAGACAATTGTACAAAATATTTATATTGTTTTATTGTTACATCAAAGATGAGTAATGGGCTTTACACCGAGCCTTCTGTCTGCGTAAACATTCTTTTCCTTAATTATACTTATTATGTTTCCTACACATTTTTTCCAGCCACCCACCTCCGGCAAGCATTTATCAAGGTTGCCAAGACGCTTGCTGTGGTAAACGAGTGGAAGGAGCTCGCGCTATCTCTTGGACTATCTGCAGACGACATACGGGTGGTAAACGAGAAGGCAGCCTCGGGCCAGGAGAAATGCTATATTACCTTGGAGATGTGGAAGGACAAACGGGGAGAAAACGCATCCATTACAGAACTTGCCAGTGTACTGAAAAAATCTAGATTTGATGTTTTATCAAGTAAGAGCTTGACTTTCGTGTCTTATTCTTCCAAATCAAGCATTTCATTTTCCACTTTTCACACAGTCATTCATGAAAAGAAAAGAATATTTTAGCAACCCAATATATAATAGACTCTTCATCCGCTTAGAAAACATTTATATCATATAACAATTAATCTGATACAATTTGCACAGCTTGTGACATGTAAAGCCATGAGATTGGACTTTTTATATATGCTACTACACGTCCTACGATTACAAATGATTCATGGAATTGGTGTTAAATATCCTGGTCATCTTGAATAATATATTAAAAAAATATATCCATCCTCCTCTTGTGTTGAAATAAATAAATAAATAAATAAAATCAATCAATCAACCAATCAGTCAATCAATCAATCGTATTAGTAGACGAGAATAGATGATTTTTCAGGATTCGCTAACTATTCGAGAAATAATATAGTGTAATCAACGATAACGGTCGCCTGTATTTAAACAAACACCTCTCATATCTATCCAGGGTATGATGTTTCATTCTCTTCATTTGATCCACGTATTTTACTTTTCACCAACTGTTGTCTTCCTAATCCCGTCACAATTTTTAGATTTCATCTCTGACTGCTTGAGGTTTACTGTAGTGCTGAGAAAGTACCAGGAAAAAGATTAGTTTCAAAAGGTCTAATACCCGTTTTTATTCTTTTTCAGGAGAAATAGAAGCTTTAATATCATAAAGATATATCAGGAGTCTTTGAGCAGGGATGACCATATACCTGTCATAACCTCTGCAATCTTCCTTCTTTACGCGGCAAAGTGAATAGTGGTGACGAGATTTTGGAATCAAAGCATGTATTACTTCACTAGTTATCACGTCGTGCATTAGCAACATTTTACGGATCGAGTCCTTTAATTTTGTCTCTTCTTTAAAAACATCGAAAGAATTAGAATTTTGGGAATTACAAATGAAGATCATCTAAAGAGGAACTCTAAACAAACCTGGGCTATTGTTTGGAACTGGATACTGGTGATTTCGGGACACATTATGAAATGAATTCTGCCTCCTTGCATTTTCACAAATTCGAACTGTTGACAGTAAGCAACACAAACACGTAATGATGCGATGTTAAGAAGTAGTTAGTTTTTGTTCCCAATAATGCTCTTTCAATTGCCTTTAGTCAGTACGCAGCTTACGAGGTAGAAAATGTACTTTTTGTTTTGTTCTTTTAGTTTTACCTACAGATGGGCGCGAAACACACATGCAAGGTATGAAACAATATCCAAGAATATGATGTCTAGAGGTATTCTACACTTCCTTAGTCTCCATCTGATCTGACTGTTAAATGGGACTTCATAAATGAGTGATTCAGACATGCCATTCCAAACAGCATGAAGAAGTTACATAAACTTTAAATCCCTTTGTTTCCTGTCGTGTTGTACAGAGATGTATTTGCTAACAATGTGGCCATTACAATAAGAAACCGTGGTGGCTCAATTGGTAGATCGTCGCGTTCGTAATCCAGTGGTTGCATGTTCGATATCCACCCAATATCAGCCAGGGTCAGTCACTTTGGCGTGTTAATGGGAAGGGCACTTAGCTCCCATTTCCTTAGCATGATATTGCCAATAATTGTTTGAAAGTGACATTATAAACCAACAAAACAAAAGAAAACCTAAGTCGCAATCGCTTATTGATAAGTTGAAGGTGACAAATTAGTATACAAGAAACATTTTTTAATCTCTAAATACAGCAAAGTAATATGGCCTAATTAGTTAAGTTTGCAACTGTAGTGCATATGTAATTGCAGTGACTGTGATTTTCTTGTAAAGAAATAAAGCCTAGTGTTTTACTCAGTGTTAATCGTTTCATACTATGCTTGGCCAACGCCTCTTTTCCAACACGACGCGGATAACTTAGATTTGTCATATTCGTTATCTTTTCTTAGAGACCATATCAAAAGTTTAGTTATCTCTAATTTTCTTTGCAACTAGAGATCAACCTCCTAAATATATTTTACATCTTTAGAATCGGTAAATGTACGTTATAATTGTAACTCACGTTCAAACAACGGATCAGTGTTAATTGAATTTAATTTATTTACTTTGAGGAATAATAAATCTACCCACTTAGCAGCTGCTTAATATGTATTCCGATGCATCTAAAATAATGTAGTAAAAATGGTGATTTATAGTAATTTGTATGTCTGTGCTTTTTCTTCTTGATACGTTCATCGACGACAGGAAAATTCGTAAAACTGTTATGACCGGAAACAGTTAAAACGGTAATGTGTTTATACAGTTACGTGTTTAGGCTCTAATAAACAGTAACAAAGAAAGAGTGAAACTTTTAACAAATAATTTATATCTCTGGAAAAACTATGTAAAAATGAAAAAAAAAAATCAAATCCAGAAACAATCCAAGAAAAATCCATGAATTAAATTTTAGAAGTCCTAGTAATGAAATGTTCTAATGAATTCAAGTTCGAGTTCCGACGGAAAAATCCAAAATGGAAGGCGATGACGTATACTGTAACCTTTATAATACGGATGTGTTAACAGTTCTTTGTTGATCCACAAACAATATTCCGATGTTTGAATTTCCGAACAAAATGTCAAGAAATGTCTTTGTCCAAGAATTCTGTATGAGCACTCAAATATTTCCAGGAAAAAGTATCAATAATTCCAAAAAATAAAATCTGGACTCATCTAGTCACAACGAAACACTTTCCAGTGTCCAAAGTAAAAAGTCAACTGAATATTTTCTCTATAGACAAAGGTTATACAGTCAAAAAGGACGCAAAATAGATACCCGTATGAGGGTCAGGTGATCACCTTCCAGAACAGTTTAGAAGCTATTTACATGTCTAAGGTCACTCTATGGATCACACAATAAAAAAAAGAAGTTGTTTACTTGATTCTCAATCAAGGGCAGGAACTAGGTCAAATTTTAGATGCAAAGTTCGGTGTTTCCAACATAATAAAATCATACTAATTTCTGGAAAGTATTTAATTCCAGTACACAAAATCACATTACTTAACATATAATGATATAAAAATAAAAAGATCTTAAAACTCACAAAAAATTAAATTCAATCAAATATACATAACAATACTTTTTCGTCTGTTTCTGCGGAAACAGTCCTGAAGGACACACGGTACTAATGGTATGGAAAAATGGGAACCAGCTTGGAAATGGGTGACCCTAAAATAGAATATATATGGGTTAGGCTGACCAGGATTGGTTAATAATGTAAGTTATAATGCAGGAAATAGAATCTTTTGAGAGCCTATCATAATAGTAAGTGAACAAACTAGAGACATTGTTTTATTGAGGGAATTTCGGTCCTTTAACAGTCTTGAGTTTGGAACACTCATTACTAAAATTAGCACCTGACTCTTTGGTGCAGAACTGAGATCACATGTTTCAAACACATGCAGGTCCAGAAAATGCCGCGGCTGATATCCTTTCCTCTACACAGAAGCTGACATCCAGGTTACATATATACTGATAAATATAGGTTTGATCATGAGCACTCAAATTTTTTAAGTTATTGAATTTTTAATATCATGGTGTTTGTATAGGTTTACTGTGGGAACTGAATTAGTACCGCGAGCCCTGAAAAGGTTAGCGAATTTAAATACATAACTGAAGAGGCTTTCAATTTGATTTTTCTCAACTTTGTGTTCTTCGAGGAATCCAATCTCTAGTACTCCGGTATACAAATAATTATCCAATCCAATCTTTAGTACTCCGATATACAAAAAAATTATCCAATCCTTTCTATAGTACTCCGATTCAGACATAATTATTGTTGCCAGTTCTAAAAGATTTCAAAATTGAAAATTGACTGTAAAATGTCGTAAGTTGTAATTTGCCATAATTATCAAACACAGTTTTGGGGATTTGTCCAGATTATATATCATATTTTGTGTGCATGTCGGACACACAAAAAGTATGTGTTATAATAAAAAAAGATTAGGTAACGTATGTATTTATTAAATATATAATGATCATTACAGTCAAACGTATGTACATCACGAGACTCAATGTACTAGCTAGAAGTGGTCTTCAAATGTACATCACGACACTCCATGGACTAGCTAGAAGTGGTCTTTATATGTATATCACGCCACTCCATGGACTAGCTAGAAGTGGTCTTCAAATGTACATCACGACACTCCATGGACTAGCTAGAAGTGGTCTTTATGCGTAGATCACGACACTCCATGGACTAGCTAGAACTAGCTTTAATACGTACATCACGACACTCAACGGACTAGCTAGAAGTGGAGTTTATGTATGTTTACATCACGACACTCAGTGTACTAGCTAGAAGTGGTCTTCAAATGTACATCACGACACTCCATGGACTAGCTAGAAGTGGTCTTTATGCGTAGATCTCGACACTCCATGGACTAGCTAGAACTAGCTTTTATACGTACATCACGACACTCAATGGACTAGCTAGAAGTGGTCTTTATGTGTACATCACGACACTCAATGGACTAGCTAGAAGCGGTCTTTACGTGTACATCACGAAACTCAATGGGCTATCTAGAAGTGGTCTTTATATGTACATCACGACACTCAACGGACTAGCAAGAAGTGGTCTTTATGTGTACATCACGACACTCCATGGACTAACTAGAACTGGTCTTTATGTGTACATCACGACACTCAATGGACTTGCTAGAAGTGGTCTTTATGTGTACACCGCGACACTCCATGGACTAGCTAGAAGTGGTCTTTATACGTACATCACGACACTCAATGGACTAGCTAGAAGTGGTCTTTATGTGTACATCACGACACTCCATGGACTAGCTAGAAGTGGTCTTTATGTGTACATCACGACACTCAATGGACTAGCTAGAAGCGGTCTTTACGTGTACATCACGAAACTCAATGGACTATCTAGAAGTGGTCTTTATATGTACATCACGACACTCAATGGACTAGCTAGAAGTGGTCTTTATGTGTACATCACGACACTCAGTGGACTAGCTAGAAGTGGTCTTTATGTGTACATGACGACACTCAGTGGACTAGCTAGAAGTGGTCTTTATGTGTACATGACGACACTCAATGGACTAGCTATAAGTGGCCTTTTTGATAAAATATTTATGATCTTTGTGAATAATGAAGCTTGAAAATCCATTGGAACCGCAGTGACGCGAAGGCAATTAATGTATACTTTTAACAGATATTAATGCTTCATGACGTCACGACTTCCATAAATCATGATGTTCACTTCATATCTTTATACATATTTACAGAAATGATAAATAATATATAGAAATAGGTAATAGATTGATATTTTAACTATTGTTTACAAACATTCTAAACGTAAACAAAATAAGAGTACACGAATACACAAGTAGTTCTTTTCTGGAGTTATGAATTAATAACGTCTAGTCGTCTGTGAGACATGATACGATGTTAATCAATCCAAATGCTTGCTACAAAGACTTTGGGGGAAAAATACAGTAATTTATATCAGTTGGATGTATTGATCTTGGCCTTAAGACACACTTTAAGATGTTGCTTATAATTATGTAGAGTCATATGCTACAGGACATATTTTACATCTTGTTTATTTCGAGGTGAATTCTTATTCGGCTTAGGTAAACGCGTGGTCCTTATCCTTGATGTAGTCATCTACTTTATCAACTTATTTTGCATTACTGGCCATATCGTACACTGTATCATATTCTAAACTCATTCCTGAGAGTCTTTTCTTCAAAAACTTTCCACGTGATCATAGAGATCGATTAGTCATAGTGATTTGAATTTTCTGTCAAAATCGTTGTAGACATATCAGTAAAGACAAGTCATTGCCGCATCGATTTTCGTAAGGGAAAAAATAACAACAAAAGAATAACTCGTTATGTCATAAAATTCCGCCTATAGCCAAACCATATTATTACTTAAAAGAAAACTAACTACTTTTTATCAGTCTTGAAAGGGATAGTCTCTCACGGCGATGTTCCCGATATGTACTATGTCGCCATATTTGTAAGCTCTTCACTTGTGAACATGGTAAAAGCCAATACCGTGAAGTTCCTTAGTCCATTCTGGATATGAGACAAGTTGTCAGTTGATTTTAGACGTTTCTAAAACTGTTCCTCCTACGGCGGTTTCAAGTGAATTCTCGTTGACATTATTCGTCTGTGAGATAACCATATTCAGAAGACCGATGGTTCTGTGACATTTTCGGTATTCCAACCGCAGGATGTCGTCATAGCGTCTGAGCATTACACGGACGCCATTGATTTCTATTTTCGTTCCGGCTAGTCGATTGCGTGCTTCTTTACTATTTAGCGTGATTACCCATCGGTTGTCTGCTTGCACTACATTCAAATGCAAGGCGAGTGGTATGAATCGAATACACATTATCCTAGCACCAGGAGAAAAGGGAAGCAGTCTATCAATCTCAGATTTCACATCCGCATGGGTGCAGTTACTTCCCTTGATATTAAAACAGATATCATTAGGGTTCTCGTCTGGTGGGTTCTTGTGAGGGCATCCTTTGCCGTGACATACGAATTTGGACATCTGAATAGACAATTAAATGTATTAATAAATAAGAAATGTGTAAAACCAAGGGTATACGCGGGCCCAGCTCGTTGTGAGGTGTGTACTGACTGAAATCGCGTGATGTGTGCTGGTTGATAACATGTTGGACATAATACGCATGAGTGTCCTGGATTGTGTGTGGGTGTGGGTGGGTGGGGGGCAATTGGACCAGGCTTACAGCTGTCTGTCTGTCTCTATACATACGTACATACGTACATACATACATACATGCATGCATGCATGCATCCGTGCGTGCGTGCATGCATGCGTACGTACATACATACATACACGCACGCACATACGTACGTACGTACCAGCTTAGCCACAAATCGCATTACATTTTTAAAACTACTACCCAGATTTCATGCAATGAAATGGATGATCACCCTTTTTGCATAAATTATTCCAGCGAGCTCAGCTCAAAGCAACGTGATGTCCGTTCGCAACGGTACCTTTATGGCCATAGTATTAGACCAGCATGGAAACGTTCCTTTCCTTCTTCATTCATAATTTACCGCGGATAAATAAAGTTGGGAATGCAAATTTCGAAACAAAAAATTAAAACAATATTAAGTTTCCACATTTCATTCCCAAGCTTAATTTTGTCCGATATTCATTGAACATATTTTCAGAGCAATTCAATAACACATGCATTGACATCCGATATTTTAAAATTCCATCGTGCAGTAAATGTATGTATGTATGTATGTATGTATGTATGTATGTATGTGTCCACTTAAAACCTTACCTTTGGTAGTATCTTCAAATTTCTACATGTACTTGGACCAAAGAATTCGTATTTTTTAGAGTATCAGCTGTATGTGAAAACTTAACAACCGTTTTTCCAAATGGAATTATACACACTTGCGTGAAATTTCGTTTTCTGTCTAAAACAATGAAGTGTTGTTACCGTTGTCTTGAACAACAATACAGAATGGAGCATTGGGTCTTATTGATTCTAAATCCATGTCAGTCTGGCGTACTTTTAAATAATTGATATATCTTTTCTTCATGCATAATATAACCGAATCTGGTCTTGTAGTTAGCATGGTGCGTAAAGAAAATTGCCAGCCGTAATAATGCACACTAGACCAACTTCCTTATTCAGCAACGTTCTTGAAGATGATTCTGATTTCACAGCCTTAAGGAACACTTAGTCTCCCCCCCCCCCGCCGAGTTATTTAGGCATATGGCCTAAATTTGCTATCCTGACTCTCAGAAAAGTATTGATCTTTTTCTCATTGTGCCAAAATAAAAAGAACAAACATGAAGGATGAAAATACATGCGTGGATTTAGAGCTCAAGAAAAGTGAAAGTCTCAAAATGATGTCAACGATTTTGTGGAATAAGGTAAAATGAACCACCTATTTTTTTAATTAGCTTACATATTTACGTGCCTCTTTGGAAGACATCTGAAATCGTCGTAGTTGTAGTTTCATAGTTCCAGACTCATTAAAACTATTCTGACGTCGTGTACGAAATTACATCATAGACCGTAATACATTTAAAGACACATTTTTATGGTATTCAGCGTCACAATGACCGTTTATCGAATATAAGCGTTAAAGGTACAATTTTATTCGAAATGTTATATGTTTAAAAGTGATATTAAAAACTGATCACACGCAAAATTTTCTCTCGCATCAAAACAAATGAATGAATCAGATTTATGAAAAACTGTCTTATGTTTGAGGTTTTCATTATTTTTCGTTTTCAACACGAACAAAATTATTATTTCAAAAAATCGTGCTGTAAAATTTCACAACCGCACGAATTGTTTTTTGCAATTATTATTTTCAAATCTCTTTTAAAAATGGTATAAATGCAAAATGACGTCATTTTTGGATAATTTTGGCCTGACAGAGGTTCAGTTTGATTTGGTGGAGTCCAAAGTGATTTTTTCAGCTAGACTATACATGTACGTTTTGTACGAAGAACCAGGACGACCCAGGGAAGAACCACCGACGATGGCAAACTTTCTCACATACCCAGGTTAGTCAAGCCGAGACTAGAATTCACGTGGATTGATGTGGAAAGTTTGATATGTAAAGGCGAGCGCCGTGGACCATTTGGCCACATAAATCCGGTCTGTTATTCCGAATGGTCAACAAAATGTTTACTAGGGGCGCTATAGTGCCCTGCAGTGGCGTCACTCGGGTTGGTGTCACCCAGTGCGGTAGATCATGGTGTCACCCACGTGGTCCTCCTTCCGTAACAGACCATACAGAATCCTTAGTAATGTGATTTTGGTGTCACCGCCTCTGATGGTGTCACCCGGTGCATTCCCCCCCACCCCCGCATCCCCCTAGCGACGCCACTGCTGTGCCTGCTAGTCATGTATTTAACTATGATCGGTTATCCGCTTATGAAATTCAAATAGACCGAGCAGTGTGTGCTCTGTAAAATTTGCAATTTTTCATTTTGGTGTCACCCCTCTGAGATGGTGTCACCCGATGCGGTCCGCACCCCCCTAGCGACGCCACTGGTGCCCTGCTTGTTAGATTGGCTTTTCACATGTGGATATTTTAGGTCTGTTTTTATTTCCTGAAGCAAAAGCGCACTTCCTTTTTTGACTGCTTTTCGCAACATCGTAAAGAAATATGTACCACAGGTATGTGCAACCTACGATCCGCGACCTGTTTTTATCTGGTTACATTTACATCATACGTGTACATTTGAAAATCGCTCTCTGCCAGCGTACTTGATGAAGTCTGGTTTACCCTGTTAGTAGAATGGTTACCCAGCACATATGTTCTAGATAAATGGTGTGCCCAACAATATAGGATTTTCTTGCCCATTATTGAAGGGACATTTATGTTGTAACAGGAATGTGGTGTACTTGGCTGTCAATAAGTAACGCCCCTCCCCCCCCTCCAAAAAAGAAACCCCAAAAATAAAGACAAAACAAACAAATATACCCAATAAAACCCACCCAAAACAAACAAAGCAAGCAGTGCACACGACGAAGATTCTATTTTTATCGATGACATCATACCTCCTTTCCACTTCATGTGCATCAATGTTGGGGAGAACGAAAACATCGAAATTATAAAGCAAAGTCCATTTTCTAGAAGAAAACTAACAATAATTTGCTTAAAAAGGATTGAAATATTGTGCTCCATTGACTTCTTTTTTTCATGTAAATGATTTTGACGACATTCATAGTCAATTGTGAAATCGGAGAGTTATTAGGTTCACGAATTATCGTTCATTAATCTCATTGGAGCACATACAATTCCGAGAGCACTAAAATAAAGGCTCCTGAATATTACTACATTCATGGCAATTTCAATGAGAAAAAACAACAACGTGGATACACGTGCCTTATGCATATTCAAAGTGGACCAAAAACGTGAAGTCTACAGGATGGTCCAGTTTCTTTTCTGGTTCAGGTGATTCATGAATTCGCTTTGTTCGTTAAAATATCGCTAAACATCCACAACATCTCACTTTACAATGAACATGTTGTTCCCATTTGTTAAAGCCTTTGTCACAAGTTTCGCCAAGGCAGCCAAAAACTTCTTTGATATTGATAATAGCGTTGAGATGATTTTTTGGTGCGTATAGATGTGAATATAATTTTTGTCTGGAAATTTAGTCTTTCGAAAGAGATCTCCATTAATGATGTGGGGTAACAAATATAGTGAGGGCACGAAACTCCTTGTATTTTTCTGCCACTCATGGGATCCGCTATCTCAGCTTGTTCCAAAAGGGCATCTGCTTCCATCCTTTGTTGTGAGAATTGTGTGATTTTCTACTACTCTGCCATAATCGCTTCAATTCCAGTGTATCAGTTTCTGCTTCATGAATTTTATCCACCACTTTAGATTACACTGAACATATGTAGTCTTGATCATTGCCATTGTTTGCTAGTGCAGAAGACCTGCACAAATGGCCCTGTGACGTTTAGATCCCTGCCAGACGGAAATGACGCATTAGTCATATTTATGGTCGCCTTTCCATCGATAATGTCAAATTCGTAGTTTGAGTGTTGCACTTGCTGTAATTTGTCGATAATTTTGGAAGGTGTTAATTTAGCCGGTTTACCAGATTCGATTCAGACTGGAGATTTCAAACTGTCATGGGTGATAGAAAGTAGCAGACTATCTTGATCTTCATCTCCAGAACTTTTTGACTCGTCCAAAAATAAACTCTAATAATAAATGCGGCCGGTTTCTCTACTGGAAATTGGACTGCAAAAGTATATGCTCCCGCTAAAAGGGTTTTTGGAAGATAAGCCTGTTAAACGATTAAATATGGAAATAATCCACAGGGACTGCTGAGTGATTTCTCTCTTTGCCGATCTTGAATCTTTCGATCATGAATATTGGTGGCAGTGCATAAGGAAACATCGTCACATCTTACAAATCGCTTGGGTGAAACTCGGCTAAAACTTATCTGATGGTGTTGTATGACACAAAGCAGGGTAGTCGTTGCTTTGTATATGGCCTCTACTTGCAGTGATGTGTACGTTTCATGATTGTGACTGATCGACTTTGATTTATCTCACTATGTACATAAATCTATCTAAGAAAGTGGTATCGTTCAGTTCCACCTATACGTTCAATCCGTAAAGATGGAAGAGCGACAAAAGATCAAGCTTCAAACGTATGGTGAGAGATTTACAGAAAGTGGCTGGACATTACACAAAACAAGACCTATGCAGCGACTCAACTCTTCTCTAAAGATGGATTTTATGTCTGTCAAGAGAAGGAGCATTTTGTCATATAATGTCCACAACGTCAAAGAAAAGGAAACCTTTAAATTAAGAAAAGGAGTAACTATGTCTAAGGACAAAATTGAAGCCACAAGCAAAGACATTGGTCCTGAGATTGTTTCGAACATGAACGGAAAGTGAAAGAAGAGGTATAGAATGAAACCTATGTATTCCCTCCCATAAATTCAAACCCAAACTCTCATAAGACATTGTCAGAGATAGAAGAAGCAAATGATTTTGGTGAAAAATGTGATATAAATTTATCGTATTTCTATTTCCTGAGAATATACCAAACGTTAGTCACAATTAAATTAGTCTTCATTGTTTATTAATCATTGTCTCCCCTTTACAATTATATTTCGTGTGTGACGTTGAGTACACACAGTCACACGCACATGCATGTTTTGTTGGGATGTTGGTGTTGATTTGGCATTAGTGAATTAGTGTCTCTTTTCTGTTACATATAAATGGCCCTAAAAGTACCGTTTATGTGGACAAAATCTTAAGCTCCTTATGGCTCTTCCCTTACGCGCTGCAAATGTCTTAAGCTCCTCCCTTCTTCAATTCCCATGGCGGTTGTCTTGGTCACTGCTGTCTTTGTGCTACTTGTTGTAGTGACAGTTGCCGTCATGAATGGCTTTGATATTTGTCTGCAAATCAGGTTCCTTTCCACTGGGTTTGATCTAAGATGCTTCATTTTATATAACCAACTCATGGGTTTCCGAAACTCCTCTTTCACAAGGTTCACTCCGTCCAGGACTCATTCTCCATGTTTCGTGATCCACTTCCTTTTTCCCTCTTCTTGTTGTGGAACAAAAGTGTTTTATCCATTTAGTCATTGTATAATTTCTCGAGCTCTTCCTAATACTTCTTTTAAACATGTCCGTAATATTCTACTGTCTAGCTCCTGCGATGACAAATAACGGCAGAAAATCAAATTCTATACAGAATGGAACGAACAAGAATATCGGTGAAGTTATAGTAGCAACGGAGCGGCAGTAGTACCGTCGCTCCGTGTATACGAATCCACTTAAGTATACCCCAAACAAAGTCTCTGCCTTGAACTCGGCCACTAACTGCTATATCTTGTATGGACCTCATGCACTTTGATTTGTTGGTTAAAAAAACAACACGCGACTAATGCAATATGTAAGACGTGTTCTAATTTTCTAACATTTTGGCGGTCTATATAAAGACCATTTTACATTAGTCATGGCATCCATTTGCAAGCCAACCAACAAGATTTGGCCTAATATGGAGACATCCATGATTATCGTAGTTATTCCGTCCAGAGCGGTGTAAATTCAGTCAACGTGAGCAGTTAAAAGGATAACAGACACAGGTATATAGATGAGACCAACTTATGTCGAAGTGCAAGACTGTATCACGACGCCTTTTTAGCACGGATCATTGGTGAGGGGAAGCTGGAGAAGAGCGGTTAAGAAAAGTGGAATGTATTAGAAGCTTAGATCGTTATTACCCCAAACCACCTACCCTTTGTAGAGCATATATATATTTGTCTCCCTATAAAAATACTAAACAAATCCCGTTCAGTCTTCGTGATTGTGTGACGCTATATGTATTCGTGTATTGAATAATAAGTACATGTATGAAAGCTACCCCCACTTGAGTGTTGGTGTATGTGTAATGGTGTGGTTGTGAGGTGGGTGGTGAGTGAATGCTACTACCTTTTCCGCTCCTGTTGTATGTTTGATGCTATGGTTGTTTGTGTGGTTATGTGTATGCATGCATTAATGCAAAATAGGAGACCGTATTTATTATCACTTAGTAAATATGTGATAGCATAGTTGTGATACGGTGTTGGGTGTTGGTTGGTGAAGGTGAGTGTTACATTGTCAGTGTGTGGTTTAGTAACTATCACTTCTTTGTATGGCATGAATAGGTGGATGGGTAGGTGTCTTTAAGAAAGTGTTTGGGTCAATCAGGATATCTGTTAGTCCTCATTACTTTACATACTATTTAACCCACACTGTCACCCTATCCCCGGCTTTACCCCGTAACATAACGCTTGTTTCACTATGCAAATATTGCACACGATAAAGGGATACGGGCAAGTAAAGAAGCACAGGAAACAAGAATTGTGAAGACTACACCCAGCAGCAGAGAGGGTGAACTGACCACTTTTTTGAATGGTCTAAATGCCGAAATAAACCTTCGTAAATAAAAAGATTAAATGGCGTAAATAATTTTAAAAATCAAAGTATTCTAACAACGCTGAGGCTTCTCTAATTGGGTTAGTTTTTTATATTTTTTTTTCTCGGACTGAAAAATCAGAGATAAGCGCAAATATATTACGAAATTCAACCAACCTGAGGTCGCACCCTCTCTGCTGCTATAATTAAATCATTATCATATCAATCTCTCAACCAAATATTTTATCAAGACATATACAATATCGTGATCGAGGATCATGTAAATTTATTGTTGTAAATACGTCTGTGGTTGACTGTGCTCGCGAAAAGAAGTTTTTAAATTTAATTATATCCATGTCACCGTTACACCAAGTCTGATGGATATTTCGCAACGTATGCGTATCGACTCCATTAAACACAACTAATATATTACAGTTATCTCTGGTCACTTTTGGCATTTGTGCGTATCGCTGAGTAACATAAATTACATCTGTGTTTTTATGTTTGCCTCGAGAAAATATTCTTGCTGGATTTGATTGTGCAGCATCACATTATCGTATACAACTAAATTATTAATAAATCCATCAAGGTCGTCTACGGATGGTGCTTCATCAATATCAGTTATAAAATTAATAATATCATCGCCATCTTCATTCAACAGTTTTGCATTTTCATTAAAATCTTTAAGCACTTCATAGCATCTATGATCATCAACTGACGGAGCTACTAAATACAACTTATCCCATTTGAGCCATCTCATTATCAAATTAAGTAATACTTGTATCTTACCACTTCCAGATGGACCTATTATTATCATTCTGATATAATGTGGTAGCGCTGGATGATGTTTGACTGGCTCTTGCTTTCGTGTCGGTGAGAAATCAATGACATCCATGTTATAAAATATAATAAATAATATGGATTTATATTGTGTTCGATGTATAGCACATACTCCTACGAGTATGCTAGCAACAATAATAACAAGATATAAAAAGCGTGCACTAACAGGTAAATGTGTGCGATGTGGTACAAAAAAATACAAATTTATTTTCCTTTACAAGTCAAGGACAATTGGCGGTGATATCGATATCTAATTAGGAAAATTACCAGGAACTCCATGGGTTAAATACCCAGGAGAAAAACATCGTCCTGGATATAATTATTGTGGTCCTGGAACCCGACTTGATATCCGACTTGACCAAGATCTGGTGAATATCCAATAAACGCGATTGATAAAGCATGTCACGCTCATGATGTAGCTTATAAAAGCAAAAACCAAAAAAGATAGACATATTGCAGATGTGAAACTGGTTCATGCATTAAATTCAATAAAAAATAAATCTTTCAAAGAATCCTTATCTAATTGGTTGGTAAGATCTGCGATTAAAGTAAATTATTATTCGGAGCTGGTAATTAATCAACCAATTATTATAATTGGAATCGATTTATTACAGCCCAAGCGGATATTGGAAAGATAGAGCAGCTATTAGTAAACTCGCTGATGCAGCAAATGTCACACGTTCTGCCGTCACAGCGTGGTTTCGACGACAGGCAATATGGTAAATTTATATACCACAACCGAAACGAATTCAGTACGCACATTTCGATGTCAGCGTTCCTAATGAAGTTCATCAAACATATTTTTGTTTTTACCACATGATACTACCAAAATTGAACGACGCCGATTAAGGTACAAATACACATTAACTGTCATTGACGGTGCAAGTAGATATAAAGAGGCAGAACCATTATCAACTAAAACAGCAACTGAAGTTGTATCTGCTTTTGAGCGAATTTATCAATGAGGACTCTTACGATGACCACATTTACTAAAGGTTGATCCTGGCAAAGAATTTCTTGGTGCAGTATCATCGTTGATGAAGCAACATAATGTCGAAATTAGACGAGGACATACTGCAATTCATCGTGATCAGGCAATTGTTAAACGATTTAATCGAACACTTGCTGAGCGGTTATTTGGATATCAGTACGCGAAGGAAATAATTCAGGATGCGAGATCTCGCGAATGGGTTACACGATTACCAAGTGTGATAACTGCATTAAATAAAGCAATTACTCGAACAACCAACATGAAACCTATTAATACAATTGCAAAAAACATATACCAATACAACGACGTGATTTTTCAGCGCATCCAGTATTAGCAATGTTACTATAAGATATTTATATAAACCTGGTGAACTTGAAGGTGGTAAAAAAGAGCGACTGATCATATTTGGAGTATTACGGCACATACAATTTCTAACGTGGTAAGATCCACGGGTAGACCTGCAATATACAGATTAGATTCAATTGCTCCTCAGCGAGGATATGTGCGTGAACAATTACAAGTAATTCCTGAACATACACAATTTCCGCCGCATTGACTTAACTAGCACCTCGACGTCAATTACATTCAAGACAGGTCAGCATCACATTTTCGCATGTGTAACCAAGACTACTATCTTTTCTATCCACAGTAAATTGTCTTGGATTATTACTTGAGTACTGCCACAACATTATACAATTACAGCTCGCACAATGATTATTCTGCTGTTGTTTCAGCGCTATGATAAATTCAACATGTAGAAGAATAGCTCAGCTGCGAAGAATTGTCATAGACGCTACATAAACCATCAACGATGTTCTCGATAAATGTCGAGGCGATAGTGATATAGTAAGAAATAAATTAGCCGGTTATAAACAAAGTGAGAGAAAAAAATTCGCGACTTTGATAAAATTCAAAAATTATGGACTAATTAAAGTCAGTAAAAATCACTTGATATCTCCCAAAAATTAAATATAAAATGGATTTAACCCCCTCCCAAAAAACGAAAACCCCCAGCAAGAAACAATCATATAAATGTAATATGCCGTTAAACACTAATAAATTTGCATGTGTTTATATACCAAATACCAAACGTATAGTAGGGCTAAGAAAGGGCCTTGGTATAGCGCTCAACGCAAACGCGGACTAAGACCTCGTTCCCACCCTGATCTTGGAGGTGGCTAATATATCGTTAAACACTTATTAGCTTGCATGTGTTTATATATAAATATCAAACAATCCTTAGGGAATATTCTCTTTACCTTTAAATATATATCAAGGACAGGGTATCTGTATGGGGAAAGTAAGCGGTAATGATGTAATGAGGCTATATCACATGGCGCCACGCGAGATGGAAAGGCCCTTAAAATAGCCTAAGAAAAACACCCCATATGGAACACTAGTACATGCAAAACACAAAAACAAACACAACACCTCTACTCATTTCTAACTCTCGCTCTCTCTTAACTATACAGCTCCCGTACTGTATAGCTGACTAATATAAATTGGAATTTTGGCCACATAAAATAACAGAGGGGGCCAAAACTCGAGTCGGGTGAAATACGACAAATAAATAAAGTATGGACCCTCGCTCGAGCACAGGCCGCCTCATTTTAAAATTATGCAATGAGCGACACATATAAGTACGCACATAAAACACTAGGCTTTTTTTTTATTGAAAATAGTACACCGCTCAGTTGCCCTTTCAAAAATGATTAATAAAGTATAATAAAAATTAAAATAAAAACTAGTACTAAGGCAAACTGGGGAAATTTGACTGATATGCTGTCTCAACACGGAAAATAATATAGCATTCACACACATAGCAATACACATATAGCAAACACGAGACTAAGGAGACCTATAGCAAAGGTCACAAACACGAACTAGGAGAGCGAATTCGAGCTCGGATGAACACCCCTATAGATAACACTAGGAAATATAAAAACCCCATCAAAAATTTAAAACAATTAAATTTTGATTGAAAATTCTTTTTATAAAAATAAAACAAGCAACATACCTGGGGGATACACTTACACATAAAACACTTTTCACTTTTGTTTGGAAAGGGGGGTGGGGGCATCTGTCTGGTACCCCCCAAAAAAGTATTTCTTCTGAATTTGTGTAAATTCAAGTTGGTATAACTAATATTTTCTTGCGATCCAAAATGGGTTACTTTATAATGATTTCTAAAACATATCTCTGTCAGATGTCTCCGTAGTTCATTGCTAAAGCACATAACTCTGATACTGAGGTCTGGCGATCGAGTCCCCGTGACGGATATTGTCGACAGTTGCGAATATTTCGCGCTTTTATATATATAATTGGGGGCCCAGCCTCCGCCCCGAAACTCAACAGGAAAAAGCACACCCTTCCACCATGTCACTACGAGGTGGGTGCTTTTTCTCACTCTCCCGGGGTTGATTTCAGTGGAGGGTATGCAAAAATCTGTTGAGCGTAGAGAATAGTTCCCGTGTATGTTGTGCTGTCCATAGAATTAAGTTAATGTTGTTTTGTCCATAGGACAAGTTAATGTTGTGCTGGGATATAATTAAATCAAAGAAATATGTTGCTTGGTCCTTAGATCTAAGATTATATATATTTCGTGCCATCTGAACTTTCTACAATGCGGTGGCAGTCTAGGAGTTCACATGGGTGTTGTGTTGTGTAAATATATTTTTATTTTAAATATATATTATATACTGTTAAATGAATTACGAAAATATCAGTGATATTATTTCTGCTATTAAAAATTAGAAAAATACGTCATAAATATATCTGATGAACTAAATCCTAAAAAAATTATTTCTGATTTTGAAACATTACAAGAACGTAAATATGAAGGTGGATACACGCAAACCATCGGAATACAAGTTTGTAAAACTAATTCAAATGGCGATGGTTCAATCGTTAGCTACAGTAAAAGAAAATGAGGTGAGATAATTCGTCCCTCTCTCTCTCTCTCGCAGTAAAAAAAATTAGACCAGATATATCTGGTGAATAAGAAGAAGAAAAAAAACCCAATTAATACTCGTATAAGACAATTAAGAAAAATTAAGTCAGATCGTAAAGCGATCCAAAGTAACTATGTTACTGGTGAAAGTGAAAATATTGACAAAGTCACTGAAAATGAAAGTTATGGTAACTGAGGTCAATGTCGCTGAACTTGAATGCTCACTATGAACATCATGAACTTGGTGCTATAGTAATGGATGCAAAATACAGTTCACACCTAAAGATGATGTTTTTCATGTGTTTTTTTTTGTCAGTTTTTTGACTGAATTTCGAGTATAAAAAAGAGAATTTATCGATTTATCGATAAATCATTTAGAGAATCGCTGGGGATTTCACCCTCAAGAATTAGGGAATCTGAGAGATTTTCTGTGACAAATCAGTGAAAAATCGATGAATTTTGATTAAAAATCTCTAATTTGTTATGAAAAATAACAAAATTCAGAATTTATTTTGTATATTTCAGAAAAAATAAAAATCAGTATAATAAAAAGTTTGTCTATAGATTCCGAAAAGTCAAGAATAAAATTCTTTGGATCATGTATTATCAAATCAAAAACTTATATATAATACTAAAATATAATGAAAATCGTTAAGATTAAAAATCTACGATTTTACGTATAGATTTAAATTAAGAAATTCTCCGCGTAATTGTTATGATTTTTATTTTTTCTGAAATATTTTAATTTTTCTGAAATATTTCATTTTTATGATTTTTATTTTTCTGAAATATTCTGAAAATTTTTTCTTCTTGAAAATTAGTCAAATTTCATCGTTTTTTAAAGCTGTTTAGTTGTTTTTTATTAAGAAAAATCGCCAAATTTCCAAAATTGTGAGGGTCAAACCCACAGCGTTCCTCTAATTGATTTTGTTTTCTTTTGTAATTTTTTGTCTTAATTTTGTTGAAAAATCGCTAAAATTAATGATTTTGTATTATATTTCAATCAAAATTCCTAAAATCAATTAGAGAAAAGGGTGCTGGGGATATTGTCCTCAAAATTTAAGAAATCTGACGGATTTTCCTTGACAATTTTGCACAAAAAATATAATTTTGTCATCAGAATAAAATAAATCTGATTTCACGTTGAGTTTGAAAATGGCTAAGATCAAAGATCTACGATTTTACGTAAAGATTTATATTAAGACATTCTCCACGCAGGTCAATTAAGTGTCCGGACTGGTCAAAGTTTGAAATTTATTCGTGATAATAGGTTATTATGACACCGTAGATAAACAGGATTGATTAGTTCTTGTATATTCAAATATCCAGGAGGTACTTGCGGCGTAAGTGTATATAAAATATATCCTTGTTGAGCTTGATTTGATTTTTCAAGGTCTGTTTGATAGCTGCCGTCAATTACATTACAAGTAAGATTGACTGCGATAGTTGAAGTTATATTAACAATTCCTGGTGAAATATGTCGCCCGCCTCCGGGAGCTATTTTTCTCCATGACTCGACAATTTTAGGAAAGTTTTCATTGATAATATCATTGAGTGATTTTTTTTAGTTCGTCAGTTTCAAATCCAGGAAATATAAATTTCAATAAATCTGCTACAACTATTTTATAATTATCAATATATAATTGCCTAACGGTCCTTATTTCTTTTCCCCTGTTCATATCATAAATACTATTATTTATTGCTTCGACAATATCTTGATTAGCAAATCAAGGTCTGACACAATTTGATTTAAATATTTTATTAACTCAATTATTTTCTTCTTTAGATCATTATTAGGATATTCCAGAGTATAATTTTTAATCGTTAATGTAGTTAACATTCAGTTTTAATTCCATTAGCCAATATTGTAAGATCTTTATAAACAAAATTGTCGTCGTTTTTTTTTTATCAATAACCATTATTGATAATGGTGTTATAGGAAATCTTTTACCACCAGATTCATTTGAGGAAAAGTAAAAGTTTTGATTATTATAATATCCAACATGCCCACTCACGCCAGTCCACGGATAATAATCTCGAGTTGTTATAAAATTCTTCTCATTTGTTGTAAAAGCAACGAATTTTGGTTCTGGTAGTACTTCATACACAGATGCTACTTTAGGTCAACCTAAAACAGATCTAATTGATGATTGATAAATATCAACGGCATAATCTTGCAAATATATTTCAATCGTGGATGATAAAGTTGATTCATGAACTGAAATAGCTATTTTTCATTCTTTTCCGGTTATTGATTTGATTCTCCATTGAAATTCATCATTGATTTGTTCAATTTGATAACTGCCAGTAGGAATAGAGATAACTTGCCAATCGGGGGTTCCATCTGGTTTAATTTTCTTTGCAAATACAAGCGAATTCTTTGCATGTAATCCACCCAACAATTTTGATCTGATGTTTGGCCAACTGTAATATACTCGTTATTGTGGCAGTGCAAATTCTTTTACTGGAATTGCAGTTGGAAAGTTGACGATAAATTCATTCACGCACGTGATTATACATAAATGTTTGAACGTCGATTGAAGTGTTCATTATATTTTGCTTTGTAACCAATTGAGGTGTTTCATCTACAAATTCTAGACACCACGAGTAAAATATTGGGGTCAATTTCTTATCAGCTGCTTCCAGAATAAATATTTCTTCGTTTCCTTTATTTAATATGAGAGACACAACTTCAGAAAACTTATCGGTTTAACGCCTACGGTATTGTAGTTAACGTCCACATATCTTATTTCCGTTCATGCTCAGTTCGTCTGTCATTATATCACCGGTGTTCTGCAACCGATTCGCAACGCTTCTTGCAATTCCATTTCTAATAGTTACGAATGATATATTTGAGATCTGATTTTACTACCGTCAGTAAATACTGGAATGTTATCCGTGGCTGCACCAATAACTCTACGAATTATATCATTCCATTTGATGTTGCTCGTTTTTAAAAGACCGTGTTTATCCTGAAAAATAAGAACTTCATCTCGGTCAACTCCTGTAAGGTTCATGATATCAGCAAGTTCATCATAAGTCGCGTAATTTGACAAAACAGTCTTTATGAGTTGCATTGGAAGACTTTGATATAGCGTCAAGTACATTAAAAAATTCACGACCAGATAGTTAGTACTTGGGTTGGTAATGTTGATTACCAGATAGACGTTGAAAACACCTGAGTTTTTATTGTGTTTATGTATTTTAAAAACTCAACTGGTCGAGGAAGCCTATACGAATCGAAATAATCGATTACACGTGGATCAATTGCGTATGCCACCCAGTGAGTACATCATCTAGATTGATAATACCTGTTTCAAAATTGTTTGGTTGTTTTGGTAATTCGTCACGCATAAAAACACCTCTAAAAGTTTTATATTTAATTTTTAGCAGCATCAAGGAAATCAAAATTTGCCATCTGTAAAATACTATTTTATTTTGCTAACGAAGTGTTCATGGAAGTCTCAGACCTTTCCCGTATTGATAAGGGGTTTCTGGTAATCTTAGACCTTTTCCTCTTTTAAACGATTATTTTCCTGTTGCTTTCTTTAATGCCATTCCAGCAGCGGTTCCGACAGCACCTAACGCAGCTGCTTTTGCAACGGCTGGAGCTGCAGCGGCAATTAACGCTGATATAGCTGCGAGATTTGGAAATATACAACCAACTTCAACAATATCTTTAACAGCGCTCGGAAAAAGATGAAGATGAACTCCCGTTTTTGATTCCAAGGCTTTATTGAAACGTTTAAGTTGAGTTTTGGTTAATGATAATTTGTTTGGACCGCCATTAGAAATCTGATCTTGTTTTAGTGATATTTTTGTTCCGCATTTACTCTCGTGATTTGATTGTAATTTTTTCACCTGATCGTAAATCAGAGTGACATTAACTTGACTATCCGACATTTTATAATATGATAAGTGATTTAATTACATGTTTTCTACTGAAGCGTCAATAACCCTCATTCTTCCACCAGCACCTTCAAGTAACATTGATTTATCTTAAAGAATAACTGCAATTGCTCTGTAATTAACACCACCAGCTGGGTTTACACTAGCTCGAAAGGGAGTATCAACGACAGATTGTCTAGATAAATCAAGATGTTCCAATGAAAAATAATAGATCGGATACAGATTTCTAAAATCTAACTGTGATATTTGTAGACCTATATCTATATTTTGATCACGTCCCAGAAATGTCATTAAACGATTATATGCACGTGCTATGTAGTTATTTTCAAAATTTATCTTCAGATGGTTCTTGATGTCCATTTATCCGTAAAGAAAACTCACTAGTACTAAAAATTGTCAAATATCATATGACTACGTTCTTGATTATTTAATTGTTCAGCATTTTGTAAAGCGATAAAAATGTGTCTTGGCGCAGAAACTCCTTGTTGTGATGCAATATGCCATGTAAATATTATTACTGTGAATGCTATCTGTGGTCATTGTGAACTATGATAGCAATGATTTACCACCTGAATCCATAAAAGAAAGTAATGTTTGTTCTTCAGCAAGCGATGGAGTCATTACTGGCATCCATAATGAAAGTTTTAATAACATTACTTTACCTTCAGCAACAGCGGCCGGTCGCCAAATAGCATCATTATCATTACTCTTTCTCACAAGTACAACTCTTCTACGGCAATCTTACAGCATTAATTTACGTCTAGCAAAACCTAAGTTGTAATTTGGTCTGGTGTTAATAATTATGTTTTCAGCATCAATATCAGCAGCGCCTGCATTATTTCTTGGTCGTCTTATATCATACCGGTTACTTTCAGGATGATCAGTGTTATCCTTGGCGAGCATCATTGACGGTCTAGATGATCAAGTATAATCATGTGAATATCTTGCTAAACCTATCTATTATCGTTGTAGCAGAATCAACGTCTTTTTGAATTGTTTCAATATTTCTTCCATTAATGATGTAAGTGGCACTGTCAAATAACGCCATAATACCATTGTTAACAAACCCAACTATGAGCTCCATATGCTGTATTAAGAGGAACATCTGTTACAAACTCTTCTTCTACCTCAATAAAAGCCTCAGCGGGTAAGAAATATCTGCTTGTATCTTGAACCTGTAATTAGATTAAACCACGTTGATTTGGTTGTCTTGCGTCATAAGAATAAAACTGATAATCACGTATCGATTCATCTTTGAGAAGTGGTGCGTCTATAGCGAACGCCGGATCGGACACACGTTTGAATATTTTATTATAATTTTTATCGTCGAACACGAAGACCACTTCCTGAAATAAAACTTGTATTTGTCGGTATAATTTCATTAGTTAACTTTGTGGAAACAACTTCTTCAACAGCTAATTCCGCTAGTTTTTGATTTGCGGCTTGATTTATTATTTTACTGACATTTGCGGGCATAACTTCAGTGCTGGGTAATTTTACTTGCTGCGGTTTTCGTCTAATTAACCGTGCTAGTCTATCCTTGATTGTCGAGAACGCTTTACCAGCAACATTACCAATTGCGTGAGGAATTTTGTCACGAGGAAATTCAATAGATTTCATTCCTAGTTGTTTTGCAATCAGTTTTGCTTTGGGGGCTATCCTCGCAAAGAAACCTTTAACAACATCGCAGAGTCCAAAACTGCTTCGTAAGTTGATAATCGTGAATTTACTACCCTGACCATGATCGGTCCACGTTGAGCATTATGTACGATCATCTTATTTGTTATTCATTTATCTAATCGTAGCTATCTTAATTGCTATAATAATCATCAACGATAACACTGGACAACAAATTTTTACAAAAGTCATGTTACTGAAATAAAATTAGTCAATTCTTATCAATTTTTATGTGCTGAACACGAATATGACAGTCAAATTGCAAAATTGGCTCTAGTTTTTTTGTAATCTGCAAGAAATTAATGTTTACATACCGAAATGCATTCCAATAGTAAAAGGTCAACTGTAATAGCCTACCTACAAAAATCAAGTCATTGACTACATCTTAGATTTCTTCGCCTGTCTCTTGTACAGCTGTTCGGGAGCATCTCTGAGGAGTGTCCAGCAGTAGTCAGCCAGCATTGTAGTGGACAATTTTCCCTGGTATCTTTGTTCCATTGTTGCGATATCTTGATGAAAACGTTCGCCGTGTTCATCACTAACAATACCACAGTTGCTAGGAAAGAAATCCAAATGGGAATGAAGGAAGTGAATCTTTAGAGACATATTGCAGCCAAGTTTCTTATACTTCATCAACATGTCTTCTACTAGTTCCTTATAGTTTTCTGCCCTAACATTTCCGAGGAAGTTTGTAGAAACTAGGCGAAAAGCATTCCATGCTTGTTTCGCGTCACCTTCCAGCAAGTTGTTGAACCGGTCATCTTTGAAAAGCTCTCGAATCTGAGGACCCACAAAAACTCCCTCTTTAATCTTTGCTTCGCTGAATCGAGGGAATTTTTCATGCAGGTATCGGAATGCTGGCAAAGTCCGGTCAATGGCTTTCACGAAGTTCTTCATCAAACCTAGTTTGATGTGAAGGGGTGGTAGCAAGATTTTCTGAGCCTCAACCAGAGCTGGGTGTTGGATATTCTTCTCTCCAATGGCTACATTCTGCCTGTGAGTCCATTCCTTCCTCATGTAGTGCATTTCCCTTGCTCGGCTATCCCACTCGCATAAGAAACACATGTATTTTGTATATCCTTGCTGCAGTCCCATTAAAAGGGCAACTACCTTCAAATCACCACAGAGGTGCCAGCTGTACTTGTTATACTCAATGGAATTCAGTAGCTGCCTTAAGTTATCGTATGTCTCTTTCATGTGGACAGCATACGCTACTGGAATAGATGGAAGAATGTTTCCATTGTGCAAAAGCACAGCCTTGAGACTCAGTTTCGAAGAGTCCACAAATAGTCTCCATTCTTGTGGGTCATGAGTGATTTTTAAAGCATTCATGAGGCCCTCAATATCGGAACAGAATATCAGATTACTTTCCTTTCTGAAGAAAGGCTCCAATTGCTGGTGGCGCTTTCGATATGCAGTAATTGTGACATCTTCTTCTAGAAGATTCCATTGTTGGAGTCTTGATCCTAGCAATTCTGCCTTGTTCTTTGATAAGTCCAAATCACGAATCAGGTCATTTAGTTCTTCCTGTGTTATTCTGTGTGGGGTTGATGATGCACCACAGTGAAAATCTGGATCACTGCATGCTGATGGACCAGGAGAAGAACAGGTCGACTCACCTTTGTCTTCGTCAGATGAATCAAGAGAATATTCTGCTGGAGGTTCTGGAATAGGAAGTCCCTCACCATGTGGAACTGGTCTCAATGCAGACGGAATGTTTGGGTAGACTATTCTTGACTTCTTTCGCTTCGTTATTCCGCCGGAAAGAGGAGGAACCAAGCAGAAGTAACAGTCATTTAGGTGGTTGCTTGGCTCTCTCCACACCACTGGGACTGCAAACGGCATTGATGACCTTTTGCAATTCAACCACTGTGAAAGCTGTGTTGTACATGTAGCACAGCATATATGCGGAGCCCAAGGCTTGTCTTGGTCACCAACCTTGCATCCGAAGTAAAGATGATATGCCTTCTTCACTTGAGAATTGATACTTTTCTTCTGGTTGGCAAATGTCACTTCCCCACAAATATAGCAAAAATTGTCCGCGGTATTAACACACTTTCGAGGCATTACTGTTCTTTATTGTACGTAAATGCATAAAATAATAAGTTTTATGTAACAGTAGCTTGAACTGTCTCGCACAACGTCTAAAATATTTTAAATGATGAACCTATCTGATTGGGCTTTATATAGTACACTGCTTACGTCAGCTTCAGCAGCCGCCTGGCATTAGTATAATAGGCCTACACATGTATAGTACACTGCTGACGTCAACTTACTTCAGCAGCCGCATGGCATTAGTATTGCATTGCATCAGAAAATGATGCAATCAACTGTGGATGATGTGAGCATGATGGTATTATGCAATGTTACATCATTATTCCGGATGTTGCTGCAGTCCTAATGGAGAAATTTACACAGTGAAACATAGAAAATGAGGTATATGAATATCTTCAAAACTAGAGCCAATACAAATTTTTCACGGTTATATTCGTGTTCGGCACACCAAAATACTACAGATTAGGGCCTTTTCAAGTCAGTAATGATTTCACTGTTGACCAGTGTAAACATCGATATTCATGATACCGCCTGTAAATAATCTTCGACAAATATCAGGTATTTCATTAACGATTTCCGGCGAATTATTTCCAGCACGTTTTCCTCCAATCAGAATTTCTAGCCGTTCAACGTCAGAAGGAACATTGTTAGGACAAGTAATAAAACCACTTCATTGAGTAGCCAAAGGAAAACTACTTCCAGTAGCGCCGAGAGGATCATCATAAAATTCTTCTTCTTTAGAATCTTTCTTACTTGGTAAAAGAGACAATTTCTTTCTCTGCTCAGTTTCTCTCTCATTCAATTCTTCCTATTTTTGTCTCGTTTTTCTTTTTTCTTGTTCCATTTCTCTCATCATCTGTTCCCTTTCTTTTTTGAACTCTTCAACTAACTTCTGCCTCGGTTAATGACAGTGTTGCTGTTGTAAAGGTGGAGGAAGTTTATATGAAGGCTCTTGCTGTGGTGGAAGAGGTTTGTGTCGTTCTATTTCTCGCTGCGGTGGAGAAGATCGTTGTTGTTCTATTTGTTTCAGTGTCTCTTCATAAAGTCTTTGTACTTCTTTAACAAGACATCCGTATTCTAAATCATCATATCTGGTTTATTTTTTGTTTCTATGTATGCGGTATATCCATTTAATAAGTTTATCATCACTTGCGCCCTCATAACTAGGTTTTAAAATACTATATTTATTAAACATACCAATTAATATTTTTTTCAAGTAAATCTTTACTTTTAGTATTATTAATATCTTTGACAAAATCTTCCCTAAATTTTTTAATTATATCAATAATTATTTTTCCTACTTTAGCTTTAGGTGCAAGTTCTTTTTTCACGTCGGCGATTTCAGTACTAACTTTACCAATACGCTCAAGTATTTCTTCACCGACGGGTGGAGGTTGTGCGGCATCTATATCAGTTGGAGGTCTTCGTAAAATCTTTTTCGTTTGTTTAGTTCTTCATGCTATCTTTTCAGTTTGCTCAGCAGTTTGTCTTACTGATGGAAGAAGACCTTCAGTAACTTTTGCAACTCTTTCAGTAACACTTTTGTAACAGGTTTAAATTACTGTTCTGTGCCTTCTGCAAATTCAACTTGTGCTTCTTGACGTTCTTGCAATTTTTGTCTAACAGAATCACGAACAGGAAGAAATTTCTTGATTGCTTCTGGTCTCTCTTGAGCTAATCTAGCAGTGTGAGATTCTTTAGCTGGTGGCATTATTGATATGATAATGATTTAATTATAGCAGCAGAGAGGGTGCAACCTCAAGTTGGTTCAATTTCGTAATATATTTGTGCTTATCTCTGATTTTTCAGTCCGAGAAAAAAAAATAAAAAATTAAACTAACCCAATTAGAGAAGCCTCGGCGTTGTTACAACACTTTGATTTTTAAAGTTATTTACGCCATTTAATCTTTTTATTTACGAAGGTTTATTTCGGCATTTGGACCATTCAAAAAAGTGGTCTGTTCACCCTCTCTGCTGCTCACCCACATAATTCCTGACCCGACTCCTGGAATTAGTCCTAGAACTACCCCAGATAAATTGAACAGCGATGGAGACTATATAATAGCTTCCTCGTATGCAGGTATATTTGTGGCGATACTAGAAAGCAGAGTTCTAGTTTCTTTAGGCTGACATCCATATAAACGGATACGTTTAACTGTTGATGTGGAAATGAAGTAGCAACATGGGAGAGTGAAGCTAGATTAATTCGTAAAAGTAAGCCAATAATTTCTAGTATTCAATCAAATTCACTGCAGAACTTCGGATATTAAACCATACATTTGGGACATAAAACATTAAAACTGTCGCAAACACAATCCACAATAACTTTCAATCCAAACCAACTGTAAGCATCAGTACCTTCTTCATCCATGTGTTAACCAAGATACCGCAAATAAGTCTAGCACTTTTAAATCAGGAGAATGTGTTCTGATGACGTAATTTTCAATGAGAGCTGCAGAGAGCTAACCTAACATCTGATAAAGAGGGGCTTCCACAAAGACCTATTAACATAAACGATGTCAAGATCCAAACAAACTTGTGCTGACCTCCAATAATACCAGAGAAGAGAAAACGTCGAACGAATATGCCATCCGTACGTTAAAACTTAATGGCCCTCAAGTAGCGTTATTTCATAAACACTGGTCATCATAAACACTGGTCATCATAAACATTAGTCATCATAAACACTGGCCAACCAACGAATTTCGTGAAACACTAATCATTTCTATAATTCTATATCTAATCCTTTGAGAGATAATCTAGTCAGGGCAAAGCACCGGTTAGGAAAGCATCACCTTATGGAGTCGCAAGATGCAACACTTGTCATAACATGAAAGAAACAGACACATTTAAAGCAGTCACAGATGAAAACAGACATAGTTTACAACGGTCACATATGTAAACAGAATCATTTTCAAGCAGTCACATATGAAATCCGGTACATTTTCAAGCGGTCACATATGTAAACAGACACATTTTTAAGCGGTCACATATGGAATCCAACACATTTTCAAGCGGTCACATATGTAAAGACACATTTTAAAGCGGTCGCATATGAAATACGGCACATTTTCAAGCGGTCGCATATGTCTAAATACACATTTTCAAGCGGTCACCTATGTAAACAGACACATTTTCAAGCAGTCAAATATGAATTTTGATTCACAAATGAAAATAGATTTTCAAGCAGTCACATACGAAAATAGATTTTCAAGCAGTCACATGAAAAGATACACTTTTTCAAGCAGTCACATATAAAAACAAATTTTCAAGCACATCTGAAAACATATATTTTCAAGCAGTCATATATAGAAACAGACATATTTCAATTGTTAATTTATGGGAAAAGACATATTTTCAAGCGGTCACATGTGAAAACATACATATTTTCAAGCGGTCACATATGAATCAGACATATGTTCAAGCAGTCAAATAAAAAATGGATTTTCAAGCAGTCACATGTGAGAACATACACATTTTCAAGCAGTCACATATTAAATTAGATTTTCAAGCAATCAAATAAGATTTTAAAACAGTCAGACGAAAAGATACATTTTTTCAAGCAGTCACATATGAAAACAAATTTTCAAGCAGTCACATCTGAAAACAGATATTTTCAAGCAGTCACATATAGAAACAGACATATTTTCAATCCGTAATTTATGGAAACAGACATATTTTCAAGCGGTCACATGTGAAAACAGACATATTTTCAAGCGGTCACATATGAATCAGACATATTTTCAAGCAGGCACATAAGAAAATGGATTTTCATGCAGTCACATGTGAAAAAAGACATATTTTCAAGCAGTCACAAGTCAAAACAGACACATTTTCAAGCAGTCACATATGAAAAGAGACACATTATCAAGCAGTCACATGAAAACAGACACATTTTCAAGCGGTCACATCTGTAAACAGACACATTTTCAAGCAGTCACATATGAAATCAGGCATATTTTAAGTGGTCACTTATGAAAACCGACAGATTTTCGGGCGGTCACATATGAAATCCGGCATATTTTCAAGCGGTCACATATGAAAACAGACACTTTTAAGCAGTCACGTATGAACACAAATTTTCAAGCAGTCACATATGAAAAACAGGCATATTTTTAAGCAGTCACATATTAAATTAGATTTTCAAGCAGTCAAATATGAAAATAGATTTTCAAGCAGTCACATGAAAAGATACACTTTTTCAAGCAGTCACATCTGAAAACAGATATTTTCAAGCAGTCATATATAGAAACAGACATATTTCAATTGGTAATTTATGGGAACAGACATATTTTCAAGCGGTCACATGTAAATACAGACATATTTTCAAGCGGTCACACATGAAACAGACATATTTTCAAGCATTCACATTAGAAAATGGATTTTCAAGCAGTCACATGTGAAAACATATTTTCAAGCAGTCACATGTCAAAATAGACACATTTTCAAGCAGCCACATATGAAAAGAGACACCTTATCAAGCAGTCACATATGAAAAGAGACATTTTCAAGCAGTCACATATGAAAACAGACACATTTCAAGCATTCACATGTGAAAACAGACACATTTTCAAGCAGTCACATGTGAAACCAGACATTTTCAAGCAGTCACATAGGAAAACAGACACATTTTCAAGCAGTCACATATGAAAACAGACACATTTTCAAGCAGTCACATGTAAAACAATTACATTTTCAAGCAGTCACATATGAAAAAGACATTATCTAGCAGTTACATATGCAAACAGACATTTTCAAGCAGTCACATATGAAAACAGACAAATTTTGAAGCAGTCACATTTGAAAACACACATTTTCAAGCAGTCACATATGAAAACAGACACATTTTCAAGCAGTCACATATGAAAACATATGCATTTCCAAGCAGTCACATTTGAAAACAGACACATTTTCAAGCTGTCACATATGAAAACAGACACATTTTCAAGTAGTTACATTTGAAAACAGACACATTTTCAAGCATGAAAATATGAAAACAGACACCTTTTCAAGCTGCCAAATATGAAAAGAGACATTTTTCAAGCAGGCACATGTGAAAACAGACACATTTTCACGCAGTCACATGAAAACAGACACATTTCCAAGCAGATACATGGGAAAACAGACAAATTATCAAGGAGTCACATATGAAAACAGACCCATTTTCAAGCAGTCACATATGAAAACAGACACATTTTCAAGCTGTCACATATGAAAACAGACATTTTTCAAGCAGTCACATGTAAAACAATTACATTTTCAAGCAGTCACATATGAAAAAAGACATTATCTGGCAGTTACATATGCAAACAGACATTTTCAAGCAGTCACATATGAAAACAGACACATTTTGAAGCAGTCACATTTGAAAACAGACACATTTTCAAACAGTCACATATTAAAACAGACACATTTTCAAGCAGTCACATATGAAAACATACACATTTCCAAGCAGTCACATTTGAAAACAGACACATTTTCAAGCTGTCACATATGAAAACAGACACATTTTCAAGCAGTTACATTTGAAAACAGACACATTTTCAAGCATGAAAATATGAAAACAGACACCTTTTCAAGCAGTCAAATATAAAAAGAGACATTTTCATGCAGGAACATATGAAAACAGACACATTTTCACGCAGTCAAATGAAAACAGACACATTTCCAAGCAGTTACATGCGAAAACAGACACAATATCAAGGAGTCACATATGAAAACAGACACATTTTCAAGCAGTCACATGTGAAAACAGACACATTTTCAAGCCGTCATAAGTGAAAACACACATTTTCAAGCAGTCACATATGAACGCAGACGCATTTTGAAGCAGTCACATGTGAAAACAGACACATTTTTAAGCAGTCACATGTGAAACTAGACACATTTTCAAGCAGTTACATATGAAAGCAGACACATTTTCAAGCAGTCACATATGAAAACACACATTTTCAAGCAGTCACATATGAAAACAGACATTTTCAAGCATTCACATATGAAAACAGACACATTTTCATGCAGTCACATATGAAAACAGACACATTTTCAAGTAGTCACATATCAATCAGACATATTTTAAAGCAGTTACATAGGAAATGGGATTTTCAAGCAGTCATATGTGAAACAAAACATGTTTACAAGCAGTCACATATGAAAACAGACATATATTCAAGCAGTCACATGTGAAAAGGGACATATTTTCAAGCATTCACATGTAAAAACAGACAGATTTTCAAGCAGTCACATATAAAAACACATTTTTAATCAGTCGCATGTGAAAACAGACACATTTTCAAGCAGTCACATGTGAAAACAGACCCATTTTCAAGCTGTCACATGTGAAAACAGAAACATTTTTAAGCATTCACATGTGCAAACAGACACATTTTCAAGCAGTCACATGTGAAAACAGACATATTTTCAAGCAGTCACAAATGCAAATAGACACATTTTGAAACAGTCATATTTGAAAACATATACATTTTCAAGCAGTCACATTTGAAAACAGACACATTTTCAAGCTGTCACATATGAAAACAGACACATTTTCAAGCAGTTACATTTAAAAACAGACACATTTTCAAGCATTAAAATATGAAAACACACCTTTTCAAGCAGTCAAATATGAAAAGAGACATTTTCAAGCAGGCATGTGTAAAAACAGACACATTTTCACTCAGTCATATGAAAACAGACACATTTCCAAGCAGTCACATGTGAAAACGGACATATTTTCAAGCATTCACATGTGAAAACAGACAGATTTTCAAACAGTCACAAATGAAAACACATTTTTAAACAGTCGCATGTGAAAACAGACATTTTCAAGCAGTCACGTGTGAAACGACACATTTTCAAGCAGTCACATATGAAAACAGACACATTTTCAAGCAGTCACATGTGAAAACAGACCCATTTTCAAGCAGTCACATATGAAAAGAGACATTTTCAAGCAGTCACATATGAAAATAGACAAATTTTCAAGCAGTCACATATGAAAACAAACACATTTTCAAGCAGTCACAGATAAAAAAAAATTCAAATATTCATAGCCAGATCATAACAGGCATCATAGAAAATGTAACCTGTCTCATTACATGCAAGGTATGCAGCTTTCGTGAATCCCAACAGACCAGACTGGCAAAGCAAATAATAAAAATGCACACATACACAAAAAGAAACAGTGACATAATACTTCTCTTTTTTAGACTACGCTTTTAATGATGTAATCTTGACTAACTGAAACTGGAGCACAGAGAGCGGAAATCATTATAAACTTATTGGGTTCACCGACTGCGAACTCTCGGATCAATAAAGATCTAAACTGGCAATGTCACATGCATACATAGCAAGAAATTCTCTTCAAAATGTTAACGATTTCGTATCATTAATTCCCTTCTAAAACCACAATCTCATTATCCATTTCTCTATATACAAAACATTAGCTTCAAATATAAACTGTATTATTTATTTGTTGATTAGTCACAGCACAATTTAGCAAAACGACCTTAAATATATAAACTTTATTTGTTTGAAGTAGTTGTCAATTTAACAAGATACTATGTCAATAACGTTTTTATTTTTATTTTGTAAGTTTTTAATGTTGTTGACAAGCATGTAAATAGAGATACAAGCAATATTATACTGTATATAATCCTTTATAAGGCGATGCCAACTGCTAACTGCACATATCCAAATCTACCGTCGCATAATGCTTCGGCAGATCCGGGTCTGTGCAGCTGATTAGATGTAATCAGTAGAAGAAACAACATACACAATGTTCGGCCCGTGAATTTCGATGTCAGATCATGGTCTGTCTTGGTGCAGTTGGACGTGTCTTCTAAGCGAGTACATATGGTAAGCAAAAATTATGAGGAATAGACTAATGTTAAAAACTGATAATGCAATCCGAGACACAAACTCGTGTTAAATTTAACAATTAGTCGTTGTGGAATAAAAACTATTAAAACAAAATCGAACGGAAGCATCGTTTGCTTCTGAATCCACTCTTTCTGAAGGTACTAACTGCATTTAGCCTGCAGTTTCCCTTGATGCGTGTATTCGTATAAATCTGGTACATGTACAACTGTACAATACATGTATACAGTCAAGACCTAATATCAACTATATGTGTCCAAATGACCGATTGCATTAAAGAGACACAATAATCACGAATAAGGGTTAAATATTGTGTTATGGTGCAATACATATACGACCTTTACTTTTAGTCTTCCCTTTGACTTTAGACTTTTTGCGTCTTACTCCTTGGGCACTATTTATCCTCCAGCGTCTTTTCTCATCCTGAATTGATTTAAAGAATATGTAGGTGTTGAGTTCTCTGTTTATTATTTTGTCAAATTTGTAGAAAAGTATCCGGTCATCTTCGTACACTATTCCTTTTTTGACAACTTTCTCCAGATCCTCCTCGTTGCAGAAGGTGACGATCCAGCGACTTTTTGCTTCCGGCTTACTGAACCGCACAGAAAGCGGGTCGTATTGCAACTCTTCAACCTTTACTCTGGCCTCGTTTTCTATCCATCTCCTGATCTCGCTGTGATTGGTGTTTTCGTTGTCACGGAGACTGAAAATGGCAGACAGCGGCCTCGATTTGGGTTTGTCTTTCCGCATGTGTGATGACGGTTTTATCGTTGACTCTTCAAAGAATTCAGTTTTGGAAGCATTGGGGAGGTAGATAACACCTACTTCCTTCCACTCTTTATCGTCTTTCTTCCCCTCCTGTTGCAACAAACAAGCCCTGAAGATAAAAAGATTAAATAAATAAATTATACAGCAAACTTCCGGAAGGTATTTCTTCATATGAATTATTTTCATAACTCTGTGAAATTAAACGATACTCTGTAAATGCCTCATTCTCTATAAATGTGGTTGACTTACACTATTTAAATTGTTCTCATTTGATGTTTCTTACCCATGACGGTTTTTCACACACAAGCGCGCGCGCGAATGCTCTATAAAGTTTAAAAACGCAACGAGTTAGTATTTTTTTAAATGCAAAATGTATACGAGTATACAAACTGACAGTGGCGTCGTGAAGATAATATCAAATTATTTGCGCTGATTTTTCATGACCATTATAAGATTTTGATGGACGATCGAACTTGTTTATTTAAAATTTATCGTCGAAAATTTCTCTAGATCTTCAGAAACTCCCCACCACCACCACCACCACCAATATACCTCCAACAAAAATATAAACAAAAAATATTACAGATATTGTTTGCAAGTTTTCAACTAATTTTAGTAGTACTTTTTTGGAATTTGTCAACATATCCGTAGACCCCACAGCGTCCTTTAAATGTTTCTTTGTGAAACTTCGTATTTACTAGATATTATCCAAATGCAGGTATTTATTACGATCGACGTGTTTCAGATTTTGCCGCCATTAGACCCATTCGGAAGGGCCGCCGCGCACAATAACAAAGAGGTGATAAGAGGCAGGAAGAAAATAGTGGCGAATCTTATTTTCGATAACTGTTTATTGGTGTTGTGTTTGCTACATATTAATTTTTACTTCGGGATTTTTGTAAAGATGGCCGCCGGAATTTCGCACCCTTGCATAATTTGCTGTTCTTTGCTACGTCAAGTCGGCCTGTGCCAACACAGGTCACTGATAATCACGTGACTGTATCACACTCATGATATCAAAAAATGACTCTTAGTGGGGAACGGATATAATGACCGAAGTAACCTAATATTTATCCATTTTAATCACTGCACTACTTGACAGTAAAGTCAAATAGAATAAGATGTTTTAGTTCCGTGATGAATACAATCTTATATCTGTGTCCATTATACATGAAATTTATCAAAGAAAACTAGCAAAAGATATAGGTTATTCGACTCGTTTCATAAATTTCATTTAGAATAAGAACTCGTTTAATATTATATATACGTACTATCATACCAATATAAAACATCCTGTAGCTGCCTTGTTTTATAGGCAGACATTCTAAAGAAACAAAATACATGCTTATCGAAAGATTTTCTTACCTGAAACAAAGGAATGTCTGATCAAAGAAAAGCCGTTATCTTATTCAACAGTCCTTAATATGAAGTCTCCTTGTTTGTCCCCTCAGATATTAGACCTAACATGGCGGTATAATAGCATGTGTCGCTTTAAAGTCTACCTGCGACATAATTACCCGTTTCAACATATATTCAATTTCTTTTCTTGATGCACTGCTTGATTTACCTTTCAAGGTCTCTGGCTAGGCAAATTAAGAGCAGTTTATTGTATGTATTTAGTAAAACCTTGAAGACGAAACCTTTTTAGTTCTGGAACTTTACAGTTTAGTATGACTATGAGATTAAAGTTAAAGTATTTACATCACATCATAAAAGCAGAGTTAGAAAAAAACGCTTCTTCGAATAAAAAGAATAATCGTTGAAGGGCATATTTTCCTTTTGAAAAACGATCTATGAAGAATTGCACCGTGAGACAGGGCACGTTTTGATGGAAACACAGAGGAGCGCTGCCAAATGCAGAAGAAAAAGGGTTCTGAAAAGGTATTGTCACAATAAAGTCATCCATTGAGCAAATTGTTAAAAACAATTCTTTAAACGCTGTATGAAATAATTCTTCAGTTTAACTATCGAAGTCTTCCATTCCGAAATGACTGTATTAAACCAATACAAACGACATTACCTTCATGCAATTACTCTTTTGAATAGTGATATCATGGTTCGAGCAAACTTTAAAGCAATGGTACTAAAAGTTGTATAATACTAATTGGTGTACTTTGGTTATGGAAGAGAAGTTTTTATGAACTATGAGTAAATCAATATATTAATGATAAAAGATTCTTTTGTTCCAGTTTAGTAAACACTGAAAATAGTTTTTTGTGCAAGCTACGTACCCATATGTGTGTGTGTATATATATATATATATATATATATATATATATATATATATATATATATATATATATATATAGGAAAGAAGTGTTTATAAACTTTCAAAACTGTTAAACTTAAAAAACATTAAGCAGTTGACTAATTAAGGAAGGTAATTTTGGTTTGCTATGAATGAAACGTGCCTATGCAAACTATATACATTTTCATTATTTATACATACACACATATTTACTTATTCAAGTACTCTTCTACGTATGAATCTCATCTCCAAATGAAAACATTTACTTGATGTCGATTGCACGTACTTCTATTTGTTTTCACATTTTGCTCACAAAAGTAACGTGCGAAGTTGCTTTACAAAAAACATACAAGATTTCATTGCAAAACCTGTGTATGTACGTATGTATGTATGTATGTATGTAGGTAGGTAGGTAGGTAGGTAGAAGGAAAGCAATTAGGTAGATATGTTGGAAGGTTTATGTAAGGAGGCAGGCATGTGAGCAGATAGGTAGATAGACTAGTAAGTAGGTAGGGGAGAGGCAGGTAGGCGGGTGGGTAGATAGGTTGGTAGACAGGTATCTTGGTAGGCAGACATGCAGATAGTATGTGGGCCGGCATGGCATACATATAAGAAGGTATGTTGGTAGGCAGGTAGTTAGGTATGTGAGCCGACATGCAGATAGGTTGGTGCACAGGTACGGCAAGTGGGTAGTTAGGCTGGCAGGCAGGTAGGTAGGTATGTGGGCGAGCAGGTATATACATGTAGGTATGCAGGTAAGTATTATACGATAACAAGTGTTGGTAAGGTCTTCTGTTAAGTCCACTGCGTTTACATAACTCGTTTTCGATTAAACGCTTGATAATTAGATGATTTGTTTCTATATTATATTATATTATATTATATTATATTATATTATATTATATTATATTATATTATATTATATTTACTTAGGCTATACATATTGAAAGGTTAGAAAGATAAAGGGTCCGAATAAGAAATTTCGAAAACCAACACGTCAACTAAGAAGTATAAATTTCGAAATAACATTTGATTTGTCATCGATTTTATTTGGTTCGATGTATGCACAGATGTGCATATACATCTGATTGTAATTATTCTCAGCCTTCATTCATCCCTTCAGTTAAATGCGTCTCTCTCTCTCTCTTTCTCTCTCTCTCTCTCTCTCTCTCTCTCTCTGTAGGATTGTGAGTTCTGATCCCCACGTGTAGGATCTACATATAGGATTTTGAGATCTGATCCCCACGTGTACGACCTACATGTATGATTATGAGTTCTGATTCCCACGTATAGGACCTACATGTAGGATTGTGAGATCTGATCTCCACGTGTAGGACCTACATGTAGGATTGTGAGATCTGATATTAATCAAGTACAACACGTGGAGATCTGATTTTAATCAGATTGGCACCGTCTTGTACTCGTGAGCAGTGCCAGTATGCATAATGTCTGACGCCACATCTTTCGTGGCAACAACCACGTTTATATCCCGTCAGAATGAACGATTGTTAGCACTTTGCAGACCTTGAAGTGAATGCTAGCCGAGAATCCAAAATGATGCACACACAGTGGGTTTGAAAATTTAATCCAGGATATATGTGATTCTCTGTGTGTGTGTGTGTGAGAGAGAGAGAGAGATTCCCCATGTTCCCATTCATAACTCTCTTTCAGTCGTTGTTCATTGTATATACTGTTAAATTACATCAGACACGTTGCTAGTTATTTTGATTCACATTTCCCTCGACTGCAGTTACGTCCTTGTTAGCAGTCCGTTCATTTTTGTCTGTCTAGCCAAGCAGATGACGCATTATTAACGTGAACTGATTCACTCGAACCAGACGCTGCGTCAAATGATGGATAAACAGACACGATTCATTAAAGCAAGAAAGTTTCGAGTATGCATCAGCGATAAATCTTTCCTGTTATTAAGCGTGATAAACTTGTATCAGACACGAATATGTAACCCTACCGAGGAGCATTACTGATCATATTAACAAATTTGTTAACATAATGTTCATAACTTCTGACACTACCCAGTCTATTTTTAATGAAGTGCTAAGAATATAATAAATACGAAAGTCATAAGAACAAAATAATACAGATACAGAAATTTATAAAGCGTAGCATCTGTCTTGCCTGCAGCGTTTTTCGCATAAAAGGACAAAGTGATCCGTCTCTCTGTCAAATTTTCTGTCACGGAGTAAGAAAATATTTTTCTTTACAAGAATACGCGATGAATTTACATGTTTTCCTTTTTTTGATTATAAAATGGCACTGTAATTGCACGAAATCATTTTTAAGAATTGTTTTTTTTAATAATCTTTTTTTGGAACCTTTTAATTTTTTATCACTGGTCATCTATTTTCTCTTCGTTTTCATTTAATCTTGTTCGATCTTGTTCTCTACAAGCGGTGACACTCCCATATCCGCCCCTCCGTAGACTGCCAGCAGTGATGTGCGATGAAGATCCAGAGTTAATTGATCTCTTCATATAAATTGGTTTGGAAAAAAAAGAAGAATCACGATCAAAACCTCTTCGTGAATAGAATAGACTCACAGAGACAGGGAGGTGAATTAAGTGCCATTAATCATGTACATTACGTCCATTCGCTTCAGTTTGCAGACACAGACAAGCCTAGTGTCTCAGACTAATTAGATTTGACACGCACTGTGTGTGTGATTGTGTATGTGTTTTCAGTTTATAATTTGCTTTGAAACGTTTATCTTAAAGTGAGCATATTTTCATTTTAAGTGTTATCTTAAAGATATAAGCAATTTTCCATTTTATCTTTCATTTAATCGGCACTATCTGGTCACAATTGTGCGAATCATGCATGCATGCATGCATGCATACATACATACATACATACATACATGCATGCATGCATTCATGCATGCATGCATACATACATACATACATACATACATACATACATACATACATCTTCAATAAAATATTTTAAAATTGGTTGCAGATAAGAAGAAAACACATTTGCTAATTTTCACTATATCCTCGACCCCATCCCAACCCCTGCCCCATTCATGTAGGTATGTCTCGACTGTTTTGAAGGGACCTTGTTAATTGTATGGTAGCTGCCTATCTTGTTCTGTATCAACTCAACACCACACGCACCTATTCATTGTTTTCGTGTTACCTGTACGCGAGCAAAGATGTTTCAGGTATTGAATACTCACCTGCAGGTTGTTTCGTTGTCAGTAGGGTGTATTACGTGCATTTGGCTGAAAGTGAGGGAACTTTTAGGAATCTCCAGGGTCTGTTGCAACCCCGTAGAGTTGGGTTGTCCACAGGTGTGCCTTTTCTCAATCTGATCATCTACTGTTCTTTTATTGGAAAATACTTTATCACTATTTTTCTCGGTATTGTGTTTATCAAAATATCCATATCCAAGATTCATCAATCGCTCATATTCTTCTCTCTTTTGTTGGTTTCTCGTTATTTCTTTTACATCAGCGGTGAGTACCCTGCGTTTTGTAATTGTAGTGTCAGAACTTGGATACCTTTTGTGTGATGGCGGTTCAGATTTAGCATCAGGCTCGTCGTCTTCTTGATAAGACCGACTCCCACAATCATGACAGAATTGTAAGTTACAGGTCCCAATTACCTGTTTCTTGTCTGGATCAAAGATGCTGCTGCTGCCATGGACGGTGCAAATGTATTGGCGTTCAAGCAGAGTCTGTGATGGTTTGGTCAAATATATATTTGGCACCTGATTGTCGCAAAGCTCGAAGAACTCGTTGAGATTTATACTGGAGACGGGGAAGGGCCTAGTACTATGTCGTATGCTGTGGGTTGGCATTGAGGAGTAAGACAACGACGTAGAACCGCAAACTGCTCCGAGCTCAGCTCTAAGCAGTATCATCGCTTGGCTCGAAGTCGGCATCTTAGAATTTTCTCGCCAGTCTCTCCTCTTTTTGACCGTCTGTTACATAACTTTCCCTCTTTTGTCCTTAAATTATTACATTTCATAAATGAAAGGAAGTGCACCAGCAAAGAGAGACAAACGCAAACTGTTATAGCGACATGACCCACCGTTACTATGTGACGTGGTTTAAATGTTCCACGATTTTGACGTCATAAACACACACACAAAAGGATGCTCTCTTGACTGTGGAAGAAAATAAGCAAATATTGTTGGTGTGTCCACCCCAACTCCTGACCCCCTCCGCACATCTTCGTTGCTTAGAACATACAGTTTGCCCTGTTTATCTAGCAACTTTGAACAGTGTTGACATAATATTATCATTACATTTTAAAACTTTATTTTCTTGTTGTATTTGAATTGTCAATTACTGTTTGAATGGCACAGTTGAATCGTTACAATTTGCGGTGGCAACAATAAAGTTTGACGAACATTTTCGTTCACATTATATAGCAATTATTTTCACCAGCATAAAACTGCTTTGAGAAAGGAGAACTGAATTATGACGAATATTGCACACACATAACTGCTACTGATGACGATGTATAGAGGAATTAATAATTATTTATCGTACGTAATGAGGGTGAGCGGGGCTAAGAGCAAGTGACGGTGGGCAAATATAATCACTTGTAATTGAGATCTCTGGCGTAGTGAATGACAAAGAGTGCATCATTCTTTAGACTGGTCATCTCCGCTGACCAAGGTTCCGATAACCATGTCTATACCTTGGCACATCGAGCAGATATTTATATGCTTCGGGTCTGTGACTTTCATTGGATGCGTCGGCAAGCCACCGCATCCAGTAAAATTTATGTTGTTGAATTTTGAACTCTGTTCCTACGTGATCGATACAAGGGTAGCACACAACTTGAATAGACTGATAAGTACGCAATTTTCCAGTGTCGGTCCGTGTTTGCACAAATCCATTTCACTCAAATACACTTTAATGGCTTCCCTCTGGTACATAGTCATTCTGTAGATGGTAAACTTAACAAAGTATCCGTTTTAGGTAAATTGCAACCACTGTTTTCGGCCGCGAGTGGTTAGTTGGCATTACATACTAAGGGAGGCGATGGATGAAATCCAATAGATGTCGCTAGGATAAAGCACTAATAAAGCTGTTCGATCCGCTAAGGCAGGACCGGCGTTTGGGGGTGGCAAGTGGGGCGACCATCCCAGGCCCCGCTCTTAAGGGGGCCCCGCGCTTCAGGCGTAAAGTTGTCCTTATGAATTTATCAAGCTATATTCTCCGATAAATTGGAAACACTGATACTGGCCGCACGTAATGCACGCAAATTTCGAAAGTTGATCTAGTCTAGACATAATCAGTGTTTGCAGTAGCATACCAGTCGAGATACCGTTACTCTGGCCCCGCGGGTCATTGTCGGCCCTAAGCCCCGCGTACTCCTAACGCCACCTCTGCGCTAAGGTGTAGATAAAGTTATCGGAACCTTGGCTAGCAAAGACGCAGATTGGTATGTAAATCTACTTTGTATATATATCTGATGTATGTATACTGGTCTTCTTGTCTACCTAGTTTGTGCGAGGCGCAGTTTTACTATTTAATCACTATTTTATCATATTTTAAGATAAAAATATTTGATTGTGTAAAAAAATAATTTCTATATAAAAAACTAAAATAAGTTATAAATATGTTTTATATATATATATATATATATATATATATATATATATATATATATATATATATATATATATATATATATATATATATATATATATATATATATATATATATTATGACTAACGTGAATATTTATTATTTCCCGCCCCACCACACCCACGGGTTCGGCGCGTTCATTCACCATTTTAATATTGCGTATGATACCTAGTACAGCTTAATGTAATCCATTAATCTTTTTATGATGACGCTCATAAAGATTTCGAACAATTAATGAATTTTAATATCAAGTCTTTCGTGTCATTTATTAGTGTCGATTTTTCCTATTTTCTTGTATGGTTGGTATTTGCTTTATTTTTATTATAAATACTTGCTTTCTTCATGTAATACTCTAAAAGAAGAAATATATTATTATATTAAAAACTAATTTTAACCAACAAATACTCTATTATGTTCATATATTTATACACGATTTGCATTTCAAATATGATCACATTTTCTAATTTGCTATTACTATTCGCAATTGGTGTGTATCCTTTAATATATGTAGTAACTAAAAGCAAGCAACGTGGACGAAATATGATCCTGACAATATGAATTTGATTATTATATGATGTTTACATATTTGTTTTGAATTGATGTTCTGTTTTTGACGAAGTATTAATTTGTTTCCGTGGCGAATCACAATAAAGGAGGAGATAATGACATACATACATACATACATACATACGTACGTACATGCGTGCGTGCGTGCGTGCATGCAGACAGACAGACTCAGTTATTCACATACGGTTAATTATGAAAGAATGTAGTTTATGGACAAGGAAAAACGATGGTGAACGTGCGAAAGTAATATTTAATTTAATAGAATATGCAAGGCGCAGGATCCCGTGCATATTTCCAATTTCTACACTCAATGGTAAAAAATTCGGCAGAAAATTCCAATACTTTGGCTATCGATGTTGAGAGTTCACTGGCTGGTTTCCTTGTATACTTTTACAATCACGCAATGTTTCGGGCATTCTTACCACCAGATGTCGATTGGATTCGATTGAATGATTGCTGAACTCGAATCGATTTGTGTAATTCGTTCATAAATTGAATGTTTGTGCTTAAAGGCAAGTCACCACCTTAAAGACTATTGAATGCTGAGACAACGGGAATAAAGTGCTTTTCCCAGGGACACAATACGTAAGCCGACCCTGGCTGCTGATGTAGGATTCGAAGCCGCAACCCATTAAGAATAAAAAAATATCGTTGTTGGGACAGATTTAATGGTCGACGCTATACATTTGGTGATGCACAAATTCATCAATGGCTTCCTAGCAAAATCAAATGAAATATGATCAAGTAATAGCCTAAGTTAGTTTTCCGTCGGATATGACTATAGCCAAAAAAAAAAAAAAAAAAAACAAGTGACTGCGACTAAGTATACTTAACAGACTCTTCAAATTACTCATACAATTACAAACGTCGTATATCGTCAGTAGGATACATTGCCGCAGTTGTAGTGTGAAACCCAAGTGGCTGTTTATTTATTGTGAATTTATTTTGATCTTTGTACATGTGATAATATATTATGTATGTCAGTCTATATGGCCATTTAGATTGTTGCAGCAAACCAGGATACAGCCCTACCGATCAGCTCACTCTATTCTTATCATATGCACTCATAATCCATGCCCCTGTCCCATTCAAGATCGTCACTCAAGTCGAATCTTCGTGGAGATAGTGAACGGGAAAGGAAGGACGATCAGGACAAAATGTGGTACATGCACATCTAGTGAAGTATTCAAGTAAACGTCTGTACCTCCAACAGAACAGAGTAAAATAAAACAGAACAGAATTTACTAGAAAAGAACAAGTTGAATGAGTTTTCCACTGTGCTTGCACACGTCATTTTGACATCACCATATCGCCATATTTCCACTTAATTACTCTTCATTTTACTGATGTAAGTGACAAGGATTCTCTTTTCAGGTCTGGCCTGACATTCGGAAAAAGTGCGGAAGAGATGAGTTATCACCAGGAATACCTGAAACAACCACACTAGCATATAGTATTCCTAAATACATGACTTCAGTCGTCAAGAGAGAAAAGCAACTGTTCAGTAATGTGTAGCCTACCTCGAGCTATATTTTATACATCAGTCATTGGTAACTTTGCTATCGTTTATTTTGCAGCTTTATGTTTAAAATTTATATGGACATTTAATTTTACTTTAAATTTGCTTTTAAATTTAAAATTTGATTAAAAATTCTACCAAAAAATTATTAAGTTTTTTTTCTATTGAAAAAATATTGTCAGAATATAATTAACTTGTATTGAAATTAAGTTCTTATTACACCGAAAGATTCTTATAATTAAGAAATATGCAGAAAATTTAGTGTTGGCGTCTCAAAAGCATCTGATCCAAAAATGCACCATGCTGAACACCAACACTACTCACTTCCTGAAATTGCCACACTCCTTGTTCCAATGAAAATCAATACGATTTCTTGAGTTTAAACAGGTGTATCATGTAAATATAACTGTTAATTGGTCATACAAGTGTTGGACGCATTGGACTTGGGTCACGATTATAACTTCTGGATCAACAAATGTGGTCCCAATCTAGTTTTAGAACATTTTTCCATCTAATATTCTGGTAGCGATATTTGGCTTAGCTTTAGGCATTATCAGCATTTTTTTAAATAAAATTATTAATTGTTTAGTCTTCAGATTATGAGTGTTGTAGTGTGATTGTATATGTGTATTTTGGCAATAGTGCACAGTGAGTTATCTGGCATTGGTGAGTGCCCGGAAGTGAAGTATGTGATTTATGGCACCTTGCTTTGATTACTGTCCATCCACTTTAGATAATGCTGGTTAACCTGTGACAAGAACTGCACCTTGAGTATTAACAGCCAAATGTAGAAACTATTTAGGGAGGATAATTGTGACATGACTCCATTCGTGCTTACTGGCCCTGAACTATTAATTGTGACCTGAGTCCATGTGTTGAGATCAAAACATTGCTCGGCCATTCCCATCATGTCGAGAAGTAAACTTGGAAGTAGTTTAAGGAATACAGATCAGTTTGATGTGTTTGGTGACTGGTCACCACATCTTTTGGAGGAGGAAAGGGCAACGGTATCTTTGCAAGGGTTTAATCCACTTATTGCAATAGACGGGAAAGTGTGTATTAAGAAATATGGTTTCAGTTATGCATTAGATTTGGGAATGATTTGATAAATTAACATGGTTCCTGAATACGTTCTGGTACCTAAAAGTAGATGTTCTATTCGCATTCATTGCATAGTTTTCAAGGCATACTTGAAGTATAAAGTCATCAAATTTATTTAGCATCAATCATGATTCAAATGTTCCACTGTTGTCTATAAATATTTCTGTGTGTACCATTATAAGAAGAAAAAAAAGAATGTAGAAGTAAATATGAAAAACTGAATAGAAACAATGATGCACCAACTTCTAAAAGAAGAAGACGGTGGCAATTTAAAAGATGACTGGCAGAAGTTTTTATTACCATATCAACTTAAAAAATGTCAAAATCTTACATGCTTGCAGCTGAAAATATCAGATCGAATTTTGACAACGAATGCATGCCTTAAGAGAATCGGAATTATCCCACACTAACTCTGCTCTTTTTGTATGTTAGATGCGGAGACAATATCCCATATCTTTGGGGATTGTCACATAATCATGGTTTTTATAAATGATATTTTGCAGTAGATGAAAAAGTAAGTGTATTTAGAACAATTATTTTGAATTCACAGGCACAAGTACTGTCTTTGGAATTAAAGATAATATAAGTAATCTGACAATTCTCTGTGCAAAACAGTTTTAAAAAGAATAAACGTAGGTTTAATAAAGACAGCAAAGATTATCCTAGTTCGAAAAGACTGTTGCGTTTAACGTCCATGTAGAAAAAATATAGTGCTAATATAAATTGTACACGGGAAAAATTTAACAACAGATGGCTATTGTACGGAAACCAGAGCCATAAACTATGTTATTGGAAACATGTGTGTATGATGGGTTTGCATACATATATCATGTATCATGTCTTTATATCAATAAAACCCTTAGAAAAATACTTCCAGTCACAAAGACGACGATAAAATGCAACAGGCGGCAGATGTCACGGTATTCAACGTCTTTTCTAAAGGCAATTAATTTTCCTGTCAGATATTTTTTCCCTTATCTCTCCTTTATTCCACACGAATTTATTCGTGCATGTCGTTTCTTACAACTTTGATGAAAAATCTCAGTTTCTCACAGTAAACGGAAGATTATTATCTTTCTGGCAACAAGACAGGAACCCCACACATACACATGACCATGTCTAATAACGTATCAGATATGCTCGCTGTTGATTTATCTTTAACTGTATTCACATACTCACGCTACAAACAAGTCAAATTAAATTACTTACATTTATTATCTTAGTTTAATTATCAATCTGTATAGATCCAAACAAGTCAAATTAAATTACTTACATTTATTATCTTAGTTTAATTATCAATCTGTATAGATCCAAACAAGTCAAATTAAATTACTTACATTTATTATCTTAGTTTAATTATCAATCTGTATAGATCCAAACAAGTCAAATTAAATTACTTACATTTATTATCTTAGTTTAATTATCAATCTGTATAGATCCAAACAAGTCAAATTAAATTACTTACATTTATTATCTTAGTTTAATTATCAATCTGTATAGATCCAAACAAGTCAAATTAAATTACTTACATTTATTATCTTAGTTTAATTATCAATCTGTATAGATCCAAACAAGTCAAATTAAATTACTTACATTTATTATCTTAGTTTAATTATCAATCTGTATAGATCCAAACAAGTCAAATTAAATTACTTACATTTATTATCTTAGTTTAATTATCAATCTGTATAGATCCAAACAAGTCAAATTAAATTACTTACATTTATTATCTTAGTTTAATTATCAATCTGTATAGATCCAAACAAGTCAAATTAAATTACTTACATTTATTATCTTAGTTTAATTATCAATCTGTATAGATCCAAACAAGTCAAATTAAATTACTTACATTTATTATCTTAGTTTAATTATCAATCTGTATAGATCCAAACAAGTCAAATTAAATTACTTACATTTATTATCTTAGTTTAATTATCAATCTGTATAGATCCTTAAATGTAGTTTTAGTTTAGTTTTGTGAATCCTAACTGAACTGGCTTGGTTTTCAGGCTTCATGTCACACTATGAACTTTTATTCTCAAGCATGGGCTTTTCGGGTATAATAATAGTCTAGCATCGTCTTTTGTCCACATACACTAGGCATACACCAAAGTCTCGGTTTCCATCTGCGAGATAACCCATGTTGCTCTTGATTGTCTATTGCCTTATAAATGCTAATTGCCTGTAGAAAGAAGAAGCGCATCCAGTCGAAGGGTGATATAAAAATGTTGCCCGCTTATCTCCGTGTTTGATAACACAATTGACAATCTATTAAAACGTACAACTGTAACGAACACTTTACTTGTACACATAATAATCCCTACAGTGTGTTATTTCATTTGCTCAGCAGTTGAGTGCGGTGTTAAAGGGTGAATGAAATAATAGCAACGGTCTTAATCACAGTTTGATAAAATATCAATCTAAAATGAAGATAAATGACGAAATTTAATTTTTATTAAAAAAGAAAACGAAGAATACCAAATGGTTCCATTCTGCAAAATGCTAGAGAATACAAAGATTTTTCTGCGGGTTAAGGCACAAAAATTACGCTAAGTTCAAAAAGGTGTGGAAAGTGTACTCCTCACAGAGGGTTACGTCCCTTGTGTTAAAAAATCCCATTTTGGAAAATATACGCGTTGATAACTACATCATGCTCAATTTAAAGTGTATTTGGTGCAATATCTTGACATTAGTACAGTGGCCGTAGTGCAGTGGCCTTAGTACAGTGGCCTAGTGAAGTGCCTTAGCACTGTGGCACAAACTATTTGGGATTATCGACAATAATACAAACAACGTCACAATGACGCAAATAAAAGTTGCCATACATTGTCCGGTTATTGATCCCTCATTTTATAAATGGATTTCAGTCTTTGATTAGAAAGTGAAGGTAGTTATGCAGTTGATAGTCTAATGAACTAATTCACTGAGATAATGGACTCAGGTTTAAACGATCCAAGGTTTAAAATGGTCTTATTAGAAGAGCAGCAGAGGGGTGTGAACAGAGTTTTTGCTGGAGCGTCATTTTTGAAAAACTAAGGCCTTCTAAGAAAACGAAAAAAGAAAAAAAGGGTAAATAACGTCAAACCAAAACCTCTAACGAACCGAGAGCCACTCTCTACCGGGTTAGCTTTTTTTGTTACTTTTTTTTGTCGTCGTCGTTTTTTAAAAAGTATGCGCGCGTGTTTACCCACTGTGACGCTTCATTGTACTCGCACCCCACCCCTCTGCTGCTATAATTAAATCATTGTTATGTCAATAATGGCACTAGTTATGGAGTCTGAAACAGCTAGATTAGCTCGAGAACGACTAGAAGCAATAAAGAAATTTTTCCAGTCCGTGATTCTGTCAGGCAAAAACTACAAGAACGTCAAGAATCTCAAACTGAATTTGCAGAAGATGCAGAACAATGATTTAGACCTGTTACAAAGGCTACCAAAGACCTTCTTCCTACTGAAAATGGTTTTTCTTCCGTGACTACGCCAGGGGGAAGTGGTTTTATTGCTTGTCCTTACAATGTTCTTTCTGACGTAGAACGACTAGAAATTCTGATTGGAGGCAAACGTGCTGGAAATAAATCTCCAGAAATTATTAATGAAGCAGCTGATATTTGTCAAAGATTATTTACAGGGGGTATCATGGACATCGATGTTCATCGGTCTCTTATCGATGAAATCGGTGATGGTTATCACTGTGATTAGAATAATAGATAATAAATAAGATTTTTGTACATAATGCTCAACGTGGACCTGTAATGGTCAGGGTGATGAATTTACGATTACCTACTTATGAAGCGATTTACAGTGATGGGCTCGATTACGTTGTTTTGGGTCTATTAAGAAGGATAGCCAAAAAAGCAATACAAATTGCAAAACAACTAGGAATGAATGAAAGGTATTGACGTTGTTCATGATAAAGGTAATGGTGCTGTTGGTGATGTTGCTGGTAAAGCATTCTCAGCAATGAAAGAAAGACAAGCACTAATACGACGAAAACCACAGCAACCGGTAAAACCGGTCACAGTGAAACTGGCCAGCACTGAAGTTATGCCTGCAAATGTCAGTAAAATAATGAATCAAGCCGTAAATCAAAAAGAAGAAAAAGAAAAAGAACAAATTATAACTGCAAATCTGATATCAGGAAATGTAATTTCCCGAAGTGGTCTTCGTGTTAGACGATAACAATTATAATAAAATGTTCAAACGTGTATCTGACCAAGCATTTGACATGGACGAACCAGTTCTCAAAGATGAGTCTGTGCGTGATTATCAGTAATATTCTTATGATGCACGTGTACCTAACGCACGTGGAAGAATAGAATTACAAGTTCTGCATCCAAGTAGATATGTTTTGCTCGCTAAAGCATTTATCGAGGTTGAAGGTAGACTTTTAAAAGCAGATGATACAGCATACGGAATTGGTGATCGTGTTGGTTTTGTTAACAATGTCGTTATGGCGTTGTTTAACCGCGATATATGCATGATTGACGGAAAGAATATTGAATCGTGTCTCGAAAATGTTGATGTTGCCACGACTTTATTTGGTCTTGCGCGATACAGTGATGATTATACGAAATCGTCCGGTCCAACAATGATGTTTGCAAAGTATACAACTGATCATCCAGAAAACTGAAACGTAACAATGAATACAGCTGAAACTGAAATTGCATCAATGAATGAAAATTTCAACTTAGGATTTGCCGCACGCCGAGGAATGCTAGGCGATGATGAAGAGTTTTCATGCGCGATTCCACTGTCCCATATTTTTGGATTTTGCAGAAATGTTAGAAAGGTTATATTCGGCGCTAAACACACCGTGGTACTTGTTAGAAAGCCACTGACAATGCTGTAATCTGGCGACTCAACGCAGTTGATGCTAGTAAAGTAATGCTAACAAAACGATCGGTGTGGATGCGAGTAATGACTCAATCGATTGCTGAAGAACAGCGATTTGCTGTCTTTTATGAAATCAGGGGGTAAATCACTGTTATCATTGTTGATAATGACTACAGATAGTATTCAGGGTAATGCTATTGGGTTATTCACATGGCAGATAGCAACACAGCAAGGAGTGTCGGCACCACGACATATATTCATCGCATTTCAAATAAATACCAGATTAGACTCGCAGGAAAGAAATTTTATGGTATTTGACACACTTGGAGGCTCTGAAATTGCTTTAAGAATAAACGGACATCAGGAACCTTCTGAGGAAGTGTTGATGCATTTTGAACACAATCATGTAGCACGTGTATATCATCGGTTGATGACATTTATGGTGCGTGATAAAAATGTAGATACTGGTTTGCAGATATCTCACCTTGATTTTACAACGCTGTATCTGATCTATTATTTTTCGTTGGAACATTTAGATTTATTCAGGCAATCTGTCGTTGGTATACACTTCCGAGCTCGTGTAGCTCGACTACGCTCTGGTGGCTACAGAGTAATTGCAGTTTTACTCTGTGACAAATCAATGTTACTTGAAGGTGTTGGTGGAAGAATGCGAGTTATTGACGCACCAGTGGAAAATATATAATATGTAATTAAATCACTGTTGATATTTTTATGTCATATCATCATGTCATTGTCAATCTGACTACTGATCAGATTAAAAGGTTTCAGTAGGAATCAGAATATCACTAAAGCGAGATCAGATCACAGGTGGTCAAAATAAATTATCGTTGACCGAACGTAAATTCAAGCTTTTCAATGATGCCAAACAATTAAAAACCGGTGTTAAACTCAATCTTTCTGCGGGTGCCATCAGAGACTCGATTAAAACAGAGGTGTATTTCCACTTCTTGCGGCGGTACCAGCGTTGATAAATGCTGAAGCTCCAGCCGTTGCAAACGCAGCTGCGTTATGTGCTGTTGGAACCGCCGCTGGAATGGCATTAAAGAAAGCAAAAGGACAAGGAATAAAAAAGAGGGCCTCCCAAATATGGAAGGGGCGTAAGTCTATCAGGAACTCCTTATCGATACGGAAAAGGTCTGAAACTTCAAGGAACAATTCGTTAGTGTCACCGGTGACGGTGTCACCGTTGTCAAATTTTGATTTACTTAATGCTGCTAAGAAATTAAATATCAAACATTTTAGAGGTGTTTTTATGCATGATCAGTTACCGCCCAAACCAAAAATTATTGAAACAGGCATTATCAATCTTGATAATAGCACTGGAGTTGGCACTCATTGGGTGGCATACGCGATTGATCCACGTGGACTTATTTATTTGGGTTCGTATAGGTTGGCTCCACCAAAAGAATTTATGAATTAATTAGCACAATGAAAATGCAGGCGTTGAGAACGCCTATCTAGTATTCAACATTACCAACACAGATAATAACCGACCCACCAATATGCGACTGTGAAGCAATTGCTGTACTCGACGCTATATCAAAATCTACATTACCACCTCACAAAGTCGTGCACTATTATACAAGTACACGGCATCGCCGCGCGATTTAAATAGATCTTAAAGTATAATGGTAGATATTTACGGAAGATCCTCTTCGTTCAAAGATAAGAAAAAGTTTGATTTGTCAAATTATGCGACCAAAGACGATTTCGCTGATATTATGAACCTCTCTAGTGTTGACCTAGATGAAGTTGTTGTTTTTCAGAATAAATACGGTGTTTTAAAAACAAGTACTATCAAACGGAATGACATAGTTCGTAGAGTTCTTGGTGCTACCACGGATAATATTCCATTATTTACTGACGGCGGTAGAATCAGAGACTCAAATATATCAATCGCAACAATTAGAAATGAAACCGCAAGAAGTGTCGCCGGTCGTTTACGATCTGCTGCTGATACAATGACAGGTGAACTCAGCATGTACGGAAATAAAATGGTTGTTTTAAGAGATCCAACATCTGATGAAGATGACTCAGCAAAAAAAAAGTACGTAGACAATGACTATAACACAGTAGATACTAAATTATCCACGCTGTGGGCCGAATATGACGTTCACGTAAATATATTCACAAATTTCCGTAAAAAAGTTCGAAACATTAATGAAATTGCCGACGATTTCTTAGGAGACCTGCCATCTGTTGACGTGAAACTCTCTGATATTAACACAAAAACTCGATGGTATTAAAACAGTTATATCAGATATTGAAACGACTAAAAAACCTAGAAGATATCATAAGTGGGATTCCTGATATCGTTAAAAAATAATTTGATTTAAAGTCCCCACAAGCAGATTACCAATAACGCATACACAGTGTCATCAGGATTCTCAACATGGTCACAGCAAAATAACACTATCAAACATACCGTGGAAGCCACTGGTGTGTATAGACTGTCTGCATTCAGCGGTGCAAAATTTAGTATATACACTAGGTATCCCTGGCGTCATTCAACCGATAGGTTTTCTGGAACCGTGTATATTGTGTTAAATAGCGGATACGAATAACCATTTATACTGGAATCATCTGATAAATAATTAACCGCAGCGTCTTACTGGTGGTGTCTTAAATTTGTCGCTGAAATACCTCAAATGATTACTAAATAAAGTATAACGAGCACTTCAATCGACGTACAAAATTTTTGTTATAATCATGTGCGCGAATGGCAAACAGCGCTAAAAGATATCGTTGGCCATTATACAATTAAGTTAAAAAAAATATCGGAGACTCTAAGTTGTTATCGACGTTGTGGTTTATTCATCGTCTGTTGTTATTGCTGGAACCGGTGTAATTTCGTCATCGTTAACACCACTGGGGCCGCTGTACCGGTCGCAGTTGTGACAATTTGTGTTTCAGCGTCAACAAAAGTTGGGTTCCTTTTGTATTTCGAGAATCTCGTGGTATAATTAGAATTTCTCATAAATACAAGGATGAATTTGAAAAACAAGTCGAAGGGGTTAAAATAAGCTCCATCACCAGGAGATATATTATCATCATCAAGCAAAAAGCTGCCATTCGGTCCACTTAGTACTGAGGAAGAAATTTACGATGCACCTGATACCAGTGCTACTGGAAGTGGTTTTTCTTTCCTGACTACGCCAGACGGAAGTGGTTTTATTGCTTGTCCGAACAATATTCTTTCTGACGTAGAACGACTAGAAATTCTGATTGGAGGCAAACGTGCTCGATATAATTCTCCAGAAATTATTAATGAAACAGATGATATTTTCCAAAAATCAAATCAAACTCAGCAAGGATATATTCTTTATACTTTTGCGCTGCAAGTCCCTCCCGGATATATTTGATCGTGCAAGAACAGATCAATCCTGTCTATCTACGATGTCATAATCCGCTATTAGTATGGTTATTTCCGCTATTATCAAGGATACATTTCAAACTAACTGACCAGACGGACACTTGCTTGATTTAAGAAATGAAATGCTGAGTATAAATTTATATGTGCGATCAGTATGATCGTGATCATAGCGATTTTTAATCATTAAGAGTGTGTTATAAATTAAATCGTGGTATGTATAATGTACCACCATGTGAGAGTTTTTATACACGACAAATGCGTACTTAAAAATGTCATCAGAAGAATAATGACACCGTCACAAGTCAATACAGAACAATTTAGTCTTAATATAATTATTGATGAATACGGCAATGAATTTTTTTGTTGACACATGAACAGTTAAATGAACTGCAGCGAGAGCATATTACTATGATTACGTATGATAGAGATCAGATTCAGAATTATGCACATTCTTGTATTGAATTTGATCGACTTGAAACAATGTTGTCTAATTCTGAATAAAAATATGATCTCATAAAAAATAACAGAATAATCCTTGACAAGGTTGAATCAGGTGGGTATATTATTTGTTATACTGATTTTTCGTTAATTTGATGGCCCCCACGATAGAGGCCTCAGAATAACTGATGGTGACATTTCACCCGACACAAAATATCATACACATGCGCCACGACAGGGGGCCCTAACTTTCTTTTTCATTACTGTTGTCACTGACAGTATTTTCACGATCTGACATAATCTTTCTTAATTGTCTCACGCGTGTGTTCATAAATTTTTTGTTTCGTATTCGTGAGACAATTCGTTATCTAATTGTTTTCGATCGCGCGCGAAAGTCATATGAATTTATTCATTTCTGTTTCCTTGACCACTGTGAAGGATTTGAACATGGATTGTTGAATTTGCTTAATGAATTTTGTATTCTGATGGTAGTGTATATCCACCGTCGAATTTACGCTCTCGTACTGATTCAAAATCGCAAAGAAATTTTTCAGGATTTAGGTCATCAGATATTTTTATGCAATTTTTTAATTGCAGAAATAATAGTATTGATATTTTCATAGTTCATTATATAATAAATATGTATTTAAAATAAAAAATATATATTTACACAAAACCCATGTGAACCCTAGATTGCCAAACGACAGTCTATCACGAAATAAGTACACAACACAACCCCCAAGTAAAACCCTAGATAGCCAGACGACATTCTAGCAGGCTCAGAGGGTGATATATTTACAGTAAACCTTCTATCTAAGGACGGCACATTACATCTAAGGACAACACAACGTCCATGTGAAATCTTAGATTGCCAAACGACATTCTAGCAGTCTCAGAGGGTGATATATTTATAGTATATACAATCTTAATTCTAAGGACGGCACAACACTTAACTTAATTCTAAGGACGGCGCAGTACATATACGGGGCCTTCTCTACGTTCGACAGATTTTTGCACACACTCGCCAAAAACCAACCCGGAAGAGTGCAAAAGAGAAACCACCACGTGGTGACATGGCCGGAGTGTGTGCTTGTGTGTTGAAGTTCGAGCAACTTAGGGTAGGACACCAATGAGAAAACGGGTCCTCTGCTATATAAGCCAAGTAATACTTGGAAATACAACACTAGCTCACGTAATAGGCGTGGCTTAATTGCTGTTTGTACTCTTCTTTTTTCTTACTTATTATCGCTGACAAAATCTAGATGAAACAAGAAACCTGACAGATTAAGAAAAATAAGGATAATTTTTATATATTAAAAAAAATAAAAATAAATTGTTCATCAATAAAAAAAATATTTGATAAAATTTCAGACTCTACCTTATCTAATAGAGTTATTCCCTTGACGCTGTCAAGAACTTTGTTATCGACAAGGTCATAAAACATTTAATTACCCTGTCTTACGATATTGTTATCCTCTAAAGTAAGATACCTTTGTTTGTATTTCTTTGAAAAATATATTATTTGTAACGCCGATTTGCTTGTTGTACCGAAGGAGAGAAAATAAACAAAAAAGATATTAATTTATAAACGAGTACTATTGTAAAATACCGGCGAGGTAACTCTAACCGCGTTACGTATCATCGACATAGTTATATCCCTTCAAACTAATGAAATGGTCGTGTATACGTCTGCGAAAACGCCGATTTGGTTATGGTGGCGCTCTACAGTTCCGTATTTTGCATAGAATTCTAAAGAAAATGAATTTCCCCGGCTTTCCTCACTGGTTGTATTGGCTATTTAAAAAAACCTTGTACATCTTAGGTATAATTCAAAGAACTTTTAATTCCCTTTATTTTCATGTATGATTGATGGGTGTACTATGGGTTATAGAGTATACAGCTTGTCCTTACTTCAGATGTGCACCTTTGAAAAAATTGTTAGCTATACTTGGTCATTTTCACTTCGTGAACTTCAGAGGTAAATTGTATTAAAAAAAAGAGCCGATAACTTTTTTTACGTTTTATATATTAGGTAATTCATTCATTGTACTTTCAGAAGCTGGTATTGTCTAGTCTGGCAACATTCATTTTCCCTATTTTAATAGCTGTTATGGACAGTGTACTTTAGAGTAATTCAGGCTGACTTTTTAGCACAAGGGAGCAGACATTTTAGTTAGCAGTGTGCTTAAATCATGTACAATTTCCAAAAGTACAATATCCAAAGAAATATCATCCACATTACATTAATATAGCATAGAGGTATGCCAACATTCTCTCCATTGTGCATGTTTTAAATGCGAACAACTTCACCTTACATACGTCACTCTCTCAAAAGTACATATTAACTGGTGAGCGCCCCCTATATTATTTGCGACATATTTTATCGAACGCGGGTTAATATTAAACTGTCTGCCAGCTGCATTTATCGATGGAAATATTATTTCTTCACCAGTCTCTGTATTTACAGACCTAATCACTCTCCTTGCAATTGTTTTACATCTCCCAGTATTTCCACATGAATAATTTTTACTCTGCGTGATAACTTGTAAATTACGAAAATCATTTTTAAGTTTTTTGGCCATCAGTATGATCGATTACAAGACCGTCTTCGGTTGGTCCAGGGAAGCATTCGAATATAAATTGGTGACAGTAATATATTTTCTTTCCAGCACTAAATTTGAGATAGCCAGTATTATTGACAGCACCGACTCATTTTTTTTAGTTGACAGCGTATAATGATACCATCACGAGATGAGTCGTAATTTTCGATGATAGGATGTTTAACAAATTCATTTTGCTCCATTTATATATAATCTTATTTGTCTAAATCATTATTTTGAAAATCTTGTTATATAGTCTTCAGAGTTTCTTATAACTTTCTCATTATTGTCGTTGTTATGTTGCTATGATAATATCTCTTCGGTTTTCAGTATATTCTAATTTCACAACGCACACACAAATGTGTTTCTCCTCTAACTCCAACAACGCAATTCAAGCACGGTTTTGGTCCTAAACTCCCTATTCGTACGCTTTGTGAATGATGCCCGTAGACTTCATTTACACAAGTTCTGTTACAAGGAGTTGTAAAGCCTATCATTTTCCACCTACACTTGTTCTTTGTTTGGATCACTGTATATAAAATATTTTAATTTAAATGTTTGTCTTAGTTATAATATGGAGATATTATCGGCGATTAAGATTAAACCCGCTGAAGGCAGATTCGATCTTGACAGAAAAACTCCTGACTTGCGGAGGTGAGCTCTGGTGGATCCGACAAAAACTCTGATTAATAGTATTCAAGATGCTAAAAATGAATTTCTCAACGATGGTGTATCGCACGTGTGGTCGACACTCAAAATCATGTGTAACACTGGTGGTGTCACCGCTGGTGTCGACTAAGGTGTCACTAATGCTACAATGAACGACGATCGAGCGGAAAAGATTATTGATTATCTCGACGATAAAAAATATTTTTTCAGAATAAAGTTTGTTGTGCTTACAAAAACAGACAATACTTGGATTATCTGCGACAAATATGAACCTGTCTTTCATAATGAAAAAATTGCCGTATTAAGTAAAAATTCAAAGCCAGGAATGTTGACTGGTATTGACAAACCGTATTACGAGCTAGCGTATCCTATGACCGCAGTTATTTATGGAATTTATTCGCTAAATGATAAACTCATCGTCAATGATCTTGCGCCGATGAATTTTCAAGGCTAAATTGTGTAGCCGAACGAGTAATGGAACATTTTACAAACTCGATACGTGGAACTGGCTTAACGAATCAGCGACGTGAATAAAAAAAAAAGAAATGGGTTGAATCAGTCAAGGATACGGGAACTACAATAAATGATGTTGCTGAATTAGGAAATAAATTAATATTCCCAATAATAGTAAAAGCGATAACCATATAGATTTTGTACGAATCGAAGAATAAATCGAGGGAGGGGGGTCACTTGAAATTATTGATCATAATGTACATGCGTGGGCTAGCGCAGTAACAATATTTCCACGAAATCAAACTATTAAAGTCTACCGGGGAGATATGTTTGATTTTATTAACGAAATAAGTAAGAACGATCCTGTATCAGTATGGTTATTTCAGAGTTCTGAAAACGATCATGATTTTTTTTATAGACCAGATGGAAATATCTGTATCGAAGAAAAAAGGAAGTTTGATCAGTTTGTAAGACCTAACGGCGAAATATATCGTAAAGAACCTCTAAACGAAAAAATTAAAACTCTTGCGTGGCGATATTTATCGCCGAATACACATGACCCTGACGATGTTGAACAATGGCTGATTAATTGTTTTACCGTTCCGTCAGTCGCAGCTAATTTTGTTCAGAAGAAAAATTCGTGGAAACAACAAGCGTTGATTTTCTTGAAGATGTGCAGCTAAGCTGCTGCGAATATGGACACGGTGGATTGTGGAATACTAAATACAAACACAATTATGTTATCTCGGTTGATATGGTTGCATGCTATCCGGGAAGTTTTCTTGGTATGGGAGAGTGTTCTGGGTATTTTAAGAGAGTTGGACATCCCACACACCAGATGACCAGAGTATCGGTAAATGGATCATTACCCGATTTTGATTTGACTGGATTCGCCTGTGTCGAGTCATTCGAGTTTGCTAAAGGTCGTCATCCGATCTGTTATGTTTGGTTTGGCAGACATTTTTCTGAAAAAAGGTGGGCGCCAATAGTACTGTTACGATATATGCTCGATGCAGAAATACTGATATCGCTGATTGTAAGTGAAGAAATTATATCATATCGTTCTCAGAAAGAAGTTTGGTTACCGCCACAAAATGAATATTCTGAAGAAGATCCTGATATAATTGATTATGAGAATAAAACAGCAAAGGATCACGGCAGAAAAATAATCGGTAAATTTACCCAGGGAGGGTCATATGATCATAAACGACATTGTGCAAGATTAATTATAGATGGTGCCGAGTTAGATTTTAGAATTTCCGATACAACGAATAAAAATACGTTTATTAGTCGAAAAATGACTTTCTTGCCAAATGGAACTAAAATATGTACAGTTGTGAGTTATCTAGACGGCGAGTCACCACAGTTTACTCATTTAAGATCAATGCTTGCGTACGTTTCGATAAATCTATTATCGATGATAAATAGAGTTTCTGAGTTTGCTGTCAGAGTCGCTACGGATTCATTTTATATCGATAAACAAATACGAAATTGCTAGAACAACTACATATCGGGGTTTATGCATCATGGGGTGAATGGAGAATAAAGCTAGAAGAAATACTTGATTATTCTGAATCCGCTATGTCTCGATCAGAGATATTTATCGTAAAAATAATAAAATATCAAAATTATCATCTCCACCATCTGTATTTGATCCTGTGGCTAGACATAAGACGGTTTATCTCAATGGGCCTGGATGTTCTGGTAAAACAATTCGTGTGATCGAATTATTTAGGTGGAGTTCGTCAAACTCTGTTGATATAATTATATTAACACCTACACTCAGACTCGCAAGAGAAATGAGAGAAAGAAGTATTAAATCGTGCACTTATCATAAATTCTTTCGATGGCAGGGAGATAAATGAACTTCCTGAACGAATGGGTGAAAAACACATTCCAATGATTATTGTTTGGGATGAGATATGTACAGTGTCGCTAGATACGCTAAAATATTTCTTGATTGGTTATTAACAAAAAATACTGCTGTGATAATGTGTGGCGATCATGGTCAGCCACCACCTTTTGTTGAATTGTCTCCACACGAATGGTTAAAGAAGTTTGTAGATTATTATGAACAAATAACTGATGATCATGGAGCACTTGATCGAGAATCAAGAGAGTTTAAGAAATTAATCAGACTACAACCGGATAAAAATATGGCGTGAAATAATTTCAGAAACTTCTATGAACGATTTTCTGCAAGTGTGGAGGCCCAAATGATTTAATAGTGGTAAGTAGAAAGATAGTTCGTAATACACTTCAACAGTGGTTATTTCAGTTGCATAAAGAAAAGTTTTCAAATCTACCCGTACCGTTGTGTTATCGACAGAATATCGACGTTGATATACCAGGATCGTCAGAGAAACATAATTTTGTATTAAATGATATTGTCAGTGTTATTGAGAGGATGTTAGCCATGGAAAAAACTCCATGGACGCTAGGATATGCAATGACAATTCATTCATCACAAGGATTAACTATTTCTGATATGCGAGTTTGGATCGTCGATGATCGTATCGAATGGTCAAACTTGGTTTATCTCGAGTCAGAAAAATATCTCAGCTGCGGAGAATTGTCATAGACTTTACAGAAACTGCAAGCAGCAACTTAGTTGTTGACAATGTTATTGACAATGACATATTAAGAAAAAAATTAGTTTAGTTATAAACATTGTGACAAAAATAAATAATCGCGACTTTGATCTCGACGGTGAATTTATCATGACATTGAAACAACAGCAAAATAATCATTGTGCGAGCTGTAATACAGTAATGTTGTGGAGCAATATTCTTAATAATCCAAGACAATTTACCGTAGACAGAATTAATAGTAGTCTTAGTCATACACGCGAAAATATGATGCTGACCTGTCTTGAGTGTAATCTACGTAAAGGTGCAGCACCTTACAAAAATGATCGCCTTGGTAGTTGTGTATCCTCGGGAATTACTTGTAAATGTTCAAGTGTAAATCCACGTTGAGGAGCAGTTGAATATAATCTGTAGATTGCAGGTCTACCCGTCGATCTTACCACGCTAGAAATGTTATGCGTTGTAATACTACAGATAGGATCAGTTGCTCTTTTTTTCCACCTTCAAGTTCACCGATTCATATAAATATCTTAGAGTAACATTACTTTCCTTCGCCTATTGATATTCAAATAACCGCTCAGGAAGTGTTCGATTAAAAATCGTTCAACAATTGTCTGATCACGATGAATTGCGGCATGTCCTCGTCTAATTTCGACATTGTTTTTTCATTGACGACGATACTGCACCTTGACGTTTTTTGCCAGGATCGCCTGTAGCAGATGTGGCCATCGTAGACCACAGATCCTCGCCGATAAATTCGTTCAAACGCAGAAGCATCTTCAGTTGCTGTCTTAGCAGATACTTGCAACGTCAACGACAGTCAACGCGTATTTTGTATGCGTATTGACGTCAAACAATTTTAATAGTATCGTGGTGTAAAAATAAAATATCCGCCTGATGAACTTCATTTGGCACGCTGATATCAAAATGTGCGGGGTAGATTAATTTGCCATATTGCCTGTCGTGCTGACCAGTTTTCGGTGGAAACACGTGTAACATTTTGCGCATCAGCGAGTTTACTAATCGCTGCTCTACCCTTCCAATATCCTCTTGGGCGATAATAAATTGATTCCTTTATTTTAATAATCGTTGACTAATTACCGGCTCGGAAAATTCCATTTCAGGAAACTCCGTTTTCCAATACTAGTTTACCTTTCATCGCAGATCCTACCAGCCAATCAACTGATGATTCTCTGAAAGATTTATTTTTTATATAATTTAATGCATGAATTAATTTCACATCTGCAATATGTCGTTGCTGAAGATCTTTATTTGTATAAGCTACATCATGAGTATAACATGCTTGATCAATAACGTTTATTGGATACTCTCCGGGTTTTGGTTGATGAAGTTGGGTCCCAGGGACCACAATAATTGTATCCTGGAAGATGTTTTTCTCCAGGATATTTAGCCCATGGAGTTCCTGGTAATTTTCCTAGCGAAGCGGCAATATCACCACCCTTGACATCCGTCAAGGACGAAATAAAAAAAATTTGTACCACATTTTACACACTTGCCTGTAATCGCACGCATTTTTTGTTTTGTTTTGTTTTCGTTGTTGTTGTTGTTGTAGGGTTTAACGCCATTTTTTCAGCACAAGATAGGCTATACATGGCGGCCAGTATTAAAGGTGGAGGAAGAACCCGGGAAATCCCCGGAAAGAACCATCGACCCTCGAGAAGCTACTGGCAAGCTTTCTCACATACCCATATTGGCTGAACCTGAGACTCGAACCTACACAGACAGAGGTGAGATGGCAGTGATCCGTAACGGAGAGCGCTTTAGACCACTCGGTCACTCGGGGCCCCTTTTGTTTTCGTAGTTGTCAACATACTCGTAGGAGTATGTGTTCTGCATAGAACACAATATCGATTCATATTATAAGTATATGGATGTAATTGATTTCTCAGCGACACGAAAGCAAGAACCAGTCAAACATCATCCAGCGTTACCAAATTATATCAGAGCAATTATCATAGGTCCATCTGGGTCTGGTAAAACATAACTGCTACTTAATTTGATAATGCGATTGATCAAATGGGATAAGTTGTATTTAGTAGCTCCGTCACTTGATGATCAACGATGTTACGAAGTACTTAAAAGATTTTAATGAAAATGCAAAATTGTTAGACAAGGACGACAATGATATTATTGAACTTATTACTGATATTGATGAAGCCCCATCCGTAGACGACTTTGATGGATTTATTAATAATTTAGTAGTATACGACGACGTAATGCTGGACAAACAATCAAATCCAGCAAGAATATGTTCTCGAGGCAGGCAGAAAAACACACACGTAATTTATGTTACTCAACCATATACACACATACCAAAAGTGATCGGGGCCCCGAGTGGCCGAGTGATCTAAAGCGCTCTCCGTTACGGATCACTGCCATCTCACCTCTGTCTGCGTGAGTTCGAGTCTCGTATTCGGCCAGTGTGGGTATGTGAGAAAGCTTGCCAGTAGCTTCTTGTGGGTCGGTGGTTTTTTCCGGGGTTTTCCCGGGTTCTTCCTCCACCATTAATACTGGCCGCCATGTATAGCCTATCGTGTGCTGAAAAATGGCGTTAAACCCTACAATAACAACAACAACAACAACCAAAAGTGATCCGAGACAACTGTAATATTTTAGTTGTATTTAACGAAGTGGATACACATACTCTAGGAAATATTCATCAGACTTGGTGTAAAGAAGACATGGATATAATTAAATTAAAAACAATTCTTTTCGCGAGCACAGTCAACCCCACACGGGTTTATAACAATAAATTTACAGGAACCCCGGTCAGGATATCGTATAGGCCTTGATAATTTGTTTGGATGAGACTGATAATTATAGCAGGAGAGGGGTGGGGTGCGAGTACAATGAAGCGTCACAATGGGTAAACGCGCGGTCATACTTTTTAAAAAACGACGACGACAAAAAAAAGTAACAAAAGAGCTTACCCGGTAGAGAGTGACTCTCGGTTGGTTAGAGGTTTTGGTTTGACGTCATTGACCCTTTTTTTTTTTTTCGTTTTCGTAGAAGGCCTTAATTTTCCAAAAATGACGCTCCAGCAAAAACTCTGTTCACCCCCTCTGCTGCCAGAAGTGTGTCCAGATTTGTCTTGGCCTACCACACCGCAAATCTGCATAGAGATTTTGCATATAATTGTCTGGGGAAAATAGAGCAAAAACTAATGACGAAGAAATAATAGTTTCAGCTACTTAAGTTGTGCATGCGTGTGTGTGTGTGTGTGTGTGTGTGTGTGCGCGCGCGCGCGCGTGTTTTAAAAGTATCGATAGCAGAGAGCTAGTGCTCATACGTGTAGTGTTAATAATTACGTCGTTTTCGGCTATTTCTATGATTCCATTGATCTTTGAGGACACTTTTATTGTACGGAAAGACACTGTAATGAGAATTTGATCTCACTCAACCAACAATTGACATTTTACCTGGTACTGTCCATTTATTTTCCGGACTTCTCTATTACGGGACTACCCCCACCCACACAAACATGCGAACAGAGAAAGATGCGACTTTTCAATACTGTATGAATTTATGACGTTGATCACCCTTCTCATCAAGAATGAAGTTCAACAGATACATCCATCTAGTACAATCAGGTGATGCCAATAACATTGAGAACCTCTTAAATATACATGTGGTATTTGTGAAAATGAATTTTGGATGGAATGCTAGTGTCAAACAAAGTGATGTTTGTAACATTAGATATCAAAACAGTTGTACTAGCATTAGTACCCAGCCCATTTGGTATCCTGTGCTTGTTAAACTTAACACTGCAAACCAACGTTTGTCCTATTTAGATTAATGTGGAAGGGAATCAACCAGCGATGGCTTATCCGGTTTTGACCATGTTTGTCACACCATGACCACACCTCGTAGAAGTCACTGCAGCACCCTTTCAGAGCATTTTGACACTGTCATTCCCCTAAATTAGTTTACACAGTGAATGCATGTCAAATGTAAATAGCATACTAACTAATACTAAGTCATCACTTTTTGGGAGATTCAGAACATAGTGACAGAACATCCATACCCCTCCCCCCCCCCCCCCCGCAGTAAAAACCCATTCGGTAACACAGCTTCATCAAACAACTTCAGCTGCCGGATTATACATTTTAATGTATCAAGAATAAACAGACAGACTTGTACAACATAATCTCGAGTATGCACGAGTGAAAGAAGGCAGTCGTGAGAAGATAAACAGATCATGTACTAGACAGTGTCTACTAATTGATCTGACGATAATATCGCACCACGAGCTTGAAGAAAAACTCTTTAACTGGCCTCCATCTGGATAAAGCGACCATAATGTACTGGCTGCAAACACACCCCTTACCCCCCCCCCCAAAAAAAAATAATGAATTAAATAACCGCTTTTAATTACAAGCAAGCAAAGTGGGATAAATTCAGGAACAACTCTCCAATGCTAATCATGATATACTGGTTAGAAACACCGTAGTTATACGAATTTCAGTCCGAAAACGCCGAAAAGAACCTTCAGTTACATGTTGGATTAAATCGGGAATCGCTTGGCAGTTTTCCGGACAAGTATATAAAATTTAATTTTGAGAATTAATCAGTAGAACACAACTGAAATAATTTTAAAGGTGTGATGTTCCATAAATCCCAAAGAAGAAAATCAAAAGTAATCAAGATACCACAGGTGAAACCAGAGATTAAAAGACTAATAAAGAAGAAAGGCCGAGTTTACTGACGGAATAGGAAGAGCAACTTTGAGGAATACAGGAGATAATTTCAAAATCTTAGCGGTATAGTACGGAATAAACTATACGCATATTGCTACTGCTATCTAAAAAACCTAATGGATCCAAAATTAGATAGTAATTCAAATGGCTTTTTGAGAAAGGTATAAAATCTAGAAATAAAGACACCACGAGTGTAAGAACTTTAAAACTTAACTGCAGATCGACAGAAACTGCACTGGACATAGTAGCTATGTTGACTGCACAACCCATATCTGCTTTAACAACAGAGGCACCTGATATTTCAACAGATGTGCCCCCCCCCCCCTTCCCCAGCTCGCTATATGAACCCATACAAATAGATAATTATTTCTATCAGAAGAGTTAAAACATGATTAGACGTTTAAACCCCTTAAAGGAAAGTGCTCCAGATTAAATGGCAATATTTGTCCTGAAAGAAACGCAGGAAATAATAGTATCAATCCTTGTATTCAACTACGAACGGTCTCTCGACACATCAGAGGTCCCAGTTGAATGGAAAAATACTAGCATAGTGCCTAATTATAAAATGGAGACAGATCCAAACCAGCAAATTATCACCCTGTAGCACTAGTTGCTGTTGCATCAGTAATGCGGGAATGCATTAACGTCTCAGATACAATAGACTACCTAAGCAACAAGAACATCCTGCAGGAAACTAGTATGGATTCAGAGTCAAGAAATTCTTCTAAAACGCAGTTCATCGCGGCCACTGATGACATTAGCAGGAATTTGAACAAATGCACTTAAGTTGATATAGCCGTTTGAGATTTATCCAAAGCCTTTGAAAAAGTAACACACCAGATGTCATCAAACAAGTTATCAAATTATGGAATCATAGGTGAAACCCATAGGTGGACTGATTCATTTTTACAAGGCTGAAGGAGACGGGACATACCAGACAGTGTTACATTAACACCCTCTACCCTTGTTTGGCACTCCACAAAGAGCAGTATTTGATCAAGTATTGTTCCTGATGTACATAAATGACATTTGCGACAAGCTCCAGGCAATTGTCCACCTCATCGTTGATGACTGTGCAATGTATCAATAGATTAAAAACTATAATGAGCATGTACTTTGACGGAACGATTCTCGTAACGTTGCTTAAATGGAGTCACAAATGGCAGATGTAGCTTAACATAAAAAATATACCATCATACAGGTCTCTAGTAAAACACTAAATCAGAAGTTTATCTGCACATGGAAGATCATATTTTTTAGCAGCATTTTCCATACCTTGGAGTATAATTGAGTGACAGCCTGAACTACAAAAATTCATATTAACAACATCAACAACAAAGATTCAAGAGTGCTGGGATAATTTAAATGTAATTTAAGGACGTGTCAGTCCCAATCTGATCAAACTCAGATCTCCACTGTCCTACGTGAAGATCAGATTGCGACCGGTTACGGGTCATGTTCTGATGACCTATGTCGTTACCACAATCGCTAATGTTATCAACCAATTAGATAGCGTCTTATATCTTTCTGATTGGAAGCGTGGCCGAAGAGCATTGATGTGTGTCGAATGATTTAATTCATTTTCAAAATTCTGAAAGCTCCACTTCCCTTGGCTAATTCAAAGGTCACTAGAAATGACCGCTAAGCGGTCGCTGCCAGGTGTTAACGTTGGACAGCGGATATCTGATTTTAATCAGACTGTGCCAATCCAAACAGTAAAAGAGATGGTCTACTTCGCCTTTTTAAGCCCAACGCTGAAATATGCATCAGCCATCTGGAACGCTCGACATATGTCCAAGATTAATCAGGTTGAACAGATCCAGAAGAATGCAGCATGTGTTACATTATAACAAAAACCATAGAACATGAGCTACATCATTTGACTAGCCACCATCCTTAACACCGTGTATTGGCAATAGTTACAACCACTGTCATCTTCGCTAGCTATGGTTTCGATCTCTTAACATATCTACTCTTTGACGGATCATTCCGATATATGATTGCTTCGGGTCGGTGAATTTGATTGGATGCAGTGGCACGTTTTCACTGTCAACAACATGGCGACATGTCGGCTGCATCCACTGTTCTTGGCAAATGTTCAATGCACCGCTGTTAAGCGCTATTCTATTTTTTATTTTGAAATTACATATTAAGGAAGGCAACCCATGATATCCAATAGATGTCGCTAATGCAAAGAACTGAAATATCGGATCAATCCACCAAGGTATAGATATGTTAACATGTCGGAATCGTGGCAAGCGAAGATGCTTATGTAGCTCAAAGCGAAAAGTACAGTAAAGATAAGATAATTCAAAACAACCCGTAATAACGATATATCGATTCTTAAAAGTATCTAGGTCTACATATCTTAGGTGAATACGTGGACAGTGTGCTACAGAAGGATAACGTCAGGTTGAAATTTTTGTACGGAAAAGGGTCAGTGTTCATCACTGAAAAATAGAAAAAAGAGCAACATATTTTCTGCTTTACTTTATTGTAAGTTTGATTATTTCTGTTCTTTGTGTATGCGAGATTTAGTGTAATCTCGATTATTAGGTTTGTTTTTTTTTGTATTGTGTGCGAGATTTTGTACAAATCTCAAAGCTCCAGAAATAGCACGGAATAAAACTAAGATTTGCAAGTAATCTTAAACAAAGACCAAGCAACAGACAGCGTAGTCTTAGAAGAGTTAAAAAGTCAAAAGTTAACGATAGAGTAAAACTTGTAACACTCGCCATGCTCTTGATTTTTGTTTGTTAATGAAAAATATATATCAATCTTAAGCAACAGATCTGTGAAAATCAGTGACCATCGTCATTTTGTCACTATAAGTAGTAAATGGAATTGAGTTTTACCATGTGTTTGTGGGTTAGTTTCGACAACTTTTTTTTTGTATAACGTCATAAAAAAACGTGAACCTATTACAAGTTTTATCAAGTACACTTCATATTTAGGTCATCTGAAGTCGGATGTTAAGTCTTACGTTTTGAATCAATACGAACAGAGTTCAAAGATATTTAAATAGTTTAACTTATTTCTGGTCATATGTTTATTTCTGGAATCATATTTTCAGTTTTAATGCTTCTAAGAAGTTTCTTACTTAATCTAAAATGGAATTTTAATTTCCAGTCTGTAGCCTTCTCTAACCTCTTGTTCCTTCTGGACCCCACCGGAAATAACTTTTGATAAACTTGCATGGGTCATCCTACGTTGATCGATATATTTTTATTTCTTTTTATTCCATTTTTTTAAATAAAAAAATAAATTATTGAGCATGAAAAGGTGGAAGACTCTGTCCTCTAGCTTTGATAAATGCGTGTGGTGTTAGTTTTATTGCTGGTGTAGGCGTTGTATTATTAATGTTATTGACTGCTTTAGTGTTATATATGTTTTATACATGCATTATATTTATTGTATGTGCATGCTCTGTCACGTGTTAGATGACTTATTTATATCTTTTGTATGTATTACTATGTGTGGTATATATTGCTCCACCTAATAAAAAGTATCATCTTCATTATTTTTCCTCCAACTCATACTCCTACTTCTTCTTCTTCTTCGTCGTCGTTTATGTCCTTCGGCCATACTTTTGGTGCACTTGCTATTATATATTATAGCCAGGCCCAGTCAGAGGAGTGGAAGCAGGGGTAGAGTTGGCCAAGGCCTTAACCCCTAAGGGGCCTCGAAATGCGTTTATTTTTATATTAAAAAAAACAATTGTGAAATAATAGATACACTTCGTTCTGTACTTAGTTATCGTTTAAATCTTTATACAGTAAATTATATGGGCTTGTTTTGGCATTTCAAATTTCAAATATAACCAGGGCCTAGGGGCCGCAAACTCGAGAAATTGATCGTACACTATACATCTGAGGGGGCCTGATCATAGCTAATGGATATAGTTGTCGTTACATTAATAATTAATTTGTTTGGTAAATAGTTAGCTAGCTTGGTTGGTGTGTAGGTTGGTGGACAAATAGAAGCGAACTTTACATGCTTGTGTTAGGATCAGACTGCTTGACAATCACCAGCGTACAGACAGATTTACTACCTAAGCACCCCATAAATTTGCTAAGCTCTTCCATAACAAACCACACGTCAGACTCACAAACGACAACATAAATGTTAATGATTAGATAAAATGGAGAAAAAAATTATGATGAAGTATTAAAATTAATTTAAAACTATTTTTAGAATAACCGATTTCATGACGTGATGAAACGTAAAAAGACAGATGATACAATATATCAACAAGCAATAGGAAAATAATTTTATAACTATCGACGTAAGTGGACTGTACAATATACGGTATGACTCAGCGCAAACACTGAGTATTAAATTAAATGACAGCCAACCTTATTCTGTTTACAACTGATGCACGTCACTTGCATGCAGTCTAGTCAGTAAAATTGATGCATGATGCTAATGGCGTTTTTATAATACGCAGTCCGCCAGCAAGTATGTACTGTATTATTACTAGCCCATGTCTGCTATCATTTATCTATTCTCTCTTGAATTTTCTCATTTCGATTTTATTTTCACTGAAATCTATAATCCCGTCACACCATTTTGTCTAGACGTTAATTAATCCTCCCAGCAGAGCCCCTGTCAATGGGTGCTTGTCTCCGAAAATGCATGTCCCCATTGACGATCCTCTTTTGTCGCCCGACTTATTACGTAATGTCTAGCCATAATCGAAGTACACACGGTGATAACTCTTCACAGCGGAGGTAAGGACTTAAACTGGCTGTGTTAGATAACTGTTGATTGGTCAAAATGTGTGTATCAGCCAATCAAAGCTAGTCTTTCGTATTGACAGACTGTCTAATAGACAAAATGAAGGAGATTTCTTACAATGGGTTATACCATAGCACGCGTTTTCGACGTATCATCATTGTAAATTGAGTTGCTGTTCATACATGTTGAAGAAGTTAATGATGGTTCTATTTTCGCTAACCGTTGTAAGACAGTAAGTATTCCCTAATGGATTATTACTTGTTTATGTAGGCTCGTTTGCTCCAGAAGTTAAACATCTTGTTAAACGTCGAATGATGTTTTTGACACTTTTCATTTTCTTAATTATGTAGATAAAATTGGACATTGCATTAGCTGAATATAGCTGTTCTGCAGAATTCACGTTGTTTCCCTGATCGAAATGTATAAAACTAGGTTTACAATTACAGTATATAAAAATTACGAGCGGTGACCAATGAATACAGCGAGAAGATTATGAGAATGAATTTTAATTTACAGCGTAGTTTTCAAATGTTTTATGTCAGTATAAAGTAAAGATATTTTGTTCCAATGCTATTTAATAATAAACTCGTATAAAACAATGATCGGATTTAAATTTGGATATATAGCTAAAGCGCAGAATTTGAGCGCAATAAAATAACGAAAATTCAGTTTAAGGAAAGGGTAAATTTTCTCCATCTTTGATAGTTATTTCAGTGTGAAAACATGTATTTTTGTCATAAAGTCTCAGCACTACAAACTTGAGATCATCCATAATAAGTACTTTCTCATTGCTTTCATCTCTACCAACACAAGAAGTGTCTGTTGATATGGCCACTATGTATCAGCCTTTACAAGGACTATTTGCATGGCTGCTGTGTACCCACATTAGCAAAGACTATCCACATGGTGATCAGTGAATGCATTAGGGATGAGTATGAAATATTCTACAGTCTCACGGCAGTTGCAGGATGAGTCTTGGACTGTTCACTCATGAAAAATCATGAGTCCCCAGCCTATTTCTGAGAGCCCTGTGGCATAAACTCACAAGTCCCTCACTTTAAAAAAGAATAGGAAAAAGTACATGAATATTATTATTATACCACATATGGATTAAAATTTTCAGCCTCATAATATCACATTATAGAGAAGATATTTCTCAGTTTTTTGACAAGGGACTTTATACCACACTGCATAGTTATTACTTTTGACTCTTATTTCATGTATGGCATTCAGGTTTTCAGAGTCCTGAAGTACAAGATGCTCCTTTATACTGATCATTTATTCACTCATGAAATGAATTTGCTGCTACTTAGTCAATGATTTTTCACACCAGATTTGAGAATTTTCTAAAATGAATTTGATATTGTCTTTTTTTACATAGCTTGGCAACTTTCAACAACATTCATATGATCCAGGCTAAGTTCATGACTGTTAAAGGCTGATATGTGCAAGTTAGTATTTTTGTTTCAAGTGAAAGGATTTTGCTTTCCATCAGTCTTACACCACTCACGAATTGCTATAAATGTACCATCTCATTGCAGTTTTTTCATTCAAGAGAACTGCTTTGCCCACTCTTGTCTTTTAGTTATGACATTTATGATTTTGCTGCCATTTTTATCAGGATTCTTTATGGTAGTTGAGTCAACATTAAGTACACATTCAGAGTTCAAGTTTTCTTTATTATTGCATTTCTGGATTAATTCTCAACCTCATAAGCTCATATTAGAGAGAAAAGATTCTTCACTAATTGTCCAAAGGACTTTAAATCATATTGCATTGTACCCTCATATCTGCAAGCTAGTTTTTCAATCCAGTCTATTTAGTTTTTACTGATCTTTCACTTGACAGATGTATGTATGGTATTCTGGTTATCAAAGTCTTCAAGTACATCACAAGCCATTATTCTGGTTAATTTATCAGCATCCTTTCCCATAGTCAAGATGGAGACAGTATACATTTCCAAGTTCCATTTGTCTTTGTTGTTTTTACTTGTACTCTCACTTCTATCAGTTTTTTTGCATTAGTCTCATTTTTATTTACTTTCCCAAAATATGACAGTGGATTTTGCTGAGTCATAGTACCTTTTGCACTAGTTAAAAAGTTTCCTATGATAGTTTAATGCCCTAGTCTGAATCACATGTACTGTTACTATTATTTTTTATTCTTGTTGTTCTTGTTGTTTTTGTTGCATAATAATAATTGGACAGTATTGTCTAACCCAGGCTCAGAGAAAGCTTGGATTACTTTCATTATAAACATTGTCACCAATTTAAACAACATTAAACCAGCAGTGGACATCATTTATTTACAAGACAATCACATTCAGTAGAACATCATTTTCGTTGAAGTCATCACATCAGAGAAGGATTAACTGTTAATTATCACACTGGCTTCATGCTTGTTAACTTAAGTATAGCTACCTATGGGTTGTTTTCACAGACATCACGATTGTGTACACAAACACCCACAATGCAACGTGCACATATCGTGCGCCACCATTTTGAGTCCCTAACAGACTTTATTGTCACATATATTCAAGATAATAATCATATTTAATTGTCAATTAGGATATTTACTGAATAGAAATGATACATAGATTATACTTAAAATTATGTGCCCTGTTAGCATGAAAATGAAAATAAAACTAAGTTACCTGGCTTATATCGAAAGACAGAATAGTGAAGTTAAACCGTAATTGAGCAAATATAAACGCAGTTATTTGTTTACACAAACAGACAATATTGTCTTTAAAAAAAATATTTTGTGTGATGTCAACCTTGTCATCTTGAAAGAGTATTTGTGGACAATGATCTTCGGGATACAATAACAGTTACGGAAATAAAATTTCATTACATGTGTATTATGCCAGAACTTATATCTACAAATGCTTTTTGCAAACACGTACATGTGCCAAAGACAGCTGACAAACCAGTTTTAATAAGTAGGGTCAAATATTGTATTTTGTGGTGAAGATTATGGACGTAGGATGATACTGATAAGTGTATTGAAACGAAACATTTGCTACATAGAACATGACTTTGTACCAAATGTCAAAATCGATTATTTTTTTAATACTTTTAAAAATATGAAAATATATATTAACAATTGTTTTTGTATTAACTTGAACTATAATGAAATGAATGATTTCAGCCCATGTAAATTGAAAATCATTATATGTTGCTACTTGTTTGTTTATGCACCTGTTTATTAATGAATCTATTTGTTTATGAAAGAATAACAAAGATGGTTGAAATTTCAATGTTTTACTTGAAGAAAAAAGGAGAAAAGTCACATATTTGATCCATGTAGTTGATATGCACAACAAAATGTGATGTTATAGCCTTGCGCACATAATGAGACATGCCTTCATAATTATGTGGGTTGAACAATGTTGTTAGGTGCCGGTTTGTGTGACTAGAGAATCACAATGGCGGATATGGATTTATACTAGTTTTGTGATGTCACGTGAAAACAACATATATGCTAGGGGAACATCAATAGGGAAAATCTAGCACATCACAAGGTTAAATTTATTTGGTGAAATGGTGTGCCTTATGCAAACTTAATTTATATTGGATCCAGAATCTCTGGTCGCCATGAGACTTTTCTGTCAATATGCCCAGAAAATGGACCAGATATCAGGTATTTTTAAAAAGCATCCCCAGACATCCCAAAGATTAAAGTCTCAATTCTACTGCAAAGATAGCCCCAAGACCTCTTTGATTCATACAAGGATTTTTTTCTGTTGGTCACCTTGTCACCTGGCCCCCATATTTTTGTACAAAATGTGTGTACATATTGGTTAATATATGTTTCAGTTACCAATTATTGGTGATCCACGTGGACTGCTGACAATCATATGACAAGCCACCACTGAACAGGCTTCCTGTAATTTCAGAACAGATCATTGTTCATGAAAATATGTGGATGTACTGTTGAATGCTGGGAAAATGTAAAATCACAGATGCAGAAATGGTTCAATTTTAGGTGTTCCTTCAATAACTTAAGTAATTTGTATACGCCATTTTTCACCCACGTTTAATGAGAATCACTCAATATAGGTGGAAATAACGGCATGTGAACATTCAAACCTATGCACAAGTCAGCCACTTCCAACATTACAAATTGAATCCAAGTGATACATTACAAATCCAAAATCATGCTGGCTTCATAGCTTAACTGTCTGTGTCATATGGTCATGGCCACAAAAACATGAGAATTTCATTATATGCAGAGTTTGTTCAGTGGAAGTTTTCAGCTGTCTGTGACCAAACAAGATGTAAACAACTTATAGACTAGAAATTAATAAACATACATACCTCTACAGCTGAAGATGTGCAAGTTCTTGAAGCAGACTGCCCGCTGACAAGACTATTTTGTATTGTAAAGAAATGTACACACGGTGAGGTATTTATACACAGACAGTCTGTGCAACGTAGGCATTCAGTTCATCCCATCGTGAGCACTTCGCACGTGCGGCATGGGATGAACCGAACTCAATATTTTGAAATACGACACAATATACATAAATCACCCACGGGTATCATTGTAGACAAAAAATGAAACCTGAGTACATGTATTCAGTAAATAAAAGAGTTTAATTCTGTGACAACATTAGCATTGCAAAACTGTATCTGATGCAGTCTAATCACGACACACATCACATCTGGGACTTGCCATAATATTAGCATTGTCAAAACTATATCTGATACAATCTGATCACAAGACACATGACATTTGGGACTTGTCATAACATTAGCATTGTCCAAGCTGTATCTGATGCAATCTTATCACAAGACACATCACATTTGGGACTTGCCATAACATTAGCATTGTCCAAACTGTATCTGATGCAATCTTGTCACAAGACACATCACATTTGGGACTTGCCATAACATTAGCAATGTCCAAGCTCCATCTGATAGAATCTTATCACAAGACACATCACATTTGGGACTTGCCATTAGACTGAAAGAGATGGCTTATTTTACAGTTTAATGTGGGCCTTACATGTACTACAGCAGTAATAATTGCTTCCTAATTGCCTTTGAAAATGAATCTCAGTTGAGCAGTATTTGGACATGATTTTATATATGGACTAAAATCCGACTTCAGAGAAACATTGCCACTGTTTACAAACTTGTCAATAATCTTTAATGTACCAGTAGATGGAATAAACATTCTCATTCAAGGCAGTGATCTTTAATAATGTTTGTTCTCCTACATAAATCTGGTATCCCTTTGAAATAACCAGTAAATAATTAAAAGTGTGCACAAAATGAAATGAACCATAACTCCTCTGAAATAAAAATTAATTCCAGATCTCTAAAACGCTTGATCAGGATGAATTCCAAATCCTTATTTCATTCAATACAAGACAAATCACTTAAAGTTAAGTGCTGTATACTATTTGTGTTAAGTTGAATCAGATATTCTTCAAATTCTCGAGGGCTTAATGTGCTGAATCTATGGTGCATTAATTCAGTATATTTTCTTACAATTTAATAAATTTCTGGACATGAAGTGGCTTAAACAGTGAAGGAGTGGGATGAAAAACAATAGATGTACATTGTATTAAATGTATACAGTGCACATTTATAGGCTGGAATGTTTTTTTAAGTGATGGGCAGTCCTGGATATTATCTCCTGTTTGTTTCCAACATCAAAAAGCGGTGGTACAAGTTCTCTTTCTGAAGTGATTTGTAAAGTTTCACTTCAAGCCAGAATTTTCACGTGACTCAGTATGGTGTTGTATACCTCGTTGGGGGATGCCTGAAGTTGCTTGAGGCTTTATAGCTAGGATTATGCTACCATGCTGTTAAACTCAGTACATAAATACTCAAAAGCAGTTTGTAGAAAAAGGGTTTAAAAGCATTTTAAAATGAGTAATATTAAATGTAGGTTTTTAAAACCAAGTTTTGGCACCAAGTTATTTGATTTCAGCATAAAGTTATGCATCCAAAATTTGGGGGTTACTTTATGGTGCTTTACAAGAAACTCAGAGAGGAAATTTATAGTTTTACAAACAATTTTAACCTACAGCAGAGTGTCAGCATTATGGCAATTCAAGGGAACTTAGTTGCTTACTTTTACATCTTGTTAGGGTCCAAAAAAGATTGTTAAATAATGTTTTAAAATAATAAAGACAGAAAACTTAGTTTTGCAAAATGCATATACTGTACTTCATAATAGTGAAAGATTTATAGATCTATACTGACATTCTTAGGAATCATTTGAACAAATTTTGTTTTTCTAATTATGTTTCTAGATGGTGGAAAAAATGTTTTTGTTTTAAAAATTTATATATATATATATATATATATATATATATATATATATATATATATATGTAATAGGACTGGTCGGCCTGGTGTCAGGATAGTGTGACTGTGTGACTGGGTGGGACATCACACTACATGTTAATGTTCTCTCATCAGAAAAAAATAACTTTATTTCTCATCAAATGAGATTTTGCCTATATTTAATTATTGTTTTGACAAATAGTTATGGTAAACTTAAAATGCCCTAACATGTTTAAGAATATTACCTCAACAATTTCATATTCATCAGGTAGATATTGTTTTAATAGTATATATCTGAATTTGTAACTATGGTAATATACATATTTAATTTCAGTTTCTGTTTATGTCTATTTTACATGCACCAACATTCAAAACTTGCTTGAATTTTTTCTGTTTGATATTTGTAATGTGACAGTTTTATGCAATTTGGCCAGATGTATTTATAAAGAGACCAAACATGGTAAACATTGCAATGTGGAAAATCCTCCCTATATGTGTATCAGTTTGCATATTGGAATATTAAAATAAAGACTGTCTTTTAGAATTTTGCAGTTTTAGGTTACTACATTTGTTTGAGAAAATATGATCAAGTTTTTTCGGAATAATACTGTACGACCTGTGGGAGTGATTATACTGAAAAAACTCGTTAATATTTTCCCATACAGAATCTGTCTTCATTAATTTTACTTTGTCAAAATGCATGATTCTGACAATTTAATTTAATGTTGATGGATAGAGAAATGAGCATATATTGAATTGGAATATTGAACTGAATAATATTATGTATAATTTTGCCTATTGGAATATTGATCTGAATAATGTCATTTATAATTTTACATACTGGAATATGGAACTGAATAATAACATGTATAATTTTGCATACTGGAATATGGAACTGAATAATATCATGTATAATATTGCATACTGGAATATGGAACTGAATAATATCATGTATAATTTTGCCTATTTGGAATATTGAACTGAATAATATCATTTATAATTTTACATATTGGAATATGGAACTGAATAATATCATGTATAATTTTGCATACTGGAATATGGAACTGAATAATATCATGTATAATTTTGCATACTGGAATATGGAACTGAATAATATCATGTATAGTTTTGCATACTGGAATATGGAACTGAATAATATCATGTATAATTTTGCCTATTTGGAATATTGAACTGAATAATATCATTTATAATTTTACATATTGGAATATTGAACTGAATAATATCATTTATAATTTTACATATTGGAATATGGAACTGAATAATATCATGTATAATTTTGCATACTGGAATATGGAACTGAATAATATCATGTATAATTTTGCATACTGGAATATGGAACTGAATAATATCGTGTATATTTTTCCCTACTGGAATATTGAACTGGATACTCTTGTACAAATGGATTAACTAACCTAATGTGTTGAAAAATTATAATTGTACAATAATATAAACATGTATGTGTTTATCTGAATGAAGATTTTATTTTATTTGATGAAATTGTTATCGTATATTCAGGAGTATTTTCAAGACCTTTATGTCTTGTAGGTGAAATTCTTGAAAGCTTATGTTCTGTTAATATGAGAAACAAGTGGACAGTAAGTTTGGAATGCAAGAACTTGCTGATTTGTCATTATTCACAGTGGCAAATCCTATAGCAATAACAATATATTTTTGTTGTAAGACCTCCTCCCTTCCATCTTTGAACACCCCAGTGTTAATTTTAGTAAATGATCTGTTACAAAGAACAATTTCCATTTACTTATTCAGTTTATTATAGTGGGGGAGTACTGTATTTGCATTCATGCCAGCTGCAGGTAATTTTGTAGCTTCGAATATTGATTTGTATTACATAACCATGGATTAATGCTGAGATGAATGTAAAGTTTTATGAGCCATAAACTTCATATCATCTGACATGAAACGGAGGTTAGTAAGATGCACTTACTGTTTCTTAAAACTTAATATTGATAGCAATGAAACCGAGGTCAATAAAATCTGTCTACCGTTTATTAAAATTTCATATTTACAACAATAATGTCATGTAATGTGCACAGGTATATTTCGTAGAAAAGGTTGAAATTCAGCTTGCTATAAAATATAGGGAAAATAGTTATTGAGTTTCATGACATCTTTATGCCATGCAAAGTAAGTGATGTCACAACCCGGTATGAATGACTTTTGTTTTTCTTGGATTTAACATGTCTTTTAATACATTATTGTCTGTATCATTACGAATAAATGGGAGCTACAGTAACTGCCTTTCCAAGGATACACAGTGGAAGCTGACCTGGTCTGGTTTGGTATCAAACCCATGATCCTTGGATTACAAGTCCAGTGATAGGCCAGCTTAACCTAATTTGATGTCCCCGTAATAAGGCTACTTTTCATTACATATTTGAATGTCGTGCTAGGATGTCATTGCCTTTGACAATACTTCATCTTTGTAATGCTGTCAATGGGAAGCTTAAAGTACTATATATACTCTTATAAGAGGAGTCCATCTGCACTGTATAGACCCAAATCTGCCTGTGCATAATGCACTGGCAGATCTTGGTCTATGCAGTTTGTTTGGAGTAATCAGGAGACCAAACAACATTGACCCTAATCTGCAGGTGCATTACACTATTGCACATCAGGATCTTTGTTGTTTGCAGTTTGACTCATCTTGCAGTATATACAGTATACCACCTCATAATGAGACCACCTTATAAATGGGATTCATGACCATATCTGCCTTAGGACAGGAACTGTTATACTGAATGATCTTATAGTGAGGGAATGCTGTAGTACTCTCACCCAAATGGTTCCACCAAATATCACAATACTATGTCAGTAGGACAAGTAGACGTACATATTGAGTTTTGCATTTTTTCTCATTGCTATCAGGTTTTAAATTTGAATTTATTCTGTTTTCAGTGGAGAGACCTCCTACAACAGAAAGGCAATCATTCAAGGTATCAAGCATTCTCAATTATCATAAATATATATTCTCATAAAAGTCGGGGCAAACAACAAAGAACCTGATCTGCCAAAGCATAATGTGCCTGCAGATCAGGGTCTATGTTGTTTATTCTACTGATTACTCCAACAAACTGTACAGAATTGGATCTGATGGTGCATTATGTATCATCAGATCAGGGTCTGTGCAGTTTGGACAGTTTTACCCTTAGGGTGAATTACACTATTAGTCAGCTGTGTGATTGATCAGTCATCATAAATAGCAGTGACAGATGCAGATGATGTTCAGTTGACCCCACTATACTCCTGACATAAGGTGGAGGATATGATGTTTTGATATCTGTCCATCTGTTTTGGTTTCTGGATAATAACTTTTCTTGTTCATTTACAGTTAATGGATTTTGTAGACATCTTGCACTTGAGATAAGGATAAATCCAATTAATTTCAGTGTCCAAAAGTCAAGGTCATTCTGACTGAAAAAGAACAATGTTGTATATAGGTTATACAGTGCTGTGCATTTTCAACAGGGTTGTGTGTGTGTGTGTGTGTATACACACACACACACACACATATATATATATATATATATATATATATATATATATATATATATATATATATATATATATATATACAGTCACATAGCTTGAATTGTGTTGATTAGCAGAGCTTTGTAAACATCTTGCGTATCCTGGCTTCATAATTTTTTTTTCTGGCTCCTATCCAGATAAAATACACAATAAGTTGTTGTTGTAGGGTTTAATGCCATTTTTCAGCACCCAATAGGCTATTCATGGCGGCCAGTATTAATGGTGGAGGAAAAACCTGGGAAATCCCCGGACAGAACCACCAACCCTTGAGATGCTACTGGCAAGCTTTATCACATACCCACATTGGCCAAATCCAAGGCTCAAACCCATGCAGACAGAGGTGAGATGGCAGTGATCCGTAACGGAGAGTGCTTTAGACCACTCATTCACTCGGGGCCTCCTACACAATAAGTGTGATGTCATCTATAGGCATCAGTGATGCTAACTTTGTGTAAATTTTTTGGTGTACAAACGCATAACTCAAAAGAAGGTAAGGTATAAATTTATTGGAACTGTTCTTTCATGGCAGCTTGTTAACTCACAGTAGTTATGGACTAATATAGTTGAAAGATAATAATGTATCAGTACATTGTCAAACAATATATTTTATACTTAATGCTGCACTGCTACTTTTCTAACCTGGACCCATAGTTTTCAGAAGACAGAAAGTCCATCACAAGCCTACAGAGAGCTCTGATTTAGGTCATGTCAATAATACAAAACAAGGAATGAATGTGATTGAATGTCGTTAGTCAGAATTACAACCTTATCATAATTCCACATTTAAAGGTATCATTCACATCCCTGTGTAATACAGACACTGCCGCATCAATCTGAAATCGGAAACAACTGTGAATATTTGATAATTGGGGGTGGTGTCATTTTATTATGCTCTGACAAGGACCAATAACTACAAGCTTAGTCATGAATATATACTGCATTGTAATATTTTATGGAATTAAAGTTACCAAAGCATATATTTGTGTCCCTGAAGCATGAATTTAAGCATGTGCACCTGGTTAAATGTTTAAGCCAAAAATTATAATTTGAAATCATAAATTCATTGTAGATGTAGACCAGGTTCATGATAATAAACATATTGACGTGACTATATTCTACTTACATTTAGTATATGGTTTGTAGAACTTTGAAATTCCATGAATTTAAGATGTTGTCTTGAAAAGTCACTGAATTTTGAAAAGTTTCTTAAAATCCTTGAAAAGTTGTTGAAATTTGAAAATTTGGTTAAAATTTCTGAAAAGTGGTTGAATTGCTGAAATAATGTTGAAATTTTCCAAAATCTCCTTGAATTTTTCTGATATAAAAAGTTTAAACTAGAAAATTGTAATTCTTTTTGAATTCATAATATTTTTTAAAACTCATTTTCCTAATAAAATGGAGTAAGATTGGGAGGATCAGATAATACATACAACCTATAATAACCTTATAGTGTGAAGGTGATACAGCCTATATTAACCTTATAGTGTGAAGAAGGTGATACAATTATAATAACCTTATAGTGTGAAGAAGGTGATACAGTTATAATAACCTTATAGTGTGAAGAAGGTGATACAATTATAATAACCTTATAGTGTGAAGAAGGTGATACAATTATAATGACCTTATAGTGTGAAGAAGGTGATGGGTTGTTATGACATGAAGTAGCACCCGTTTGCAGTAATGGTACACTAATTAATTACTTGTCTTTTGTCCTTTTATATCTCATTATTTAGTGATACAAAACATATAAAAATACTCCTTGAAAACTTATGGAAGTCTTGGAAAACAACTATATTAGATTGTATGAGCAATGTACCAGTGTCTTTATTTAGCTTAAAATTTTGATTCTTAGTTTGATTATTGCATTCAAGGATTCACACAATATTCTTTGTCAAGTTTTCTGCTAATAAATTAATATCAAAAAGAACAAAAACAATAAAATTATACTTATTTAACTCTAGGGTTTGTAATGTTAAAGGTCTTGGTAACCTACAATGTAATCATTTGATGTGAAAATTTCTGCAATAGTATCATTGTGGTATAATTATATGGATTCATTTGTCAAACCTCTAGTTCACGGTTTGAATTATCTCTCTTTCAGGTCAGACTGATATCCCATTGTCAGGTATTGGAGTTGAACAGGCTCGGCTTGCAGGACATCATCTACAAAATGAACGCTTCACGCATGTCTTTTCAAGCGACTTGTTGCGTGCCAGCCAAACAGCTCAGGTTATTATGGAGGGGAATAAAGTGAGCCACTGCTCCATCAAGTATGATAAAAGACTCAGAGAAAGGGTATGGCTACTGACAAGTGTTTAGTTTTATTTTTAGGTTGTTGCTGAAATACCTTTTTATGCTCTTCATAATGCTAGATTTTAATGTTATACATAAAATCATCAAAATGCATATGCTTCATGATTCTAGTTAAACATTTTGTCGAATTAAAAAGCTTGTTCTCCGGTAAAATTTACTTGAATAAAATTCCTAAAACTTAACCATTAAAATTAATGAAAAGCTAGATTGTTCAGAATTATAAACATTGTTACTTCCTTTGACTAACCTGGTTTCTTGGTATATCTGATGTATTTAAAATGAGCACACCAGCTTCTCACGGAATTGTATTAATGGTCATTTCAAGTGAAACATGATGGATTTTGTGCATATTAGGGTGGCCATAGTTTGGGATCTAAAACACAAAAAGGTTAGTTTTCCTTATTTTAAGATTTCTGCATGGAGAAAGAACAGGAAAGTAAGACTCTTCTGACCATGATGTGTCAGACCAGGAAGCATTAGAAAGACATTTACCAGTTGGTCCTAGCGCTTGATTTGTTTCCAAGCATTTTACAGAATATCAGATCATCACAAATCCTTCAAAACTTCAGGTGACAAAAATGATTTAGACCTGTTATTGAGGCAACCATGCATGGGGGGAAATGATCGAGATAAAGAGATCAAAGATAAAAATAGACTGATATTGAAAATTGAATTGTCCTCTTTTATAGGGTGTTAAAAATTGAATTGCAAATAAGTGACAGGTAGAATATGGCAAAATATGTTTGGAGATAAGGAGTTACATTTAAAGAAGGTGGTATCCCTTTTGTACCATTTCAAAGAGCTGCAGTTTATTTTTAAAGAGTTATTGTTAGTTCTATTGATTTATTCAGCTTATGGAACATAATTTTGGATGATGTTTTGAGTAATTGTTCGAATGTTAACATTTCATAATGAACTGATATTTTGTAGGGATTATCAGTTATTTATCAGCATGTGTAATCTAATAACTATACCACTTTTTCTGTATACTGATCCAGGCTAGTCTTGTTTTCGTTCACTTTATCAGAATGAAGGATTATGAGGCATTCTCCTACCCGTGATGATGAGATATAGGTCTTTTGAATAGACTTGGTTTCACTATGATGTAGGCCTTTACCTTTTCATATATTTTTATATCAGAAGGTGAGATATCTTTAATAGTATATGTATATTTTCTGTCCATTCATTCACGCTTCATCAGATTTTTGTTCAAGTTTTCTTAGAGGTAATATCTTTCTGTTTGATTCCGTAGAATATAATTATAATTGCCCTTAACTGTATCCCAGGTAAAAAAAAACAGTTAGCTTAAATATTTTTTAAATATGTGGCATCACATTTTCAGTAAGTGACCGTTTTTAGATATTTATTGCCACAAGTGAAAGTTATAACAAGCTGAACTAAGTAGCTTGCTTAAGGGTACTTCAAAACGGCTGGTCAGCACTGAGGTTTGAACCATCTACAAGTTGGATGCTGTCAGCAGCAAGGTTAAATATTATGATCGCGTGAGGCAGTTGTTTAATTGTTTTGGTGGGTAGTCAACGATTACTTTAGTTTTGGATCTTGTATTATCTACTGTTGCCATGGAGTACATGTGTTATGATGGGATATAAACTGTTTCTAGGTCTTTGTCTGTCAAAGATCATGTCACACTTTTGGTTGCTGAAAGTATTTTGTTTAGCTCACCTGGCTGTATGACCAAGTGGTCATGTGGTAAGTCCTATGTCAGCAATTGCTTATTACCACTCTGGAATCCATTATCCTCATCATTGAATGTGGGCTTGTATCATCAAAATCTTAGAAGAGTGAGATCCATGCATATTAATGAAGAGCTCTTGAATCTGATTGGCTAAACTTTTTATCTTATTAAACTCAGAATATTTGCATATGTCACTGTGAGCTCAGACAAGTTCAGTATTGAGCAAGTTTATTAAAAAAGTGATCTTGGATTTTATTGGCTGAGCTTGTTAACATTCAGAAGGCCATGTTTCTGATCCAGGTACGATCAGGCTTGGAATATGTACTTATATCATTATGATCATGGATGAGTCCGATGATAACTGAGATCCACTTTTACTAGTGAGGTAATCTTGCATCAGATTGACTGACCTTGCTACCACTATGGAAACCATATTTCTGATGAGGTTTTGAACAGATTTGGAACATTCAGTTATATCATTAAGGTCAATAATGAGTGAGATCCACCCTATTAATACAGTAGTCTTGTATCTGATTGCTAAGTTTGTTACCACTGGAAGTCATATTATGATCCAATTTTGAACATGCTTTAGATATGGGCTTATGCAATCAGGATTTTGGTTGAGTTCATTGGAGAGTGAGATCCACATTTGTTACTGAGGCTTACTTGTATCTGATTGGCTCACCTTGTTACCAGTTTGGAAGCCAGATTTCTGGTCCATCCAGTGTTAATCATTTGTAATATATATGCTTATATCATCTTGATCAGGGATGAATTCGAGTACAGGTGAGGTTCATGAATACTAATGAGGTGATCCTGCATCTGATTGGATGAGCTTGTTACCGCTTTAGTAATGATTTCATTTGATCATATTGGGAAAATATGCTGGTAATCATAAAAAGTTGAATAAGTTCAGTAATGAGAGATGCATCCACACCAATGGGTTATCTTGGATCTGCTTGCTTGTTGCACATGCATGACATGTGTGTATAAAAATAGTAATGTGTTAGGAACTACTTTATAAAGAAATCATGTACACTCGTGTAGTAAACTTTAGGTTTAAGTTTATTAGATTTGTTTGAACAATTGTGAGAGATGCAGATTGAAAATACCATTCTGATCATTTAAATAGTTATGTCGGAGAAATGTTCATAACATTTTGTACATAGAATGGTTCAGATTATTACCAGTCCTATCTGGGGTATATACAAATAGAGAAAAGCTTGCTGAGGGCAAGGGTTATCGGATATCTGTCATATATGTACCATTTTATAGGTGAAAGTACTACATTTGTGGAAAGAGGGTTTTGGTAGAAAAGTAAGGGCCTCAGAGCCAATAAGCCAAGACAACCAAGAATTCTTATTCCCATTGTCTGACTGAATTGTGACACACCAGCTGCTTTGCAATTTTCCATGTTAACTTTTTTGATACAGTGTTTCGGAATTAGGCTAGAGATAAATGCCATATATGTCATAACATAGCTGGGGGAGCAAGTGACCAGTCATGAACATTTCTTCTTTAGCTGGTAATAAAAAGGGCTAAAACTATACTTACATTTTTGAATCTTGAATTTAATCAAATGTACTTTCTTTGTTCTGCAAATCTGAATTACATGAGCTATGTCGTGGGTTCAAAAGCTTGATTACACATTTTGGAATTGTACTGTAATTTTGACTACATCCCAAGTGCAAGAACATTCTCCTTACTGCACTCAAAATTAAATGAAGATGATATTTCATGGTGTCTTTTGAATAATTAGAATTGAGAGATTTCATATATTTCCAACATTATGATTCCAAGCATTCAGTGACAGGACAGAAACACACATGCAGCCAAGTTAAGACATGTCTCTCCCTGCTCAAATCACAGACATGTATTTTGTGTGGAATTGACACAGATAATAGATCCAAGTCCAGCGGAATTGAGTAGAATCAACCAAAAACAAAAAAATCCACCCATTCCAGACCAACTGGAAAAGCTGTTGACATGCACATTTATTCACAATGACTCACAGTGACTCTGAATGCCAGTTTTAAGTAAACCAAAAGACACAATTCTTTTAGAAAGTGATATCAAACTGACTAAGTTCAAATTTTGTTTCTCAGAGTTATGTGCGCATAACTATTCGTATTGTGTATTGGTGAATCTGATCTTTTGTATTTATTTTAAAATACAGTATAAAGTCAGTTACTTTGTTTCTTTTAGTGTATTTGTTTTTAAAAATTATGTCTTAGGTTGAATAAGAAAATGAGTATATAATAAAAAGGTTAATGTATTTGTATTGGAAAATATTAACTCGTTTTGTTGGTTTTATACTTCACTCCACAAAGTCGTGCAATATCCATTTGAAAAACGCGTTCATGTTTTTCCATACAGATGTAGTAATCTATAAATCTTGCATCTGATTGGTTGTGCTTGCTACCATTCTGAAAGCCATATTTGTGATGCGATTTGATAAAACTTGGAATATATGCTCATATCATAAGGACTGTGGACACTTTCAGTATTGGGTGAGATCAGTGGGACGAACTTGCATCTGATTGGCTGAACTTATGACTTCTTCAGAATTTATGATTCTGATCTGATTTTGATCAAAATTGGAATTAGGGTTCATATGAGGATAAAAGTTAGTAGGATCCACACATGTTAATCAGCTGATCTTGCATATATCTGATTGGCTGAGCTTCATATCCTGTAGTATCACAAATATTACTGGCTTTTGTTGTTGCACAGAATCACGAAAAATTAGCCACATATGATAAAAGAAGCCCCCTCTCCTTTCTGTTTGCTGTTTTATTCTTTGAGATCAACAAAGTAAATTGATAAATCAACGTTATTTCAGTAATCTGGTTAAATGTTTTTGCTGTTACATGTGACCGTTTTATTTTCACCCTTAAAGAAAGAAAGAGTTATAAAGCATTTTATAGTGTTTCAGTGCACATGTATTAATATGTAGTATATAATAAGTGACATTCACATTATTCTTCTTAACAAAAAGTTGTACAAATACAGGTAATATAAAATAGAAATAAGTACTTGGTCATTAACAGATCGATCTTACACAGCCAGTATGAACTAAGTCAACTTGAGCAACATTCAGAAACATCCTGCCAATTTTTGGGGATTATGGACTGAGTTGGAATACTCCACCCAACTGTAAGCAGCATCAACCCATTGTGCACCAGCAGATGAGAATCAGTTACACTCGGAACACCACCTTGAATTTGATTGTAATAATATGTATAATGTCATAGCCATTGTGTCTACTTGAACACTTTATGCCAAGAAGATACTTTAATGAGAACTGGTTGTGATATGTTAACAGTGTTACACATAGATCCCAAAGACAGGGAACACTATATTCCCCACCCTCCAACTTTGGGAAAATGCAACATTTTAGGAGGACCAAGGAAAACAGTAGTACAAAATGCACTATTAGTGCCAACAAAAAAAATGGTCTTGTTTGATTCAACTGTTTTGCCACCTTAACTTTATGGGTTCCATTGTTCTATCATATATTTCTTGGGCTTTTTCATTTTGTTAAACATTTTATCATGTGCTCAAGTAATTTATGAAACCTAAACATATTTTAACCTGAAATTACCTGCACCATGGAATTTTGTATCTTGCTTTCATTGAATTTCAGGGTACACCTATTATCTACCTGCATCTATTGTAAAAATTTCACGTGTTCTAAATTACTTTTCAAACTAATAAATCAGTAATTAAATGACATCTGTGTATTTGCATAAATTTGGTCTCTTTTATCATAATTTTAACCTCAAAATATATTAAACATTCTTTGGCATTACAGGAATTAAACATCAAACACTTTGCATTGCAGCATGGCCAACTGCAAGAAACCTTGAATGTTTCGCTGTAAAAAAATATAGATATTTATTGCCATCATACAGTTGATATCATCTTTCACAACTTTGACCATTGCTTACGCCTGCATAGACATGCAGATCTGTGTTAAACAGTTCACAGTTGGAGGTGCATTATACAATGGCAGATCCGAGATACATTGATCACTGTTGGAAGCACATGTTATAGTTGTAGATCTGTTTTACACAGTTTACTGTAGGAAGTACATTATGCAGGGGCAGATCTGGGTTACACTGTACACACATGGAAGCACATTATGAAGTGGCAGATCTGGATTACATTGTACACAGATGGAGGCACATTATGTAGGGGCAGATCTGGATTACACTGTACACAGATGGAGGCATATTATACAGAGGCAGATCTAGATTACACTGTACACAGATGGAGGCACATTAGAAAGGGGCAGATCTGGATTACACTGTACACAGATGGAGGCATATTATGCAGGGGCAGATCTGGATTACACTGTACACAGATGGAGGCACATTATGCAGGGGCAGATCTGGATTACACTGTACACAGATGGAGGCACATTATGTAATGGTTGATCTTGGTTACATGGTACACAGATGGAAGTACATTATGCAGGGGCAGATCTGGGTTAAACTGTATGCAGATGGAAGCATATTATGAAGTGGCAGATCTGGGTTACGCTGTACACAGATGGAAGTACATTATGCAGAGGCTGATCTGGGTTACACAGTTCACTATTTGGAAGCATATTATGAAGTGGCAGATCTGGGTTACACCGTACACATTTGGAAGTACATTATGCAGAGGCTGATCTGGGTTACACTGTACACAGATGGAAGTACATTATGCAGAGGCTGATCTGGGTTACACAGTTCACTATTTGGAAGCATATTATGAAGTGGCAGATCTGGGTTACACTGGAAACAGATGGAAGCCCATTATGCAGCAACAGTTACACAGTTCACTATAGAAAGTACATTATGCAGGGGCAGATCTGGGTTACATGTTTCACTGTTGGCAGCATATTACATATGGTTGTATCTAGACTAGATTAACTGGTTATTGACAGGTTCTGTGTCCGTAGTTACAGAACTCTAAGTACAAGGATAGAACTGAGACTTGATACTGCAAAAATCATCCTTTAAAACGTAATGTCAATTTTCATTTTGTGATTGGTCAGAACAAAATTCCTTTTGCTTGCAAAATTGCTCATCTTTATTTAGAATGGAAACCTTTGCAACAGTGATAGTGGCATCACAATATTGATTACAATCTTTGCATAAAGTAGGCTTTTCTGATTGTTATTCCCAGGCTGAGTTTATAATGTTTATATCAGTCAACAATGAAAAAGGCTGTATTACATTTTGTTTCATATTTTGAAGTTACTTAATTTCTGTGCCTCTTTCTCCACAGAAATTTGGATCAGCAGAGGGAAAATCCAGTAAGGATCTTGTGGCAGCTGCAAAGAAAGCAAGAAAGAAATTGGTTGACTACACTCCTGTTGGGGCAGAAACAATAGAACAGGTTTGTACACTTCCATTAAGGTGTAATCGATAGTACAGCTATGCACTCTCATTGGAGCAGAATCAGTAGAGCAGGTTTGTACATTATATAAATGGTTTACTAGAGATGTGAGAAAAAAAATCTTATTCCATTTGATGCATAGAAAACATGAACAACGTGTCAAATCTCCTTATTTGGGTACGTTGTAATAGTATCTGTCAGGGTGCCTTCACACATCCAGTGGAATTGTGTCTGTAAGAGTGCTTTCAGACATCAAGTGGAATAGCATTTGTCAGGTTGCTTTCATGCATCTTGTGGAATAATGTCTGTGAAAGTGCTCCCACACATCAAATGGTATAATGACTGTCAGGGTGCTTTCACACAGCCAGTGGAATGGTGTCTGTCAGAGAGTGCTTTCACACAGCCAGTGGAATTGTGTCTGTCAGAGAGTGCTTTCACACAGCCAGTGGAATAGTATCTGGCAGGGTGCTTTCACACATCCAGTTGAATAGTATTTGCCAGTGTGCTTTCACACAGCCTGTGGAATATTGTCTGTCAGAGTGCTTTCACACAGCCAGTGGAATGGTATCTGTCAGGGTGCTTTCACGCAGCCATTGGAATGGTGTCTCTCAGAGAGTGCTTTCACACAGCCAGTAGAATAGTATCTGACAGGGTGCTTTCACGCATCCAGTGGAATAGTATGTCAGGGTGCTTTCACACATCAAGTTTAAGTGTCTGTTGGGATGCTTTCACATATCCAGTGGGCTATTGTTTCCAGGGTGCTTTCACACATCCAGTTTGATGCAGAAAACCTGAATAATAGGTCAAATCTGTCTGTTTTGGGGAACTTTCTTCCCGAAGCCAATGAACCACCTCCATCACATTCTCAAGGAACATTAACTATACAATATGCCCTGAAATTAAAACTTAACCCTTTGCAGCCTGCTTGTATTGACTGTACTCCAACCTATATACCAAAAAATTCTAAATTTTATATGAATACACAGTACAAAAATTAACCTTTTAAAATGCCAAAAGACTTTTTCTGAAACACCTCCCTGGATTTTTAAACATTGAAGAGTACTTTTTAAGCTACATGATGGAAACAAATCTTGAGACAAATCTTCCATTTTTATCAACTCCTGTAAGAGTCTTCTCTCAGAATTTAAGAACTCCACATAAACTTACTTTGATGGATCAAAGGATGAGAAAAAGGCTGCATGGCCTTCATTAATAGAAATCACACTGCAAAAGTTCACTTGCCAGAAGGCACATCAATATTTTCAGCAGAAAAGGGAATAGACCTTGCCTGGAAATATATCGAAACCAAACATATTTTAAACTTTGTCATCTCCAATTCACTCAGTAAAATAAAACCCAGCTGTTACCATAGTAAAGGTTGAGCTACTAAAATAGCCTTATCTCTGCAACCATCTGGTTTTGGAATACAATACATTGATTTTAAACCTGGTATAAAAAGTCCTTATATTATAAGTAGCAGGCATCATGGAATGGTGTTGTGAGTAACAAGTTCCATGTGATCAAACCAACCCTAGGTGATTGGCCTCCTTCCTACAGAACTATTCATAAGAGTGAGGTAGTCATTGAAAGAATTAGAATTAGTCATAAGTATATAACCCACTCCTACATATTAAAAGGTGAAGAACATCCTGAGTGCATTTTTGCAATGACCCCTTCACTGTGACACACTTTATGATAAAGATTTTTCAGTCTCCCGCTTAAACGTTATTATTACTACAATGTTTAACACATGAAGGAATTTTTTATGTGGTAAATATATCTTGTAGTTTAAATTTCTTGAAGGAAGTTAACATTTATTCAGAAATTTAGCTTGTATGCAGTCCTAATTAAATTGTGTATTTTCAATTAACATTTGTACTGTTTAATCACCCTGTATTTTTTTAAATCATCTTGTTACCCTTTACAAAGAACATTTACTTCACACGTTGATCAGGAACCATCATTTATAGTTCCACCATATCATTGTTGTGTATTTTACTTTTATCGCTCCTTGATGATAAACCTTTTTGATTTTTATTTTCTTGTATAATTTGTTTGGGCGCTTTATAGCCTTATAGTGCCAGTATGTCATAAAATCCACAATCATATGCCTATTTTTGGTGCAGTGGAATAGTGTATGTAAGGGCAAATTCGCACACTTTGTGAAATAGTTCATCTGGGTGCATTCACACATCCATTAGAGTAGAGTCAGGGTGCTTTCACACATCCATGGAATAGTGTCTGTCAAGGTGCTTTCACATATCCAGTGGAATAGCATCAGGTGCTTTGACAGATCCAGTGGAATAGGGTCTGTTCTGATGCATTCACACATCCTTTGTAATAGTGTCTGTTAGGGTGTTTTCACACATCCAGTGGAATAGCATTTGTCAGTGTGCTTTTACATGTTCATTGGAATAGTTTTTGTCAAGGTACTTTCATACATCCGTTTTCGTGCATAAAATATGAAGGATAGGTACTATGTGCCTGTTTTGTGTACAGTGGAGTAGTGTCTGTCAGAGTGCTTACACACATTCAGTTTTGTGCAGAAAAAAGGGAGAAGATATGTGATGCATAAATTTATGATTGTCACTGGATTAAGAAAAAGGATCAACCCTTATATGATGCAAGCCTCCAGAGAGAATATCGTGCAAGAAGACCCTTCTCACTGAAGGCTTTTAAGTTTGCAGGGACTGGTGCAGACGCAACATAGTCCCTTGGAATGCTTCAGTCATTCATTTGGTAATGTTTTCTCTAGCTTTTCAAGGAAAGATGGTTGGCCCCTATTAATGTCGGAATATTGCTTTTTGATTTCTGACACATTCAGCCGTCATTGTGGAGTGAATATGTACTGACAGGGACCTTCATATGCTCATGAGATTACAGCTATCTCAGTGAGTCTTGTGTTTAAATTCGGCGTTTTGATATAAGATATATAATAGGAACCTATGGATGGAAAGCAGTCAGCTTTCTCAGTTTTCATCTCTGAGATCTAATGTCATAGACACATGGATGGAATGTTATGGGTCCAGCCATCACAGACAAGATAACCATCAGACCCATTTGAGGTTTGCACAATATCCTCATGGACATGAATTTGACACTTTTGCAGGATTCAGTGAAAGCTATTTGCCTTGGTAAGAAAAGTCACTCTTTCCTTCCTTATCAGTGTATTGTTGTCACATGTTACACGAATGTAATTTGTGCTGTCTTCATATTAGGAGAGCTATGTATTGTTTTTGTAGTGAATTCAACCATTCCTCTCTTGGGATGATAATGGTAGAGTTTGGATGTTCGTGCATTTCCTTCTTCTATGACCAATTCTCCTAACATTGGTGTCATTTGTGAATGTATTTGACAAAAAAAGTAAACTTGTAGTAAATAATCATTCTTCAAGAACACTTAACTTTTTAATCAGTCATTGCTTCCCATGCAAATACGAGCATTCTTGTTGATGTATCACTCAGCTTACACTGGTAAAGAGGCAGTTGATGTGTAACCAACTTGTGGTGATAAGGGAAGGTATTTGGTAAGAGTTTCTTCCCTTTATTTAGTAATCAATTATGGAAAGATGAAAGTTTGTCTTTCTGGGGTTGCTTGATTCAAGAGGTAGCAGGGCTTATATCCTAGCATTCATGTGATCTTGTAAGTATTCTCCTAGAAACATGATTTACTAAACAATCTACATTTGATCTCGATGAAATAAGGATTCTTTAGATATTAACATCATTCTCCAATTATCATTGCATTTTGCATTTTAAGGCTCTGACTTCAGTTTGCTTAACTTCCAGGTAAGAGAGAGAGTGGAATCCTTCTTCAGCGACCTGATAAAACTATTTCTTAGTTCTAGTGAGATGGAGGATACTTCCTATACACCTGGAACAATAAAACGGCGCCATGGGGGTAGCCTCGGACGTAACAGTGGGCCAAACAAAAGACAAGAAATCAGTCGCAGAAGTCAGTCCTTTTGTGTGCCTGGAAACATTGAGAACATAATGAATGAAATTAACCGTCAAGTGGATTTGGCAGAGAATGAAATAAGCTGTAATGAAGAACTTGATTCCTTTGGCAGCAGTTCACACAATTTTCCAGGTGTATCTGAAAATGATGACAGACACAAAGATCAGGATAATTTTGTGGCGGAACAACTTTCTCTGAGCACAAGTGAAAAATCCAAAGATCAGCAAGATGACAAAGCTAATCATAAAATAATGTTCATTAATGGTGATGATCTCTCTACAAATGGAGATGTTTCAGATGATGATATTGATGATTCAGGCATGCAAGATTCTATGCATTTGAACAATATCCAAGTCTTCCAGATGCCGGAAAAGGACAACAGAGATGCTAACAAAATACTGTCCCATAGCTGTCCCAATGTGTCCCTATCTCCGCTAATGTCCCACAGGCTTCCCAGTGTCTCCAGCATCAGCTCAGGGCGTAACAGTAGCTTTGATGATGGTGAATCATTTCCCCTCACTGTGGCTGACATACTAGTTGTCAGTCATGGTGGCTTTATGAAGGAACTAATTCATTATTTTGTAGACAAGCTAGGATGCAAGTTGCCTGGGGGTAAATGCAATTATTTGCAAGTGTGTCCCAATGCTAGTATTTCAAAATTCAATATTAATGTGGATGAGTTTACGGGAAGACCCTCTCTCACATGTTTGATCATTCATAACAAAGATCATTTAGCAGGACTTGGTGTAAGTGAAGCTGAGGGAAAGTTATAGCATCATGTTTCTTTTAATAAAATGTTAGGTATCTTTTTGTGTGTTTTTCATTTTGTCTTTGATGTTAATGTAGGTAGCCAATATGTGGGATTAAAGCTATCTTATTTGGTTGGGAAAGATAGATTTCTTGTCACCACATGTTGGCAATCTCTTGTCATTATCTCTTTAGTATTATCTTATTTTAGTTAAGAGGTAATGTTACAGATTTAATTATTTAATCATTTATCCATATATAAGTAATGGCAACTGGATTACTCTTGGATACATATGTATTATAACATGTAATAATTTTGAGGAAATAAATGTTTCAGATGGGATAGTATATAGGATCTTTGTGACAGTCAGTTTGTCCATCCAGCACACAATCTCATCAATGCATCTAGTCTTGTAATTTTTGATAGATTGCCATGAAATTTGGCAAGTTTTTGGTCATCACCTGAAGATCTGCATATCAACAAGTCACTGTTCTTCCTACAGTTTGATAAGAGTTATTGTCTTTTATAACTTGCACCTGAATAAAGCGAAATCTTGTGTATAATCTCACATTTATTAATGCATTGCCATGAAATTTGTTAATGTTCTGGTCATCGTCTGAGGATGTGCATGTCAACAATTCATTTATCCACAAGTTTTCATTTGAGTTATTGCCCTTTCTGCTTTATAGTTGAGTGTTTGACACAGTCTTGTTAACTAGTCCTGCAGTTTTTGGTAAATTGGCATGAAATTTAGTAAATGTTACAGTTACCACCTGAAGATGTGCATATCAACAAATCACCATGTTCCCAACATTTTGATAAGAGTTGTTGCCCCTTTTGACTTAAGGCTGAATGCAGTGTATACAGAATCTTGTGAATGCAACTAGCCTCTGATTTAGTTAGATGACCATAAAACTTGGGAAGAATTGTAATTGTATCTGAAAATGCTCCTTCAACAACTTGCTGTGGTCCTGCTATTTTTGTGTAGAGACAACATATCCCTCAGTTTTGGGTGGCTCACACTCAGAGCATTGTACATGTTTTGGCCATCATCTGATTGTATGCATAACACTATGCCACAATTTCTGTTGGAGTTATTGCTTATTTTGACTTGGAGCTGGATGTCAGGTATGATAGAATCTTCTTGAAGCTTTTAATGGATTGCCATGAAATGTGATGCCATCATCTGAAGATTTTCTTATTGACAAATCACTGTGCTCACTGAATTATTGCCTTTTATTTGTAGGACAGAAGCAACTTGTATGGCAGTATTTGATGGATTGCTGTGAAACTTGGTACATATCCTTGCCATCATTTAAAGATGCATCTATTAACAAATCTGTGCACTCCTATGATTTATGTAAGAGTAATTGCCCTTTAGGGACTTTCACCTGGAGGAAGTTTATGACCGAATTTTGTGAATGCAACTACTCTTGCAGTTTTTCTTGTTGATTGATGTAAAACATATGGTCATTAACAAAAAATATTATGTTGACATATCATTATGCTTGAACTTTTTTAACTGTAGACTCATCTCCATCATGAGGTAGGGGTGAGAAGCAGAAGAGGTGGGAAAATATTTGCATGATAAATTTGCTTAGCATTCTTATTCTTCAATACTGGTAATATGGCATTGAAAGAAAGATAGTGTAATGCAGTTAAGGATAGATCAGAATTCAAGAATTTGAGACATGGTGTGATATAATTTAAAGTTTTAAGGAGATATGTTTATATTATTTGTAAGTCTTATATTTAGTTATTATGCTGTCTTTGTAAGAGGAAATTACATAAATGTATTGCCAATTATTGTTTGTAAGTATAGTCTTACTTTGTTTATATAGTAGATTGCAACAATAACTAAGAAAATTACAACTTTGCATAAAATGATACCTAATTTTTCCAACACTGGTAAAATTTTATTGGCAAAATGAGTAGTATTAAGAATAGAATATTTACAGTTGAATATGAAATTTTCAGATGTATATTTTTCTTGTTTCTTGTTGTTATTTTATAAATCTTTATCCCAGCCAGCAATGCTTAAACTAGACGAGCAGGTATTGGCATAGGCTTCAACTTGGCATCGTTGTTGTAATAACATAGATCTATTGGTATTAGTCCCACTAATGAAACCTGATTGGTGAACTGATTGTAGATGAGGAGTACTAGTTACTGCTGGCAAGTATGTCACAGGAACATTGTTGGAAGCTTTTGTAATTTAAGTTTTCACATTTAAATCTTATTTATTTAATACTGTTGTATGCTCATTAATTGCTTTTGATGAATAAATGCTATTAAAAACAATTAGGTCACAGTGGCCTACTTTTTATAATCTTATGATTATATCATGTAAGTTGCTGCATATAGCTCCATTTCAACAACAGTGTTTGGAAGGGCATGAAACTTTATGTTTGCATTTTTCTTGAGGATGTTTAGTCACATTTATAAATGATTGGTTGCAGTGATCTGCATTTATTGTTGTAGTAAATATGCCAAGTTTTCATCTAATGCATTGGTAATGGCAGGTGAGCTGTTGCAATCTTCTGAATTCTTGCTTGAATGATAATGAATGTTCAAGGAATTGTTGCAGATTGCATATGAAAAGCTCTATTACTGGAATTTCTGTTTTAATAAGCCGCATATATGTAATAGACATTGCAAAATACTGAATGATATTTTGCTTTATTATAATTTTTGTGAAATTTAAAGTCACTAAAAATTGAAGGACAGCATACTAAGCATGAATAAGTGCTTTATATATATATATATATATATATATATATATATATATATATATATATATATATATATATATATATATATAATGAATTTAGTATCAATCTGCCAATCATATTTTAGTTATGTCCATTAAATAATTTTTATTTTCCTTGAGACGATTTTATTTCTGACAGGATGTTGTGTGTTAATTCATCATATTGCACTGTCATGACTTTGTTCATATTATCACATATATTTGATGGTGTCATGTGGATAAATTCTCAATGTCATTTTTTTGCACAAAGTTTTTAGGTTAAAAATAAGTTTAATAATTTAGACAACTTATAAGATTGATCTCTGCTTCATATCAGTCAATTTGAGGTTTACTGGTTCATATTGAGTCAATATGATGTTTACTGGTGGATAAAACTTCATTTTCAGCTCAACAAAAGACATTAATTGTATTATATAAATAATTCACTTTCTTTGAGGGACAAAGATTGATAAATCTTCTTTTACTGAGAATAAATGTTAGCCATCAAAACAGTATGAAAATCTACTAAATGATGTAAATAATTGAGCCTATTAGTAAAGTTAGCATATGTTTTCATTTGAATTCCATATAATTTTCAAGAGTTATCTCTCTTTGCCCATTTAATAAATTTAGTAATCTTGACTGCAGCAGTTCCCAACCTTAGGTCGTATCTCAAATCAGGTCATGTGAGCAGGGGATCTCATTAAGGTTGCAAAGGGTCATCAGAAGAAATCATATCATGAGGGTCTGGAGGTCCTGTTGGTGGTCAGTTTAAGGTTGCAACAAAACATAAAACCAGTTGGGAACCACTGCTCTGTTGTATGATCTACAAGATATGTAGATCTCTTTCAGTTTTTCTTTTTTTGAATGTTGAACACAAGCTGTAAACAAAATTTCAGATGAAGAAAAACATATTCTCATCCATAAAACTGAATTTATGAAATAACATCCACATACAGTAATACTTTGGTAACTCCGACTTGGACAGATTTAATCCATATCACTGATAAAGCTTTCTCTTGTCCGCAGCTTCAAAAACTTGGGCTTTCTGAAAACTAGTAACACAATTTTGAGCACACAGTGTTTCAAGTGTTTTAAGTTGAGCTCAGCTATAAAGTGTACTTACTGACCATGAGCATAATGCTAAAAGTTAATATCACAAATATGTAGATTTGTAAAGAGTTTGTGAAAGTTGAACGATTCCTTTGATGTCAAGATATATTGTTAAAAAAAAGTACATTGTAATAGTCAGTCTATACAGTATCCTTCCAAATTATGCTGTGTTAATTAAATGGTCAGTTATTTGCTGAGTGTTTCTTTTGCTGCATCTTCCTGCAGATAACCTATGTGGAAATTCTATGTGCTCTTTATTTTATTAGAATCTCAATTAGAATTTATTAATAATTGCCCTCAGATTATTTGATTGTTATACTGTGTTAAATTTTTTGTAAAGTGAATGTTGTATAATACATTGACAAATGCTGTTAACTTATTAAAACAAATACTGCCATACATTTTTTGCAGCTAATACAATTGCAAATACCTGTGTATGATTATGTAGCTTCGTTTGATGAAGTAATTTTGTCTATTCTATTAGTACTGATATTTGACTGTAAATTGTACAGTTCCTATGAGGGTGATTTAGTTGTTTATCATAATTCAATAAATTCTTGGTGCATTTAGCTCTGTACTTTATGGATGTATTAAGTCCTTCCCATTTTGATGCCTCCACTGCTGCGGGGACATCTTTGAATTAGTCCTACCTGTTTGAACGCAAGACACTTGCTTGCAAGATTGTGCAAAAGCCTCATAATGTAAAGAAATTAAATTTGACATGCATATTTGCATTCATAAGGAAATGAGCTGATTAGATTGTTTGATCATAATGGCAGATTTTCATTGTTTAGCAATCCCATACTAGGTAGTGGAGAGTTGTGGTACTGAAGCTGGCATCCGAGTCAGTATCAGGCTGTCCTCCCATGTCAAAAGCATCTCATTTATTTCTCCTTCCCCCCTGTCCTTGGTCCTAGACAACAGTTTTGGAGTGGGATTCATGGCAACTGTCCCATGGGGAGGGGGCTAAGATGGTTACTGTGTACTTACATGGCTTTTGTTTTTGTGGTCCTTTTAACATTATATGGTATATCTAGCAGAGGAAATGGGACTTAAATATCTTTTTAAGGCACACACTGAGGAAGTTAACCTCTGGCTGGTCTGGATGAGTGTCAGTCCTGTGACTTTTACATTTTCAGAACTCGTCCAAATGAGCTACATTGACTCTCTGTATCCTAATATTTTACATTATTGTCCATTGTTGGTTAAGTTTTACATTTAGCTCATGACTCCATAGGTGTTTTACTCCTGTGTATATAATGCTGTATCTGAGATCCTGCTACTTTGTGAGAGAATGCATTTTGTTAGGAACTATATCTTTGTCACAAAATGAAGTCACTTTGACATATTTTTGCTTCACTTTCTTCTTTAATATTTTATGTTCAGCTGTATCTTTTAGTATAAATAATCAGCATTTATGTTAAAATTTCAGATTGGCTTTAAGACTTGTGTTTTGGTAGGAATGCATTCTGGCGGTCAGTACCTGAAGATTCAGTATGGTAAACTTACTTTTGGTGTTAACAGTATTATGTTTTTTATTTACCTAAGCGGAATACAGTATAGACAGAATCACTGGGGGAAAAACCTATTATTCATTTTAACTGAGTTAACTACCCCATCCCCAGTTGCTAGTGGAGATTATGATAACACAAAAAAAAAGAAATTGTGACCATTGTTTGCAGCGAATCAGAATTAGAAGTTCAGTTTTTTGTATTTGTATATAATGAATAAAAAGAAAAAATCTAGGATTGTAAACTTTCCTTGTCACAAAGTCATATTGTGTTCGGAGGGCATTTATTTTTGGTAACTAAACTTCCAAGTCCTGTGTTCTTGGAGCTATGTTCTCTGGGTGTGTGTGTGACACACAGCTGGCTCTGTTTCTTTTCACAGTTGAGATTTGATTGTATATTTTCATCAGTAAAAATCCCATATGACATATTCCCTAGGGAAATTTTATGCTTGAGTGTTGAACATAGTTGACCTTTTTCAGGAATTGGATTCATCCATAAAGGTTCAGACAAATTGAACTACAATACGTAGAATTTTGATTGAACGGCTGACACCAAAAATTGGCTTTTTTTTTTTTTGGTTTTTATTATTAGGAATGAAATTATTTCTTCACTTATGTACTCAAATACTTCTTTCTTTTTTCCATTGTGTTAATTTGAAAATGGTCAATGTAGCTCAGTTTTGTTTTCATTCAGGAAGAGAGGTTGACATTTACAAAGGTTTTTTAAAATAATTTTTCAGATGCTAAAGATAACTAATTCAAATGAGAGTATATTCATAAATGACTAGATTCTAAATGTCAGAAGTCGAAAATAACAATGAAAGACAAGGGAAAATTAGTTAAGGACTGCAGTAATAAGAGTTTATTGGGTGTTTTTCTGTGTTTATTGTGTTATAAACTGTCAGTTGCCAAAATAGATTTCTTAATGTCCTTGAGCATAATGTAAATTTTGTGATTCAATGACTTTAACTTTATGAAATGACAAATACTGAACAAACTTTACATTTTTAATGGTACTAGACTTGTACAACAAAAGATCTACATTTGACATTTTGTTGGCTTATGTTAAGCACATGTATTGTGTTAGGTCATGATTACATAGGTTTATTTGTGTACTCTTTATAGACTATCCTAGTTACAACCACAACATTTTATGAGGGGACACATCTTGATTGGTACTACACCCTTGTTGCAAAAATAGGTCACTAAGACCTGTATGTATGCCTCACTGGCTTGGTTACATTTTGTGTTTGAAGTTCATTTCTTTGGCACTGCAGATAGTAAAAGCATGAAATGTGAATATGGTTTGCATCCATGATAATATCAGACCCTTACTACAAAAGGGAAGTCACCTAACAGGTAATGGCTTTCTTGCTATTGTTTATGATGTATCTGAAGAAACTGACTGAAGTACACAAAGTAAAACAATGTTTGAACACTTTGGGTGATCAACAAAACATAATAAAATGTAAATGACTTGATTCAAACTCAAAATGAAGCATGATGACTGAAAAACAGAAGAAAGTGACTCCTGATCTCTCAATCTCAATTACTACCCTGTTAAATGCCTATTCTGTCAATGTGTGTGTGTGTGTGTTTTGGATTTTTAATGTGGCTTTCAGTGTCTTCATCACTACAATGTCTGCAATGTGGCAGTTTATAGTGATGTCTAGCACTGGGGCATCTTGCTGCTGACATGTGGCATTAGGTCCCACACAGTCACATAATCCTGACACCAGGCCAGCCAATCCTAGCACTAACTTCTTAATGCTAAGTGCCAAGCGAGGTCTGTGAATATGAAGAACTGGTTTGGTTTTATATTATTTTGATGATTTTGTTTTAACTGACAATGGATGAATCTTCTCTGGCAGCAAACCATTACTAATTAGCTGGTCCTTAGTCACCAAAACCTACATATAGTTACCAAAACCTACATATAGTTACCAAAACCTGCATATAGTCACCAAAACCTGCATATACAATTAACTTCATCACCTGTTCAAAAGTGATTTTGTATAGTGGCCCAGTTTAGGAATCAAGTTGAAGTACAAAAAGGGGTCTCCTTAACTTCATGAGTCAGTGGATGTTGCATGCAACAAGGCTTGATGCATCACTTTAAAACTGTTTTAAAGATAGCTGAATTGTATAAACTCTTTAGTCCATGAAGCTGTTTTGCTTAGTGCTAGACCAAATTATTTCAAAATATGAACTGTTTACTTCAGCAGTAATTTTTTGTGGCTCATATTTCTTGGTGTATCTAAATTCCTTCTTTCATGCATTTTATTATCTTTCATTAGTAAGTCCCTTAACTTTACTGATGGCTTGAAACTTTCAGCTGTTTTCTAAACAATGGTCAAAAGAGACAAAAAATTTGCCCATTGCAGCTTTGTATCATCTAACTCATTCTTATTTTTTTTTTATCTCGTCAAATGATTGTTTTAGTACATCATCTAACATTTTGCATCCTAGCTTATAGAAAGAGGCTTGGTATGCCATTGTTGAGGTTTGTAACTTTATTTTTGAATTAGATGAAATGTACTCCTTGACTTCAATTGTGCTTTTTCTTGGCAGACATGTAACTTGTGATTATCGCTTATGAATTTAACTAGCTCAGATATTTAATTTACGTTAGATGATTCATTTAGCTAGCAGTTTCATGCATGGGTCTGGTATCTTCCAGATTTAAATTAGTGGAGCTTCAGTAAAGTTGTTTGTCAGGTTCAGCTTCATTAGCCGTTCTTCTCCCACCTTTGGTATCCTATTGAACTCCTTCAGTAAAATCATGCACATCAGGACATGAAAATTTAGAAACTCATTCCAAAAATTGTACTTTTTCTAGTGAGTTTGTTTGTTTTTTGTTGTTCATAATGTGTCATTTTCACACCTAAATGGATATGGTATAGCAAACTATTTCATTATCTTGTAATGTGTTCCTATGATCTTTTGATCTTAAAAACTCCTTTATCAGTCTACCAATTCATTTTTGAATAACCGTTCAGTTTTCTTGTTCACTTAAGAAATCTTATAGATGTTGTATAATGCTTTCATATAAAACGTGTTTGTCTCAGCATTAATATACAAGGAATCAATAATGGTAAGAAGTAATTTTGTTCTGTCGTTGTTTTTTTTTTTGCATTTCAAATTGTTGAGGTAGAAACCATACATTAACCAATTACTTATTTTGTAACACTGTAAATGCACCTTATATTGGGTTAGTTAATTTGATTTTCATGGTTTTCATAGTCATAAGGATAAAGTTATACCCTTTTATCAGCAAATGATATGCACCAGAAGAGCTTATGATGAGGCTTGTTGCTGATTGTCATCCATTCTTTGTCCAAACATCCATCAGTTAGATTTTTTTTATGGCTGCTCCTCCCAGGCTACTTCAATTGCCATGAAACTTAACACACATTAATCTCATGGTGTAGTTGTTCTAAAATGAAAATGTTGCTACTTGGATATCCAGTATGACAACCAAAGTCATGCTCAGAAGGTGTTTTCACTGCAAGACTTCTATTTTACATATGGCCTTTTTGTGCTAGAGAGAGAGAGAGAGAGAGAGAGAGAGAGAGAGAGAGAGATCTTATAAACCAAGTAAGAAAGACAATTTAATTTTCTCTCTTCAGCAATATATTACATGCTTTCACTGAATTATTTACTATTTCCGGGAGGCCAAGTCCTCCAGTCCTAGCTAAATAACCCTTTCCCAGCTCTACAGGTGTGTGTCAACCGCATAATGCGTTGTTGTATTAACGGTCCCACTTTTAAATTATTATTATTGTTATTATTATTACAATTATTATTATTATTACAAGATATTATGCCTGAGCATCAATATTATTTATTTAGTATACATTGTTGCAAGACGTGTATTTACTGAGTTTTCTTTCATGGTCTTAGTAACCTCCAACGTTGTTTACAAAACCGAAAGCACAAAGTTAGATATTACAGAAAAGGCCTTTGATAGTGTCACTTCTCATTGAGGGGTTACAGAACCTACCTACCGACATGCTGGGGCAAGACTGAATTCGGGTCATTCAGCTGTCACATATACTATCCCCGATATCAGTCTTCCATGTTCTGATTGAGGAGAAACCTGTTTGTTTAAATATTGTTGTTACAGGTAAGGTACTCAAAACTCTTGCCCCCATTTGTATGCTGTCATATGCTTTATATGTTGTCATTTTATGGCCTTTCACATTAACCTGTAACTTTATCTCTAAATTGTCTCTTAATTCATCTGTGGATATTTCCATGGGGAACCTCTTAATGTGTATACTGGTAGGTTTTCTTTTCGATTTCTTGGTCTATCAAGGTGACTACATCTACCCATACACTTTTTCCAGCTACCTCGACTACCCCATCATCTATCTCCTTAGCATACAGCATATGCCTTCTCTTCCCTATGTTCTGCTGGGCTTCTGTATCTTCATTTTTGTCCCTCCTGGCCAAAAGAGCCGCCAGCGTGCAGGTCGGGGTCTTTCGTTGTAATCAGACTCCACCATGTTTAGAATTCGAATACCTGGCCTCCAGTGTCTTTTGTACTTCTCGCCTTACTCCAACCCTCCGGTCTTGGCAAGTATCTGCCATGAAACTATGTACATACTTTCTTGTTCACTTCCAATTATTTTACATACAGGCATATTCATACATTAAGGAACAAGATTGCAAATTCTAACTGGTTGACAATACTGAATCTAAAATGGGATAGAAACAACTGTCTGCCTTGCATATAAAATTGGAAAACCTATCAAAATGAAAGCTCATCATTGAACTAATCAAGAACTATCTACATCGACACTTAGTCAATTCTTTTGTGTAGGTTTTACATAATGTTTCAGCACATGATGGGTTATATATGGCGGCCAGTATGTTTGGTTGAGGCAGAACCTGGGAAGACCATCAAAAAGAATCAACGACCCACGGGAAGCTACTAGTAAGCTTTCTCACATGCGCACGTCGACTGAGCTGAGACCAGAATCCATGCAGAGACGAGATTTGTGTGGTCTGTAAAGGCGGGCGCCATAGTCCACTCAGCCACCTGGGGCCTCGTCAGACAAACACGAACACACAAACAAAGGTAATTTACCTATCACCAGATCTGACATAACCATGGAAATTAATGCATGTCAAATAAAGTTGCATAAAGAAAGTAATCAGTAACCAAAATCTGACTGCACTCGATCACTTTATGCCATGAATATAATTCAGACGTACATCTGTACTACTGCCTTGCTTTGCATGGAGCACCACATTCGTGAGAATTATTTGGCACCCTTGTTTGCTTGCTCTGGAGGCATGATGCTGGTCACCATCATCTTGACTAGCAATGTTTATATCCTGGTAATTGATTTAGAACGGGGGATGTGGGAAATCTTAATAATGTCGCATTAACATCATCGGTTGTATCACTGGTATTAATGCATTTTCCACTTTTCAAAATGCCATAAAGATGACCCCCTCCCAAGTGTTCCTTGACTTTCTGTCACTGAATTAGGTTTTTTCCCCCCGTCTATGTCTGACATCACAGCATACTCTACCATTTTGCCGAGCTTATATCCCTCGTTACACAAGACTCACACTTCTATTATTAATTTATGTTTTTGATTATCAACTGCCAACTGCACTGCTTTAACTAGTAGATTCTGTGCTGTCGTGTATCTATTTTCAAGTTGTTTATTCAAGCACTAGACAATTGCCTGCCGAGTACAGGAACCACCTGTGGAGCACGAATATCAAACAACTTTACCGTATCCTAAACCAGACCTATGGTAAGGGATTAACGCATATTAAAAAGCAATATTTGCTGGTGTTAATGTCCATATCATAAAGTAATCACTGATGGGTTTGGAGTTAAGGATATAGATTTGTACATATGAGTAGGTTCCGTGTTAGGCGCTTTACTATAGTCTAAAATTATATTTATTGACTATATTGCAGACTGTTTATATCTGCACGCACGGTTATATGCAGAAGATAATTCTCTTGGAAATTTGCCAGATCCTTAACATGTAGATATAATTATCAAAACTGATCATGAAAGACGTAATGCATTAGCAAAAGTCTGACTTTCTACTTTTAAACCATCTAAAACCGACACTTATTAATTAGAAACAGAAAATCTCTTTAAAACATTCTCCCTGACAATGTCAACAATGCTTCAAATTTATTTAAATCAACAAAAAGACGTAATCCAGTTACTGGGACACCACGTTTTTTCTGTTGATAAACGCCACCTTAATATCATGCACACTAAATTTCTACATGCATGTGTTTAACCCTCTCAGATATCGTTGTTGTGAGTTTAACACCTTTTTTCAGCACATGGTGGCTACTATAACTGGTGGAGGGAAAACCCGATTAAGAACCTCTGATGCACGGGAAGCTACTAGCAAGCTTTCTCATTTACCCACATTAGCGGAATCTCCGACTCAAACCCACGCGAACAGCGGTGAGATGGCAATGATCGGTAAAGGCAAGCAGTTCTGACCACTCGGCCACCTCCTTTCAAATGTGACCTTCACAGAGTTAACTTAGTTAACTCTCCAGTGTGTATTGCCCAGTTGCGATCAAATTCCATAGTCCATTGTCCCGGACAAATAGTTTTCCAAGTCGGACAAGAAAAATTCTCCAAAATTCTCAATCAGTTAATCTACCTTTGTCTGGTCATCCATGCTCTTTAGGCATACTGAATGATAGAATCTGCTCTTCTTCATTTATGGATTCACATCCTGTGATACTACAGTCTGATAATTGATAACAATTCATTGAGATTAATATCATTAGCCCATGAGAGAATATCTATTTATTACACGAGAAATACATCTCGATTTTTTTAAAACTTTGAACACATATCCATTTAGCATAGTTCAGCTCAAGATTGAACAGATCAAAGATCCGGGAGTTACTTGTTGGCCAATTTATTAAAAAGTGGCAAATCTTAATTATTAACTAATGTTTGATAAGCGTTTAGACCCAGCTGCTTGATTATTTGACTGAGCTGTTAGCGTCAGATACCTTTCCTTTGGAAATCATTTCATTTCTTCCTATGTTTAGTTCGATGTGAAGACTCACAAAATTTACGAAATATTGTGCTTTTGAACTTTAAATGTTGCCAATGATACATGTATGGCAGACGTCAGTTTAGTCGCAGATGGTATTTGTAGAGTGTAGTAAGACAAGTCTTGTTGCTAAACATCATGCTCAGTATGTTTATTGATAATGGGCAAGGTTCTTATTCCTTCGTAACATAAGTCACTGGTTGTAGATAACAAAATTGACATTTTTATCTTTCACATTTCGTTTTACATATGATGCTCTGCGAAATCCAATATGGTCCTTTATACCGGTCCAATTTTGTTTTTTCTCATACGATAAATGTCAGGACATTTGACTAGTACAAAAGATTTTGAAAATGTTTCTGACATTAGCAGGAAGTAAAATAGTAGGACATACTGTACTTTGAATTACGCCTTTAATAAATAACATCATCCATACTAATATATCAACAGAATCATCATTGCTAGAAAAGAGTTCTACATCCATGTTTACCTAGGCATCCGCAAGAAAATTATTCCTGTATTACGCAACTTTGTACTCTAAATAATGACTGAGTAGAGTTAGGCAGGTGTCCAGCTAGAATCAGATCCAAAGCTAACATAGTGAGCTTAAATGAAAATCAGTTTAAAGTGTCAGATGATAAACACACAATTGAATTTATCATTATGGACTCGAACAGGTTCAGTCATCATTTTATGTCAAACAAACGAAATTGTCCTTTTTGAAACTCTATCTGAATCCATTGATTTGTGTTGAAAAGACATACACCATTAAAATTTACGGATGGCTTCCTGAACAAAACAAAAAGCTCGTAAAGTAAAATATCTTATCACTCCAACCAAACCAGGTATTAAACATTTGTTGAAAAATACAAACACCAGTAATCTTTATGGAAGCAATCTTCAGATGTAGATGTATGTGAACTATACAACTGCACACATTTTTTTGCTACCTGTGTTGTGTGATAGAAATGTTTTATATACTGGCTGTTCTGGCATTTATTCAAAATTGTACAGGTAGTCAGATCTATGATCTATAATGCCATGTTATTAGATAGACTATAGTCTGTTTCAAGTTATTCATTTTATAACTAAACAGACGAATTGAATTCCCTTATGCGCTGCATATATTAAAGGATGAAAACATTTTCACATTATTATAACTTAGTGAGGTTATTCTTGTCGGATATAGCTTCATGTACGAACCTAGTTATTATAATAACAATCTCGTACAGTATTTTTGATGAAATGATTTAATATGAAATGAAGCAAATTCACATGTACGCATGCACAGCATATATCATTGCATTGTACTTTACCTTGTCTCGTATACTCCACGACTCTAGTCATTATACTAGTTGCTGATTTTTTCGGGGGGGGGGGTGCGTAGAACTAGGGGTTTTGTGTAACCAGTATGCTGTTGTCGATGGTGACGTTAGCTCGGCAGACGGTATTGGTTTTCTAGCAGTGAGGGACCAACTTCAGAAGTAATGTGTCTGAAGCAAAGAAGTTGGCTCTTGAGGGATTCTTTGCCCGACTAGGAGGGGCTGGCCATGGTTGATGGCTCCATGCCCATTAAATGAAAGCCGTGGAATCGGATATACTTGGTGATCTTAAACTGCACAGCACGAGTTACATATATATTCAAGATTACTATGAGTAAAATTAAAATCAAACCAATTACCGTTGGTGACAGAATCATAACATTATTCACAGTTGTGTAAATCCCATACTATCATACCCTTGGTGATAGATGAAACATTGTTTATTGCTGTGTTTAAGTTCCAGAGATTGATCATCCATAGTGATAGATCAGTCATATTAGTCAGGAGTGATATCATTTCCTTGTAACAGTTGTCAGTACTGCAACATCATTCTGCTGACTCCACTGTTGGACATTATATACATGGGTTTTGTGTAAGATCTATTCATCCTTCAATTACATTATAAACATATCTTTTACGAAACTGTTTTCAGTGACCCAGCTTCATCCTTATATATATATATATATATATATATATATATATATATATATATATATATATATATATATATATATATAGTCAAATAAATAAATAAATAAATAAATAATAATAATAATAATAATAATAATAATAATAAACGAGGATAACACATTTGGTCATAGCTGACCCATCTGCCATGTGGTCCTCAGTTTTTGTAATAATAAAAAATATATAAATTTTAAAAAAAAATAGAAGACCATGCACATAACCATGTATCGTCGCACACTCATTCGTACATATTTTACATGAATGACTATATGTGACTATACTGGAAAACATACAAATATATATCAATTTTGGATATGATTATAAAGTTTTCTATTTAGAGCTTTTAATATGTCATTCCAGCTGGTCTAGAAGGAATTTCTTTAATGATATTTTAAAAGAAGCAAGGGAAGTTGAATTACGTATCCTCGTTGGTAAGGAATTCCATACAGTGGTGCTGATACAGTAAATGAGATTTTGTAATGATTTGTTTTCGACCAAGGAATCTGGGGATCGTTGTTAGTCGTCGATCGGAGATTACGCTCAGAATTCGATGATCTTAGTTCAATTATGTTAGAGATATAATCTGGAGAAAGACCGTTTAAAGACTTGTATGTCATGATTCCTTTAAAATCTAATTCATCCTTTATGTCCTGGAATGCCGGCTGGGCCAAATGATTTCTATAATTTAATATGCTGTAAGTATAAAGTAAAGTTAAACATCCTGAACAACAAACACTATATATGATGATAGTCAACTTATAGTAGAGAAGTTACAACATCATAGATTTACATTGCTTAAAAATATCAGTGATCATCATTGTAACCATATAAAACCACTACTGTACTTATCTTTGCGCCAATCCAATAATAATGCAATGTATCTACCCTGACAATCACATTTCTATAAATGGACAATTTAACACTATGTTTTAATAAAGATTATCAATACCAAAAATACTACTTGTATTAAAGCTAAACACATTTATATCCCTTTCTGCCTCCAATTATTTTTTAATCTCAGGGTTACTGCGTTTTGTATAAACATATGGTGGAAACATTATTTTTTTAAGCCAGTGTAAATTATCTGTTCTTGTGAAAATGAAGCTGTGAAGACACATCACATTCATTGTTACGATTATTGTTTGATTACTCTTAATTTATTTATAACTAAAAAAGTAAGCACCGATGCACTATACTATGATGTATGATCCATGCAACATATTTAAGTGCACATTGGAATACAAGGGGTCACACACACACACACACACACACACACACACACACGCACAGCATAAACATTATACCAGTGTATCATAATGCCAATCTCTGATGAAATATTAACCGTCATGGAGGTACATGACCTTGTCCTACACTGGAGTGACGGTGTAAACTTTGCTATTATGTTTCGTAAAAATAAAATAATTTTACACGACAACTCGCCAATTATTGAACTTTATTATTAGTAATTTAGCTATTCAACACTTCATTCCAACAATATATACTGCTTGTCACATGGTTTGCGTGGGGTTTAAAAAAAACAGATAAAATCTATGATAAATATCATTATCTACTGAAAAGATAAAGAAGTAGAAATTAAAATCTATGTTCATATCTCAGTCTCCACAACAAACCCAGCTGGAACAGGATCAGATCAAATATATATAAAGAAATAGCCAAATCAATGTTTTGTTTTAATTATTTTTATTGTTCCATCAACACTATCAACAAAGAAAATATAGATACCTTTCCCAACCGCTGGTGTTGCATAGAAATTAACATAGAAGGGTGAATCTAAGTTCAAGACAGTCTGTTTATGAGCCCCATATTTCGTTTTGTAAAAGCATTCTGGTTTAACATTTTGGTATTCCACAGTTGGATGAATCAACAGAACAGCCTCACTCTTTAATATTCAACTTCTGAATATTTTCACATTCAAGTTTGTCCAAATAATTATACAAAAAATCATCTGCAAATCCAAGTATTTGCTGCAGTGCAAGCAAAGCAAGGGCACTGATTTTGTCATCAAGACGCACTTCGTTCTCGTAATTCTTCACTGGTAGGACATTGCCTCGTGGAACACCAAACATCTGAGAGACCTTCTCCACTGCATCTTTGACCTCTTCACTTTTAAAGACATCTGAAATATCGGCTACAACTACTTTTGAAAGTTTGTCCACCTTGGTTAAAATGACGGTTTGTGGGATTCCTATTAAACAACAAAAACAAACAAACAAAAACCAAACAATATCCATATACATGTATTTCATTAATGCTTGTTCTGTTTTCTGTTCTCATGGCATCTAAACGCAGAGACGAAATGTGTACCTATATAATGATTATGCTGCACCATTTGCTAAACCCTTGTACATCAGATACATATCTGTGATCCGATGATTAAGCATATGGTAGTTGGAGTACGACCAATCTCCGTGTTATCATAATCCTTGACATTTGATAAATGGAATTACTACATGATTCAAAACATATTCCTTACAGAGCCGATTCTTAAATGCAATACTATGATAGACATCTTCTCAACTCCAATTTGATTAAAATAAAGATATGCTGATCAATATTTAGATCTAACTGACACCGACACAAAATCCTGTTTTGTTGACCATTATAATCACCAATCAAATTACAGCTTTCATATTGCCGTATAAGAGAAACGATATTCGGAGCATATTATTCCTAACTATAAAACTCTCCCTAACAAAAGATGAAAGGCTTCTTATCTGACAATCTGCTAAAAATAACTGAATCATAAATTCCAAAGATCACCCGGATATAAACCTATAATGGCGTCTGTCAAATCTATGTTATGATTTTAGTCAGAATGACTTGAATTGTTACTTAACAATTAAAAAGATTTTGCTTATTGATATCTAGTAAGCTTAGAAGACATCCTTTGGATGTTGTTCAGGTGAGTTCGAGGAATTGTTGTCTTGATAAATCGGTACGTAATGTACATTATAAGTAATTACATGCTTCTAAATAGTGTGTGTGTGTGTGATTTGGATTTTTACGTAGCTTTTAAAAAAATTCAGTCATATGGCTACGATGTCTTTAGTGTGGCAGTTTATAGTGATGCATAGCACTAGGGCATCTTGCATCATATTATCCTGACACCAGGCCGACCAGTCCTAACATTAACCTCTTAATGCTGAGCGCCAAGAGAGGCAGCTATTAGCATCATTTTTGTAAGTCCTTGGCATGACTCCACCGGGGATCAAACTCACAACCTTCCACATCCGAGGCGGACGTTCTAACCACGGAGCGGTTGATTCTAAATAAAGTAGTATCTGTATATGTGACCTGTTTGCTGCAGTCTCATTATGATAATGCACTCTATAAAGTACGAAAATCTAATGGCTAGTCAATCAAATAGAGGTGGCATTATGTTTGGTTGCAGGAGAGTTCAGCCAGAGGAACTATTAGCCAGATCCTCAACCAGTGAATCTTTACATCATATGCTCTGCATGGGAAATAAGACATATTTTGTCCCTGATCAGCAATCAGAGGCAGTTTTGATAACCACGGTTCTCTTAATGCTGCGTTGTATTCTGAGATAAATGCATAACATGTATCTATGTCACTTCCAATGTGAACCAATGATAAATAGTGTGCAAGAATATACACTCAAGTCAAGAAAAATGGGACAGTTAAGGGGTAGGTGGACTCATACCCGTCATGTAGACGCGGTAATGTTTAAATATGATGGGGTCATTTTAGTATACTTTGTTTACTATATAAATAAGTAGTCAACATATGTCTACAGCAGTTCTTTACTTTACCTATGTCAGCAACACAGAGACCTCCAAAATACTGAATTTGAACTGGAATATCACGGTGGATTTTGGCTGGTAAGACAATTGTTTGATATGGTTATGAAGAAGAAAATGCTCGTCACATTAGTTTCAAGTAGTGTATATTTAATAACATTGTTTTCTTTTTACCTCTTTGGTTCATTCGTGTTTGCATGCTCTTAATTTTTTCCAAAATCGGTTTAGCGATGAGATCAACCGTGCTGCCATCTATTACAAAGGCCACACAGTGGATCTTGTCCTTCAAAGCTGGACTTCTGTTAAAGCCCGCGACTTCTGGCGTAATTGGTGATGATGGATTGAACTGGAAAATTAATTTTGCAAACAAAACTAAATAAAGAACACAAGGATCAATTTAGGTTTAACGTAACATAACGTATCATTTCTATTTCTGAAGGAATCAAAAGTCAGAAGGAACATTTCAATCGGATGGATATTTCAAAGTAAAAAGTACACACACACACACACACACACACACACACACACACACATATAATTATCATTCATCCTCTATTGAGAATCAAACCCAGGTCACTGAGTTACGGCACCCATTTCCTTGCCTGCATGTAACAACTCCTATGCTGTCCAGGTTGAGAAACATCCCCAAAATATAATGGAACTTAGTTGTGAATCTAGGCATTGGTCCAAGGGATACAGTCTCTACAATACAGTCACTCCGACTGTTTTTATATAAACCTATGAATATAGCAGTTATTATTGTAAGTACAAATATACACCAACCAGACTGAACAGGGTTATCCCTGGTTCCGACAGGAGGATGTTAAAGAATATCAAGTGAAACTGCAGAGGGAAAAAATAGAGGGAGGGGATGGGAATAACGTGTTGAGTGCTTTTAATAAAGATGTTTCTTCAATTAACAAATATGACAGTAATTTTTTATTAAAATCAAATGGAAAATTTGACCTTCCAAAGACCAAATTCCACTTTTCAGTGGGAAAACTGCTTCGTATGAATTTGATAGAAACAAATGAAAGAAGAAAGCATTAACTACTTTGTTCGTGAATAAAAAGCATTGCAATACTTTAAATATTTTTTCTCCTCTTTAAAATCGAAGAGAAATCAACAAAAAAGTTTAAATTTACATCATTTACAATATGGCACCATACCATTTAAAGACAATTCCATGAATTAAAGTTGACAATGTACTACAGATATAATCATATCAGCGATTAATAACATATACGAGGAAGTTATTGATCAAATAGTATCCCTTAAATTACGGAATAATTTGTTTTAAAGTATTTGTTCTTTTACAATAATTTATATAGTTATTGTTAAATTTATAGAGATTTCGTAAATGCTCATTAGATATGTGTCTGAGAACCTGATTCCAACATGCGTTTTATGTAAGCTGCATATTAAATGCATAAAACAGGACATCTATTACACTGTCTGTGTATCATACACCTTTAAAATGTTAATTAAGCTATTCATTTTAGGGCAACGTTACAACACTTCATCAACTATTTCACAAACTACAGACTCACTGATGACTACATTTTGTACTGTGAACATTTGAAGATGCTTTGGTTCAAGACGTATTGACAAATTGCTATATCAAAGGCCATAGCAGAGTTAAATACTGTCAGAAAATGGCTCAGTTGCAATTAGCTCTGTTGTGTTCTTTTCTGTTAAGCCTCATACAAATGTTTTTCATCCATGAAGTCCTTCAAATTTTAATGAGTAAAAAATGGTCACACAAAACATAAGCAGGGACAGATATGGATAATACTCCATGAATCGTCCACAAATGGTTATAAAAAATGGAAATAACCTGATAAAAATCTGGAACATGTCCTTCCAGTAAATAGTTTACTTCCAAGATATCCAGTCCTTGTCCTTCTTCCAAGCCGCGTGTGTCGCACAACCGAAAGCTAAGAGGTTCACCAGTCGTACGTGACCTTACCTGATATTGCCGGTACTGAAATGAAACATTAGGAAAATATCTAATGCCAAACAGATGGTAATGTAAGAAATTCGATTGAAAGCTTTACTCCATCGATTACAAATAAGTGCTAACAATCACTACTCTACCACGGAAGTATATATGGAAACTCTGTTGAAGTTAATGTGTTAATTATCAATGCACTAAATGCTTATCCATCAAGGTCTATTTATAAACTTTAATTTACATTCTTTTTAGTTTTAGAATTTTAATTAAAAAATAATAAAAGTGATTATGATGATAAGAAGAATATATTCAACATTAAAGATCACTGACAGAAAACCCAAAATATCCCTACCACATTCGTGAGGCTGTGATCAGAGCTTCCAGTACATCCCTGATGACTGATACGGCCCCTGAAGACAGAGTTGATTGTGTTGAAGAAACTTGACTTCCCTGCCCCAACAGGGCCCAGCAAGAGGATCCTAACCTGTTGCAGGCTTAGGGAGGGGACAGGTTTGTAGTTTTCAATTTGCTCCTTCAGTTCTTCAAACAGATTCAAGAAAATATTTGATGACATTTTAAAAGAGAGGAGTTTCACCGACATCATTGTCGGTTACAGCCATAAAAACACAAGAAATTACATTAGTAGTAGCAGACGTTGTGTGTGGTGTTTGTCTGGTTCTTTCTATTCTGGTTCTTGTTATTGCTGTTGATGATGATATGATTGATATAGCATGCATGTACGGATGGATGAATGGATATACACCACTGTCGCAGTATGATCTGAAATGTATGTATATTCATTGTTCTGTTGAGCCGTTTGTTGGAAATATAATTTGTTCTGCTGAAAAATTATTATATTTTAATTTCTGACTAATTCATGTTTTGTATTTTATGGAAAATTGAATTTTCTCTAGTTTAAAAAAGTCATACAAATATGTATTATAAGCAGTTAGTTGTACAGAACAGAACTGTGAAAAATCAGCAATGATTTATGGATTATATTCTGCCCTGATTCTTTGGAATCAGTATAAAGTTTTACATTGATAGTACACTGAAATAATGATTTTTCCAATATTATTTTTCAAATACACAGATCCTGAATAGCACCTTAATGCGGTGATGGATATATACGGAATCTGCTGACCTATTCATTTATGACTTATATATATATATATATATATATATATATATATATATATATATATATATATATATATATATATATATATATATATATATATATATATATATATATACACACTTTTAATTTAATAAATGTATGACTCTGCCATTTCTATAATGTATTCAGCAATTACAATGTAGATTTTAATTTTATGTGACATATATATATATATATATATATATATATATATATATATATATATATATATATATATATATATATATATATATATATATATATATATCACAAATACCACCATTTAAAAAAAAATATTTTGCTCTCCTACCATTTGTTATCCAGTCATCTTCTTAAATCATCAAACCAGATACGATTACCATCGTTTATCATCTAATCACCCTTCTAAAATAGCACGCCAAATATAATATAACTACAATTGGTGTAGATGGACTTTAGGTTACAAAATTACCTTTGAAAACGTAACTTTTGACACAACTACCCATTTTCCACCGGGGATGCATCAAGGTTCTAAGACAATTATTGTCATCGACTCATTCTCGCACCATCCTTAAACATCATACCAAATATGATCCCTCCCCCATCCTGATGTAGTTATTCAGGCACAGGATAGCATAGCGTTAAATGAAGCATGGAAGATCTGGCTTATCACAATATATCAGCAAAATTCTGGAGATACTTATAATATTATTAGTTTTATTGAAAAGCAAACGAAACATTTAATTTCACTGCACCAATCTTCCACGTGGTCTTCATTGTTTCATTTATTTAATTACGTAAATAGGAAATAAGTACATCACTAAATAATTTAAAACTCTCTCTCTCTCTCTTGAATTCTCCAATGAATTTTTTTCTTCTTACCACATTGTTCAAAGCTGGAGAGTTTCTCCACTGATCATCCAAATATGAATCTTTTCCATCTGCAATTACAACAATGAATATTGGCATATAAAACTCAAAATATGCTGTCTCTAATATATCTAATTTATTGCTACTCTTGTCCTTTTGTTCAACACAATAAAAATTTGGATATTAACTTAAAAATTGGTTCTTTCAACCTTGAATCAAGTTAGTTCCTTCTTGCCTTTAGGGAATCTATGATAGCTGCAAGCAGTTAATTATCTGACATTCAAACAGTCAACCAAAAGAAGAAAAAGAAGAAAATATATTGAGACTTAGCGATGCTGTTGTTGTATGCATCAGCATTTTCAATGTCGTACATGTCTTTAAATGTTTAGGTCGTTGTACACGTATGGAAACTAACCGTCTATCCCTTGCAATCATACGAAACGTGCTAGTTTTAGTGATTAATGAGTATGGAGTAATATTTGTGTGATTTGGATTTTTAACGTAACATTAACAATGTTTTCAGTCATATTGCAACGATGTGACAGTTTATAGTGATGTCTAGCACTGGGGCATCATGCCGCAGACATGATGTCCCACCCAGTCACATTATCCTGAGACCAGGCCTACCAGTCCTAACACTAACCTCTTGATGCTGAGCACCAAGCGAAGCAGCTGTTAGTACCATTTTGTAAGTCTTTGGATATGACTCGGCCGGGGATCGAACCCGCGACCTCTTGCAGTCGAGGCGGATAGTCTAACCACTAGGCCACCGGAGCGGTGATGATTAATGAGCAGGATGTGACCGTATTAATTAAAATTATTCCCCCACACCCACCACCCAATCCCTATAAGGAAAAGGATGTGACTGGTCTGTCATATTTGGTTACAATTTCTACATAATTATCTTATAAATAAATACCCACATTTGTCTTTCTTTCTTTCTGTGTCATGGTTGCCAAACAAGAGGTCGCTAGTTCAAATCTCGTTACGGCATCCCATTTTTTTGGTTGTATTTTTATGTTCAAACCTTCTTTTATACTGAATCATCCATTTTTTTCCAAACATATTTTGTTTTTATGTTGAAGCATTCTCTTTTTTGTAATGATATCATTACGTCACCGTTAACAAACTGAGGCACATAGATTAGGTTCTGATAGCAGAACAAAATTTATAAATTGTAATGGAAAGTTATAATTCGTACACGAATTATCCAATTTCTGTTGTATAAACAGTAGCACAACTTCTTTATAACAACAAGGAAAAAAATAAACAATTTACATACGTTTTTAAATCTACAGTAAACAGGTTACTTTCATTTCTATTATATTTATCGCATCGACCTCGCACCAAGCGATGTCAATTTGCCCTTGTATTGAAGAGAGGACGATTTCCAATCATATCCGCATTCACAATCACGATAAACTAGTCGCCTTGAATAAGTATGTGTACTCTCATGGAGAGCTTTATGTCGCATTATCGCTATCCAAAAATCCCAACGATATCAAATAAAACTCTTAACAAAGTCCACTGTGAGGAAATTAGGAATGGTTCACCTCTAATGTTACATTCAGAGAAATTTTTCAACAGCAATAAACATGAAATTATGTTTTTTAAAGAGTTCATATTGCATTCTAATAAAAAGATGTTTTTAGACCTATTATGATTCCAGACCTAGGATGAGTAATAATGCTAGTTTTATATATAGAATTCAATGCACATCTCCTACAATGTACACAGTTTTCGTTACAATATAGCATGAACAGACAGCTTACTTTTCATAACCAACACCGCCACTGGTCATGCCCTCGCACCAGGAGACCAATACCTGGACAGTAGAAAGGTAACCTTTGAGATCCCACCCTACAATTATATATATATATATATATATATATATATATATATATATATATATATATATATATATATATATATATATATATATATATATATATATATATATATATATATATATATATATATATATATAAAGATGGTTTTTAATATTTTACAGAGGGCTGAGATTTTCTTTACCGTTATTTACAGATTCATCGTTTCTTTCAGAATGTTGATGTACTTATCCATGTTATTGTCATTATATTTATAGTAAACAATTTATAATGACTAATGTCAGAACTTAGACATAGAATTTTCAAACATCAAACGTTTGTACCATGCATGTAATCACGAAAAAAGAAGATAAATGAGTCAGTTTTACCATCTTTTCATCCTTGAATTGCATAGAACTATCAACCCGTGACTCTAAAGTTCCAGTTATGAATGAGGGATGACTATCACATCTTTGTTACCTGGCACTTTTTTGTTGTTAGGCCTTTATTTCTTAAACCACCAATATTGTTTATCTGTCTTTGGCACGTCAAGTGATACCAATTTTATAACTGAGCTAATTTTCTCAGGCGGACCACATAAATAAAATGCTATAAACAATTAAATATTTTTTTAATAAAAAAATGTTATAACACAGCCTTTAGAATGAATAGTAATTATGAATTTGGTCCATGAAATGTTCTAAATGAAGAAACGCTGCATCCAATATATATGAAAAAATGAATCTGTCCATGTGTCATATAATACATGGAGAAATTAGTTAATGAAACAGAAGATCAGAAAAATATATGTCCTTTATCCCAGACAATATTGGTCACTGGATCTGTTTTTACTTCCTGGGACCCAGCTCTGGGTTATAACTAGGAACCCATGTGTATTTTCATCCAATAGCCTTATAGACAGTGCCATCGCTTGTAAAGGCCAAGTCATTTATGTAGCCAGCATTTACACCCGAATTTCTCATTATCCACTTGGGTCAGGGAACCTTGTTTATAATTTGGACACTTCAGAACCATGCCTACATGTACACTCACTCGACAGCAATCAACAAAACAATTGTAGGCTGGATCCACAACAAACCCTTTATTTCTATATTTGAATGCTACATACATTATCACTTCTAAAATGAATTATTAACTGGTAAGAAGTTTGCCACACTAAAAGAATCGATTGTAATCATTTGAAAGAATATTAATTTTTGAAAATATCTTAAATCGAATTTGGTGGCAAATACTTCAGTGAATCATTTTTATTGCATCAGATGAAAGTACAGGAAATAATGTACTTTAGTTTCACTTAACATATCTCCTTTTCCTTGTAGCAAATACATAATAATTAATTCAAAATCCAATGAATAAGTGATAGAATACCTGTGACTTTATAAACATGGAGATCGAAGACGTTCAGGTTGCTATTCATGAACGTATCACTGGTCAGTCCAGCATTGCTAAACCCACTGCCAATTTTGCAATGACCGTTCAAGGTAAACGTGTTTGCTGAACTTGTCTTTTGTATGATGTTATTGAATGTACATAAATCATGACCACTGCCAAAGGTTGGGCCACAATGTCCAGCATCATATATAGCATGTGATGTATTTGTGACAGGAAATTTCCGATATTGCCTATTTCCATTGTATGTCAACTGGAACAAAAAGGCTTTATCATCGCTGCCATAATTTCCAGATGATCTCCAGGATATGCGTGTGTAGCCTCCAAACACGGAATTGCTGGTATTATACAGGATAGTGACTGTTGGACCTTGATTATCACAAAGCCGGTGGAATTCGGTGGCGGAGCAGCCATTCTTCTCAATACTATAGAGCAAGGTAAAGGTTTTTGGTCCTCCACCTATCCATTGCTCTAACTGCTGTCTATCTTGTCTATCGAGTTTTGAATCCATGATCTGTAAACCAAACATACAAATTTAGGAATTATTATTCAAAATGATTTTACGGAATGACAGTCCTTATTCTTTTTTTCCAGAGAAGTTTAAGAGAGAAGGTCGTCCGTTTCATGAGAAAATGTATGCAGCATTAGACTCGGGAGTTTTTCAGTTCTGGAGAGTTTGGGTATCTTTGTAGCCAGAAATAAAGCGTCATGCCAAACATCACAAGAATAACCTAGTTAACTTCAAACAGAAACGGAGAAAAAAATTAATATGACGGCACATAACCATAGTAAAAAATAGAAATATACAAAACATAACTAGAAGAGCGACAAATTTTCGAAGTTGATCATCATTGTGGTAGACTGTAGTATTTTCATAGTAAATTATGATTGTAATGGATTATGAAAGATTGTATTAGATTGTGGTAAATCGTGACAACCGATCACCATTCAATTTACTGTGTCTTTTACCAACTCCTGAAAATACAAAATATTCTTTTTGTGTCAGTCGGATTATTGTAACTTACACAATATAATATGTGGAGGAAAAATATGAACAAACGGAAAATGGTTTTCAAACTCGTGCCTTTTGCCTGAATAATAAGTATACAAATGTACACAGTGCAAAATGTAAAAAATTCACTAACTTAAATTACCAAAGAAATAAATAATGCAACCCTTGGTTTATGCTTTATGGCTAATAATTTTTTTATTTAATACCTAAACATACTGTTTTTCATTTTTATTTGAGCCTATAGAAATCAAGACAATGACGACAAACCAAATATCTCCTTTTCAAGTCTTTCATAACTTGAAAATTACTCTATTCTCTAATTACTTTATAAACTATAATTTTGAAAAACTAAATTAACTTTATTTACGAGTACAATGTGAATTTAGCCTTCCATGACAAGTTAATACATATAAAAACCAAAGTCAGATGAATAGCATAATATTTAATATAAAATGTTTATTTACTTATACATCGTAAAATTTCTTTGCAGTAATTTCTTAAATTAAATTATTGAAATGTTGCAATTATTAATAAATTAAACTATCAGTGTAGTTTCAATAAACCAAATACTTGTACCCTGCTTTACAGCATCAATTCTGACTTCAATTTAATTTATACTTGAATTCTAATTTACCTTTAAAAATATAAAAAGAATTTTATAAATAAGATAGTTCTATTTACATATTAATGAACATAACACAAACTTTTAACACTGACACAGTCCCGTTTTTTGTATCTATTTTATTCATGATATCTGATGGAAATATACTTTACCAGGAACTTTGTGTTCACCATGGAGTCAAGAGTGAAGCTTGTAAAGAATAAGACTTGTCAGTTAAATGATGCGCAGTTGAGAATGTTGTTTTACTTAAGAATTATAACTTTAAATTAAATTACAAATACGTGTCAATCATAAATCGGTCCTTGATTTCTTTGATGAAATGTTGAAACGGTTTGCCAAAAACGTAAACACAATCAAAATAAAGTTTAATGGATTTCTCGTCATGTTTAACATGTACAAGTATATTTTAATATTATGACCATTATATTATTATATGCTCTTTTTTCTCCATTACATTGTAAGAATCGTGCAGTATTTTTCCATACTGCACGGCTTCATATTGCACGATACGTGTGTCTAAAACTAGTATCGTATATTAGGAATTACTTTGTAAACAATCGACGTACGCTCATGTGTTCTTCCAGTGTTTTCTTGATAATTTCAATTAAAAGAATTCATATTTTCCCGATATTATGATTCGAGATAATCGATGACAGAACATAAACACTGGTGCGATTGATTAAACTGATCAAATCACATGAACATCATCTGGAATTCACCCAATAAATCCAGTCCATCGCAAACAGAAACGAATAATTGAATTGGATCGACGGAAAATTAAAATTCATCCATTCCAGACGAAATGGAAAATTTGTTGCAATGCGCATTCATTCATAATATGACTCTAACTTTCAGTTTGAATTAAACCAAAACGATAATTATTTTTGAAACCAATGAGGAAAACGAAACCAATTTCAAAGATCGTTAGGCGATGCTGTGTGCGCTTTAACATTATTGCAGTGTATTGATGAATCTATGATTGTGTAATTATTTTGGAATACGGCATAAATTCAAGTACTTAATTTCTTGTAATGTGTTCTTTTTCTTATTAAGCCTTAGATAGAAAAAACAAAATGAATATATAATAAAAAAGGTAACCGCATTTGTATGGGAAAATATGAAATCGTCTTTTGGGGGTAATACTGCACTCCCATGGTCGTGAAGTATTGATCAGAAAAAACAACTTGTTCATATTTTCCCACACAAATGCAGTAACCTGTTATTATTTCATGGGTAGAAAGATATGAAATTTAAACGAAATGATATTAATGGAAAACTTCTGAAACTGCAACAGAAAAAACTCTTCTGTATTGTTAACAAAAAACATTAGTGCTTGCATTGTCTTACATAGTAATGTTCGTGAAATATTTAACCCTGTAGGTTGTCACAGGTACATATATTTCTTTACTAGCACTATATACATCGACTGATAGAAAAGTAATTCATCACTATTTCGTTTGCTGTTCATTGCATACCTTTGTAATCGAGTCTTAATAGTCACATAATTTCACAAAATGATTTCTACTTTCTTAATTATGAATCATATCCTTGTAGATACTTTTATTTTAACGAACATTGTCCAACAGAGCATAGGGACCCTCTGATAAATGGAAGGTCGAGTCCAGGTTTGATACATAAAACCTGTACAATCTCATAACACAATTTTGTTCCTGCATCAACGTTTCACAAATGCAACTTTACATGAGGTGTTAAGGTTACAGTGTAATTGCCTATTGATAAAGACTGTTGTTATCGAGGAACATAATGACCTGGATTTTCACCAATCGTCCTCACCATCGTTTTTCTTTAACTTATCATAACTTAGTAGCATTCGTGATATGCTTAAGAAATCCCCACGTATTATCATGCTCATTCCACTTCTAGTTCGAGAATCAGTCACTAAGAACATGTCATTGTTATTCAACATGTCGAAATGTTAGTGGTGAGTAAAACATTATATTTGCAGGAGAGCTATTTCATTATTCTCATCAAAACTATTCATGCATTCATAGGGATATTTAAGCAGCATGACTCTAAACTACTGTTTTGTTTCTGTAAACGTTTCAGCACTTAAATTATTGCCGACTGTTGTACAGATTGTTCAATGAATCAAGCTATTAATAAATATAACTGGCCTTTTACCTATTTGTCTTTTCTTTCTGTCATTAACATACGAACGAGGATATTTATGTTATATGATATGCATGTCATGTCTCGCATTTGTCCCGTATGACTTTTACCTCTTCGTCTTGATCTTTGTAAATACGCGTGTTGTGATGATACGATAGCTGCCCTAATTGATGAAGTTACATACGAACAATGATTGTATATTACATATCCATCATTAAAACCGTATGATGGACCTTTATATTTACTTGCATGATCGTGGTCGTTAACACTGCTTTCAGCTGTAGTGCACCGATTACACCTTGCCTTGATACAATATCTTCTTCACCAATGTAACATGTTTGCTGAACTAAAGTGTTTCATCGTCATCTACGAACACTACAGGTTTCGCATTTTCCGGTCGTAATTTTCCATCCACTTATTTTGCAATCTTATCTCATTAATATTCTTTAATACGATCTGCAGCTTGGCCAAATATGGTTTGTTTTTAAATATTTCTTATTGATTGATCTGAGGTACAATTAAAGTCATAATGAAATGTGTACTGGTTGTTTTCATTGTCCAGGATCGTACCGCACTTGTGGAATTGTTATACTTTTGAAATCATAATAGAGAATATACGGTATTTTAAGTGGTCCAAATAATTTATAAAATTTTACAACTAAGCCTTCTCCAGACATTATATTTTCCGAGTTGTAAACATTGTAATATGCGTTTATCTTAAAATAATATTTCCGGTGTATTGAAAGCATTTAATCGTATTTTTACAAAAATGTTATCTCTTATCGTGTCTGGTTATCTGTGATGATATAAATGTTTAAAAATTCTTTTTTAATCCAAACTTGTGTTAAATTCCATTGTATAGTCGTCATGACAACCACACTGAAATATAATTAAAGATCTTTCAGCATGTTATTTTCTTGTTTATTTCATTCTAACAACATTAATGTAGGTTTTCACAGCGGCACTGTCACTTGCTCTGTATAAGCGCCGTTGACACAGCTGCGCGTAAAGTCTTCGCCATTGTCGATCAACACGACAGAGCCGTCCTCTTCAGCACACAGCTCTACAGCATAGACGTACATACCGTTTTCTCCTCATTCCGATATTCCATAACATTTACAGATATATCAAAATTATTTCAGCTTTGTTTGATTCTCGATTTATAAAGTACATCATTTTAACTAATGACTGTACCTGTCCAAATTGTATATCGATGGTCTGACTAAATGATTACTTGGTTTGTTTAACATAAATTGCCGGACAAAGAAAACCAATACCGTCTTTTTCACGTTTATGCAAGCTTCTATATTTCAACTCCTTTTAGGAAGACCTGTGTATGACCTGCCACTGAGCTTTTAATGCCTGTTTGTAATATTACATATTAAATCCTATCAAACAATCCATTTTGATCTTAGACTTATATCGGGTCCACAATTGGTATGTAAATTGTTAAATAAACGCGTAATGACAATATCAATCTCGCCCGTTTAATATATTTAGAGGTTTTGTTCTGTAGTAAAAGTAGTAACAATTACATGCTCAACTTGCATTCCACTATCTACAACTATGGTTAAATATCATTGAAATACAATATTGATTCTTACCAAAAAATGGTATCATGCTTTTATATTCCTTATTAATTCGAAAGACGTATTAAAGGTACATCATCATATATTGTAGCATAAGAGCATCTGCTACGTCTGATCCATCAATCACTCAGGGCAACCATCTCTGGAGTTTGTGTGCACCTGAGACGAGCATCTTCGCTAGCCAAAGTTCCGATATCTTAACCCTCTCTACAACCTTGGTGTATCGAGCAGATATTTCTGTGCTTCAGGTCTGTGAATTTCATTGGATGCGGTGGCTTCAATCAAAATTAAGTTGTTCAAATTTGTACACTGTTCCTACATGATCGAAATAAGGGGGCATGCAGCTTGAATGGTCTCATAAATATGCAATTTTTCACTGCCGGTCTATGCTTGTACAAATACCTTTCGCTAAAATAAATATGTAATGGTCTCTCTTTGGTACGTAGTCATACTTTCGATGTTAAACTTACAAAGTACATTTTAGAGTCGATTGCATCCACCATTTTCGGCCAATGTACAATGTACCGTTCTATCACGCTATTGGTTAGTTTGCATTATATACTAAGTGAGGCAAGTCATGAAATCCATTATATATCGCTAGGACAAATCCCTGCAATGTATGTTCCATCCGTTAAGGTGCAGATATACTTAACATACTGGAACCTTGGCAAGCGAAGAAGCTGAGACGGGATTAATTGCTTTCTCTTACAGTGAAATTGTAGGATTGCCGCTACTGGTTTCTTACCTCGCTGAATCACTTTAAGCACACTGCATGCGAAACTGTTTCAAGAGTTCTAATTTGCACATCGGTATACGTATAACATATAGTCTTAAACAAAATAAATTCAAGTCCTTCCAATAATTTATTATTAAACTTTCTTTGACTCAGGACCATTCAACCCAATCCACTTTCATATTTGAGCAAACGAATCAACGAGATGAAGCATGTGTACTTATTTATTAGATATGCTAATTTCCTTATATATTAATATTTCAATGCAATATTGTTAATTTAATTATGTATTTTTGTTGAATATCTTTAAAAGCACGAAAGCTCTTTTTGCGATTCTTAAAAATGAATCAAATAAAATCAAAACGTTATTGACACTTTTAAACTTTTTCAAATTTTCACATTCGTTTAAATAGTTGTTAAAATAAATTGAAGAAATAAATAATCCAGTGTTAGCTGTGCCAGGATCGACTACATGGATACTACTTGAGCTCTTTACATATTCTCATAAAACTATAACCACAAGTTAAGATTTAAAACCAGTTATGGTATTATCGTCTCTTAATTTTGAAAGGGAAGCATTAACATGCATTACAACTATTTTGTACTATTAGTTTTATCTATATTTATAATCTAAAAGAGACAGAATTACATAGCCTTGCTGCATACTCTTCCTAATAAGCAACAAGTCTGATATTCATACGTCACATTTTAAACGTTCCCCACCTGATGTCTCGACTAGTAGCCTAAATCTAAAACCAGTATGTTATCAGTGTGCAAAAGTCTAAAAGACTGCACTTTTGGGGGCGGGGTGGTGGTGGTAATTTAATGATTGTTGATGTCCTGTTATCCGATTGGAAGGTATTTTTTAGGAACAACGTATCACTTACGGGATTTTAAAACATGAAAACAAATATGAGTGAATCTCAAAGTCAATGTCAAATACAACAACAACGTATACATTATATAGTCAAGTTAACTTTGCATATTTGGTTTTTAAATAAACAGGAGTGAATGAGTAGTTTATGGTCCATTGGCCCTGGAGTATGTTTGTTGCTGAAAATGAGAGGGCTGCATGTCAACATCAAAGACAGCATGACTGCCGTAGGGGGGTGAGGGTGGGATGGGTTCTCTTAAAAAATTAGTTTGGTTCTGTATTTCAAACTAAAAAAACAGCCATATGGTCCAGAAACTCAATGATATTTTTTTTTACAATACGAGCGAACAAAAAACATTCGCGTATGTAGATGCGAGATTTTATATTGCAAAAATGACTGTCTGGATTAAACCGGTCTGATTGAATAAGTTGTGTGATCCAGGATAGCCACATCTATACAACCACTATATATACTTTTGCTTTGTGTTTAAGTCGTTTTATGGGATTCTTCATCGGCAAAGCATTACATTGCGCTAATATTGGGTATTAAGTTAATTTGCTTATGTGATATCACTTTGTTTATATTTAGAGTTCCTGTTTATTTGAGTGTTGATTTGCTCCATTTAATTTTGCATATCTTAAGTTATTCATCTTCACTGGCACGTCAGGAATTAGTTGATACTTATTTTTTCATTTGTGTTAATTGCTTTTAAAGTATCGTCTAGTTCGCTATATAATATGCCTTTTTATTTGCTTGTCTGTAATTAATTTGCACATGCCGTTCAATTGAGGTAATTGTTTACAGCTATATTTTCGCCATGCTTGTACAATTATGACTTGTTTTTTCTTGTATTATCACGTGGAAAATAGTTACATAGTTAAGTTTAAGATATATTCTGTTCTGGTACTTTGAAGATATTAACAAATTAATGGAATTGTTACATACTATATTATTACGGCTAGTAGCTTATGTTATCTACACAAATAAGGTCCTAAAATGATCTTAATATTTCAGGAAAAGTAAATAATGATGTAAACATATCCCTTCTTTTGTATGGATTGTGATTTCTGACTTGCATAAAGATATTTCCACCAAAAATTTAGACATACAAAGTTATTATTGTTTTGGTACATTTCCTCAAAAAAAGTAATGACTCGTGAGTACTTGGGTTTTATACCATCATGAATACGGTGAACTCTGAAGCATTCATGTGTATTACGTGCAAGTTAGCAGTACCGTAGCCTTTCACTGTATGGGATGTGGAAAGAAGGAAAGGAATATTAACAGTAATTTTAATTTGTTCAATATACAATAGTTAAAGTAAAATGGTTAAAATATATGCTATAAATACTCCATACCACATATTTGTAGCGTATTCATTCGAACCGCAAGATGGAACCTATTGTGGAGTTTAGTACGGAAGAGAGTATTTCTTTTTTAAAAGCATGGAGTCACTTAGCACTTTCTAATATGCATAACAAAACCCAAGCCAATTATCAATATAAATCACGATTAACTTACGGTGGCCATCACTGATGCAAATATATTGAGTTGGTAATTTACTAAGTACAAATGACCGCTCCGGTGGCATAGTGGTTAGAGCGTCCGCCTCAGAAGCTGAAGGTCGTGAGTTCAATTTTCAGTCATGTTGCTACGATGTCTGCAGTGTGACAGTTTATAGTGATGTCTAGGATGTACATTGTACCCATTTACATCCATCAACGGGAGCTTGACCATATTTGTGAACGGATATATTTTGTACCCACTCCACCCGTACTTACATCGATGGCATAATTTTAACTTGAGACGAATATTGTTCGAGAAAAATGTTTAATCTCCAATGCTCGATGTCAATGCTTTGAAGTTTTATCAGACAGATGTGAAGCTGAGTAACGTTTTATCAGACAAGATGTGAACTTGGGTAATGTTTTATCAGACAAGATGTGAACCGGGGTAAAGTTTTATCAGACAAGGTTTGAACCAAAGTAAAATGTTGTCAGACCATATGTGAACCTGGGTAAAGTTTAAGAGACTCTCTGTACGAGTTTAAACGTGACAGCCTGGACAAAAATACAGGCCACTGGCATTTGACGTTGAGACTGGAAGTATCATTATGCATAATAAAGTCAAAATAAATGAAATGGTACAGTTTCATGAAACTATCTTCATTGATTTAAAACTTAGATCAGTACCTTAGACAGAGGTCAGTGATATATATTTTCACTTACTCTGGTCTTAACCTTCTGAAAGGAAGTGGCTATGATGTACGTAACACTTTCAATTCATGATATGTAAATGGTGAAAGTGTCATTAAAATAAGTTCTACTCTGGACAATCACCCAAGTCAATTATATTTTCCCTTTCTGTGACCTTCACTTTGAGTTGGAGATATGCCTATCGTTTATAACGCGTGTGTGTGTGTGTGTGTGTGTGTGTGTGTGTTATTTGGATTTTTAACGTTGCTTTAACAATTGTTCAACATACGGTTGATAACATACGGTTGATAACATACGGTTTATAACATACCTTCTATAATTAAATGGTCAAGTTGTATTGCAGTATCTTTAATGTTTCAATCCATACAGTAAGGGATATATTACTTTTTTTATTGTGCACAATTTTATCTGACGTTTTCTTTAACTTTTCAAGGGAATATACAGTCGTAATTATATATATATATATATATATATATATATATATATATATATATATATATATATATATATATATATATATATATATATATAAATCAATTGTAGAATATACTTTGTGTGCACATCAAGGTCATTATGTGACCATCTGTATACTGACTGAATAAATTATAGACTCTAGATCTTGAATGTCTGCATGTTTGAATCTTTCTCAAAGACCAATGAAAAAAACGTGCCTTTAAGCTGAGGACGAAATTTATAGTTTTATTCAAAAAATAGATTGCCAAAAGCAACAGAACTATTCAGATGTTAAAACAATCATGTACTGCATACACACAATAGTGATAACACAACTTCACTCAAAGACAATCAATTCTTCAAAATGCAACCACTTCAACAACAAAAAACACAATACACATATATTTCGACATTCGTATCAAATGTAGTATCAAGTTGCACTTGTATGTATTTCAGTAATATATTTGCTCCAGATAGTATACCTACTTTGATACACTGAAAATAAAATGCCACATCACATCAAATCCATGTTTAAAAGTCTGTATATTCTACTCTAAATAGTTCCAGCTCCACACTGCAATATATACATGGATAGGTACGTTGAGAAGGTATTACTATACTTTTTTTTATATGGATCTTTAAATGAAAAATATCTAGCAACACCACATGATCTCGTTTATGGGGAGTTATTCTTTTTTCAATAATTATTCTAACTTTAATTTGACTTTTACTACATCTACATGTATCGGTATATAATTATATATAAAAATAATATTAATACAAACTCACATTCATACTTCTACGCAGCCATGATTGTCACGGAATAATAGCAGGATATATTTAGGAGCAATATATGAATGCGTTACACTTCATTAAAACTATTGAAAAATAAAAGATGGTTACATTTTTCCTCGTACATACTTTTGCAAGCTTTTGTTGGATAAAGTACAATTCATATAATAAATGGAATTATACCCTTTGATGCATAACGATATGTGTAATTATAATATTTTGCAAGAATGATTAGGAACTTAATCAGCTGATCAAAGTTGTAATTTCCAATAAAAAATAAATTATTGAATTAGAATGTACGTTCTGGTCCACAGAACAAATGATGCCAGAACTCTTCAGTAACTAGCCTGTCATACAGTAAGTGCACAATTTCCCCTATTTTTCACTTCATTCAACTTCTTTGAATACTTAAGCTCTAACATATCATTGAAATCTAAAGAAAAGGCTACTCTTAATAATAACAATTCAGATGTTGACATACTCATTTCCGGACATATTTTATTTTCTATCCATAAGCCTTTTCATTTATAGTGTAAACCTGAGACCAAGACAAATTCACGAAAAGTAGGCTTGTCATACCAAAGAGCTGAGGTGAACTATCCATTAACATTCAGCCCAACAAGAACCTTTTCAAATATATTTTCCAAAGGAAAGTCACACTTTATAAAAGTGTTTTTCTTTCTTATCGTCACCTGAATTTGCTTCAGCCTTTGTAAGTTATTATTGTGATTGAAGAAACGGTTTAGGGTTAGTAAATTTTATGAGTTCTCATTTAAATCTTTTTGTCCGTATATCATTTTAGTCTGTTACTCTATAATTCCGATATTTTTTGTTTAGCATATCCATTTTTATCTTTCTAGATTTATCAAAACTATTTTCAATTTCCTCCTCTAAAATCATGCCAACAATACACCACTTTGCTTTTTTAATAGTATAATAGATCAGTCAAAATTTTTTGTTTTTTAATCCAGTTGCTTGTGTTGTGTTAAGGTCTTCCATTAAAGCTAAATTGTTATTTTGATTTAGTTTTTAAGGTGAGAATATCCGATCTAATTTGTTTCTAAAAAACTTCTTCATGTTTTTGCATTGCCTGTGAGAACTCTATCATTGCTTTTAAGCAACATTGGCCCGCAAAACGCTGTGATAAACATCATAATCTTCTGAAAAGAAAAAGATCAAGAAAATTAAAATCTATGTTCATATATCAGTCTCCACAACAAACCCAGCTGGAACAGGATCAGGTCAAATATATATAATGAAATATCCAAATCAAAGTTTTGTTTTAATTGTTTTTATTGTTCCATTAACAATGTAAAAAAATGTGCGTAGCCATGTATTTTCCAGATTTGTGGTGTAAGCGTGGAATTTAATATACACGCAAAAGCTATCTAAAGTTCAAAGACAGTCTGTTTATGAGCCCCACATTTGGTTATGTTAGAGATTACAATTCTAAATATATTATTGTTTAACAGTTTGGTATTCCACAGTTGGATGAATCAACAGAAGAGCCTCACTCGTTGATATTCAACTTCTCAATATTTTCACATTCACGTTTGTCCAAATAACACTGGACAACAAATTTTTACAAAAGTCATGTTACTGAAATAAAATTAGTCAATTCTTATCAATTTTTATGTGCTGAACACGAATATGACAGTCAAATTGCAAAATTGGCTCTAGTTTTTTTGTAATCTGCAAGAAATTAATGTTTACATAACGAAATGCATTCCAATAGTAAAAGGTCAACTGTAATAGCCTACCTATAAAAAATCAAGTCATTGACTACATCTTAGATTTCTTCGCCTGTCTCTTGTACAGCTGTTCGGGAGCATCTCTGAGGAGTGTCCAGCAGTAGTCAGCCAGCATTGTAGTGGACCATTTTCCCTGGTATCTTTGTTCCATTGTTGCGATATCTTGATGAAAACGTTCGCCGTGTTCATCACTAACAATACCACAGTTGCTAGGAAAGAAATCCAAATGGGAATGAAGGAAGTGAATCTTTAGAGACATATTGCAGCCAAGTTTCTTATACTTCATCAACATGTCTTCTACTAGTTCCTTATAGTTTTCTGCCCTAACATTTCCGAGGAAGTTTGTAGAAACTAGGCGAAAAGCATTCCATGCTTGTTTCGCGTCACCTTCCAGCAAGTTGTTGAACCGGTCATCTTTGAAAAGCTCTCGAATCTGAGGACCCACAAAAACTCCCTCTTTAATATTTGCTTCGCTGAGTCGAGGGAATTTTTCATGCAGGTATCGGAATGCTGGCAAAGTCCGGTCAATGGCTTTCACGAAGTTCTTCATCAAACCTAGTTTGATGTGAAGGGGTGGTAGCAAGATTTTCTGAGCCTCAACCAGAGCTGGGTGTTGGATATTCTTCTCTCCAATGGCTACATTCTGCCTGTGAGTCCATTCCTTCCTCATGTAGTGCATTTCCCTTGCTCGGCTATCCCACTCGCATAAGAAACACATGTATTTTGTATATCCTTGTTGCAGTCCCATTAAAAGGGCAACTACCTTCAAATCACCACAGAGGTGCCAGCTGTACTTGTTATACTCAATGGAATTCAGTAGCTGCCTTAAGTTATCGTATGTCTCTTTCATGTGGACAGCATACGCTACTGGAATAGATGGAAGAATGTTTCCATTGTGCAAAAGCACAGCCTTGAGACTCAGTTTCGAAGAGTCCACAAATAGTCTCCATTCTTGTGGGTCATGAGTGATTTTTAAAGCATTCATGAGGCCCTCAATATCGGAAAGGAATATCAGATTACTTTCCTTTCTGAAGAAAGGCTCCAATTGCTGGTGGCACTTTCGATATGCAGTAATTGTGACATCTTCTTCTAGAAGATTCCATTGTTGGAGTCTTGATCCTAGCAATTCTGCCTTGTTCTTTGATAAGTCCAAATCACGAATCAGGTCATTTAGTTCTTCCTGTGTTATTCTGTGTGGGGTTGATGATGCACCACAGTGAAAATCTGGATCACTGCATGCTGATGGACCAGGAGAAGAACAGGTCGACTCACCTTTGTCTTCGTCAGATGAATCAAGAGAATATTCTGCTGGAGGTTCTGGAATAGGAAGTCCCTCACCATGTGGAACTGGTCTCAATGCAGACGGAATGTTTGGGTAGACTATTCTCGACTTCTTTCGCTTCGTTATTCCGCCGGAAAGAGGAGGAACCAAGCAGAAGTAACAGTCATTTAGGTGGTTGCTTGGCTCTCTCCACACCATTGGGACTGCAAACGGCATTGATGACCTTTTGCAATTCAACCACTGTGAAAGCTGTGTTGTACATGTAGCACAGCATATATGCGGAGCCCAAGGCTTGTCTTGGTCACCAACCTTGCATCCGAAGTAAAGATGATATGCCTTCTTCACTTGAGAATTGATACTTTTCTTCTGGTTGACAAATGTCACTTCCCCACAAATATAGCAAAAATTGTCCGCGGTATTAACACACTTTCGAGGCATTACTGTTCTTTATTGTACGTAAATGGATAAAATAATAAGTTTTATGTAACAGTAGCTTGAACTGTCTCGCACAACGTCTAAAATATTTTAAATGCTGAACCTATCTGATTGGGCTTTATATAGTACACTGCTTACGTCAGCTTCAGCAGCCGCCTGGCATTAGTATAATAGGCCTACACATGTATAGTACACTGCTGACGTCAACTTACTTCAGCAGCCGCATGGCATTAGTATTGCATTGCATCAGAAAATGATGCAATCAACTGTGGATGATGTGAGCATGATGGTATTATGCAATGTTACATCATTATTCCGGATGTTGCTGCAGTCCTACTGGAGAAATTTACACAGTGAAACATAGAAAATGAGGTATATGAATATCTTCAAAACGAGAGCCAATACAAATTTTTCACGGTTATATTCGTGTTCGGCACACCAAAATACTACAGATTAGGGCCTTTTCAAGTCAGTAATGATTTCACTGTTGACCAGTGTAATTATGCAAAAACAATCATCTTCAAATCCAAGTATTTGCTTCAGCCCGAGCAAAGCAACGGCACTGATTCTGTAATTAGGAAGCACCTCGTTCTCGTAATTCTTCACTGGTAGATCATTGCCAAATGGTACATCAAACATCTGAGAGACCATCTCCACTGCGTCCTTGACCTCTTCACTGTTAAAGACATCTGGAATGTCGGCTAAAACTGCTATTGAAAGTTTGTCAACCTTGCTTAAAATGACGGTCTGTGGGATTCCTGTTAAAATAAAAACAAACAAACAAAACAATATCAGTCTATTAATGCTTGCATTGGTGTTTAGTCCCATGCCATCTACGCGCTGGGAGGATACGTGTTCCTGATTCTGCTGTACCATCTGCTAAACCCTAGTAGATAGGATAAATGTATCTGTCATCCGTGAATTAAGCATATGGTAGTAGGAGAATGACCCATCTCTAATCTAACCTCAATGTTCTTCAAGCTGAACTACTTCCCAAAGCTAGTTTAAAACTAATGTGACGAGAATATTCTTCGTAGCTCATAGTCATTATAACAATTGCCTTACCAGCCAAATCCACCGTCATCTTCCAATACGGCCTCTGAAGAAAGAGTTATTTGTTTTGAAGAGGCTGGACAGCCCTGCCCCCACAGGGCACAGCAAGAGGATCCTAAAGTGCGGTAGGCTAAGTGAGGGGTAGGTGTGTAGTTTTCAATTTGTTTATTCAGTTTTTCAAACAGCTTCAACAAAATATGTTTTGACATTGCAAAACGAGGCGTTTCAGCGAGAGCATTATTAGTTACAGCCATAAAAGAACCAGACGTGCATTAGGGGAGGCAGGTATTGTAGTGATTGCGATGCTGGTGTTTGTTTTTGCTGTTTTTACTCTGGTTCTTGTTCATTGTTGTTGTTAATATTAATATTGATGATGATAACTACGACAACAATGACGATGTTGATGCTGCTTTGTTAATTTTATTTAAAAATAACAACGATGCATATATTCAGCTCTATCATCACTGTTGTCATGATTACTGCCATGACCTTGGGAAGATGTATTCTTTGGATCAATAGCTGGAGTATGTTATGTCCGGGTATATTTACCGATAATTGTGTGCAAGATCGAAATTGCAGGGACGAGTGTCCTGTATCCGGGTATATGTACTGATAATTGTGCGCAGGATGGAAATTGCAGGGACGAGTGTCCTGTGTCCGGGTTCGCAATAGTATGGTACTTAAAAAGTTGCAGGGAGGAGCGTCCTATGCTCAGGTATATGTAAATAGTGTAGGACATGAAAATTGTAAAGATCAATGATAGTAACAAACGAAAATCCACTAGTGCTTCATTTATTGAACATAACATTGAGGTAAAAGTGGTTTTGCTTTATTTAGGGATGTTACAAAATATTATCAGTACTTTCCTCAGCTTAGCAAGAGAAAGGGACCTTAGAAACTCCTGTGTTGAAGGTAGGGGGCCCTGATTAATTTTAGGAGGTCTGGTCTATTATTGTATCCCCTACTATGAACAAATTACATTTATGTTTCCCTCAATGCCACACACCGCGAATATCCATACCATACTAAGAACTTGATCTAAAATGTCTAACATGTTCTACAATTGATATACAGTTTAATCCTTACAATGTAAAAGATACTAACGGTTTCTTTACTTCTGATAGCTGCTTAATCCTTCTAGGACAAATTGTCACCTTGTTATCAGTTAACAGCTTGCAATACAATTGCATTGTTGCATTGGACTCCTTTCTTTTAATATCAATGCGATCCAGATTATAAAGAGATGTTAGAGTAAATTTGAAATGCATGCTTTTGTTTAAAGATTAATTCCCTCTCAGTCCCGATAGAAACCTTGGATAATCTCTTCATAACATTGTTCTAACACATAATTTAGCCTTTCTTGACTTGTTCAACGAACATGAGCATTTGCGGAAGCACATCTTTTTCTTGAAAAATAGTTTAAACTCATGTTAGTTGTATTTAAATGCACCACATTATCTTATTCTTATAAATGCTGATTTAACTTGTGATGTTATATGATATATTATTTTCTTCTACATGTCAACAGTTTCTCAGTAAAGCACCCCACTCATGACATTATGAAAGAAAATGGGGTGGCAATGTGTGAGGTGAATAAAAACAGATAAAATGTATTAAATTAAATATACTCTATAAGTAGTGCAGCTATAATGTTTGAAAACAATATTGTATATTTATAAACTTACCGTATATACTTGATTGTAAATCAACCCTCTCTTGTTTTACAATTGCAAGAAGCTAATTTCTCTTGGACTTTCCTCTAAGTCTATGTGTACGTTGCAAAATCAATTCCATATGTTCGCGGTGAATGAATCGGAGTTGCATTTTTGGAGAGAAAAAACAAGTCAAACTAGATAGATAGATAGATAGATAAAACCAGTTAAAAAACACGCAAATATATTTGGGTGGAATGTCACAAAAATTTGACAACTTGCATTTTGTCTAAGTCATATAATAAAATCCATAAATCAAGAATAATAAAATCTTATTGAAGAGTAAAAACTGTTGCAGTTCCTTTCAATATTATATGAATCAAAAGGAAGTGGTACTCTATTAGCCAAGATTAGATTCTGTTTATATATATATATATATATATATATATATATATATATATATATATATATATATATATATATATATATATATATATATATATAATTGAAATGACCAAGTTAAACGTCCAGTCTGAACTCTTTTCATTTGGGACAAATTATGCCTGGAATAGCAATCTAAAATCTTCGTAATGAGTGGATGACAGACAATATACCATGAAATAAGTGTTTCACTGTCTCCTGACCAGCAGAGTTAAGAAATTTGAAGAAATATATTACTTTCATCATTAAATTTGAAATTGTAATATTGTCAGGTTACACCCCCAGCCTCGAAAATCAAATTAAACAAACAAGGAAACAAACAAAACACAATAAAAACCACAAAATTAAAACACAAAAAAAACATGTATTTAGTATACGTTTTAATCTGCATTGTTTTTTACCCTCATCGTTTTCTACATTTTGAAACTCAAACTGTATTAATTATATTCTGTTAATCAAATTATGTTTAATTTTCAGATATCATGTATAAACCATATTTGTGTTTAAAATGAACTGTATTCTATCAAATATGATATAACATGTAATACATTGTTTGAATACCGGCCTAATGACATCAAATTTGGATATTTCCGTTCCTGTATTGTTTGATAGCTTAATGTTTTGAAACAATAATAATGCAAATGTTAGTAATATAATGTCAGCTTTTTTATCCACGAGCTTGTGAGCGAATCCATACCATTTTCACAATGCAACCTCATTTTGTTAAGATATCGTTGTACAAACTGTAATATTCTAGTTGAACTGGTTACATAAATAAATCCATTTCAAATTTCTCATTAAAACTTATTTCATGCCGGCATATTATGTTTGATCGTAATGAAAAATGTTAGTTAACTTGGGTCATCATTTTAATGCGTCTATTAATATAGGCACTTATATCATTCAACTGTGTTAAATCGGGGGAATAGATATGTTAAGGGAGCTGCAAATGACATGAATAAATATAATGATGCAAAAATTTTCTTTCATTATTATATCACAGTATCACAAAAATATGCTACATATACCACGAAGCTCCTCGTTTTTCTGAGGGTCCTCGACATGTGATGTTCTGATAGTACGACCTGGCAAACTCACTCACATTCCTAACATAATCTTAGAGACCTCTATCTACACAGTCCTGCATTCCGTATCAGGTCTGGATACTTGTCTGTCATAGTTGTCTGTCCCGAGATCTTCATAAAATCTTGATTGAGAGTTCATCCTGGTCTGATGCTGTCTTCATACACACTTTACCCAATGAGTCAGCAACTATTCGTCATCCTCTGCACACACGCACACACATGCACGCACGCACACACACACACGCGACTGCCTATTTACTGCACATGATGTACTAATTTTCTTCAATCGTTGCGGAAAATTAAACCAATAATCTTAACAAACATTGTCCATGAAAGCGTAATCAAAATAAAGCCCTATTCTACCACACTATATTCAGCTGAAATAAGTAGAGAGCGTTATGATCCTTCAGTGTAAATACTATCAGCATATTTATATTGGATGTAAAGCATTATGATAATTGGTGCTCGTGTACAAAGGTTACATAAAAATTTATCAAATGAGTATCGTATGCCTCGTAGTGGCTTGAAAAACTGGCAAGGCATCCAATTTGGTCTCAACACTAACAGGTGTATCTTTATCAGCTTGTAAGTAGATTTGTGCATCTTTCGTGGAAGACGGCTTATCTACTATTTCCACCAATTGTCCAAATGTATCACAGTTTGATCGATGAAAACAATTCTTAATGTCTAACAATCCTCCCTCAATAAAACACCGCGTATGAACAAGTATCTGCATCAGGCACTTCATTTCGTGATGCTGACCAGTCATCACACGCCATAAAAATATCCAGTCACAAACTGGTTTTTATGTTGTCATGTAATGAATGTATTTGAGCATCTGTTGAGACAAGGCTACATATTAAAAACATTTAAACACAGTATCCAAGAAAAGTATTCTTTTTTTTCTGTAATAAATTGACATAATTTGTACTTAGTATCTAGGTAACAAATTTCACCTTTGCGGTAATAAGGTGTTTCTTTGTATTTGTTTTGATGAAGAATGGGTCTTAAGAGTAAACATACATACATACATACATACATACACACACACACACACACACACACACATACATACATACATACATACATACACACACACACACACACACACACACACACACACACACACACACATACATACATACATACATACATACATACCACCTTATCAACCATTGTGGATACGTGGTCATTACAATTTGGTTTAACCAAACCACATTTGTGCTCAGTGGTTAGATGAGCTTATGGCCCGCTTTTCAAGAATTTTAATTTTTACATAAATTAGCACATCTCTAAGAACGAAATTCTGTCAGAATAATGTACACATTGTAGAATTGTACATGATGAAATGCATTAATCATCGCAGTTTCGAATTCTGCAGCAGGTCATCAGCTGTTAATTTTGCGGGCGATTACAATACTTTTTAACTTAGCAAACATTAGAGAATAAACAACATTACAAATTCAATGAACTACTTAAAACCCGTATTAAACAAATCTTGGGTTACGACAATATTTGTGAGGAATGTTTCATAAGATTTCCTTTAATAATACGAAGTTTACAACATTCATTATTTTAATTTCACAGAATTGACTCGTCTGCAATATTTCAAATTCTTTAAACTCGAAAAAGATTTCGAAAATAATTACAGATTAGCAACAACAGTATGTCTTTAACATCCTTTTGGCACCTCTGCGTGGGTTCGAGTCTCGGATTCGGCTAATGTGGGTACGTGAGAAAGCTTGCCAGTAGCTTCTCGTGGGTCGGTGGTTCTTTCCGGGGTTTTCCCGGGTTCTTCCTTCACCATTAATACTGGTCGTCATGTATAGCCTATCGTGTGCTAAAAAATAGCGTCAAACCCTGAAACAACAACAACATCCTTTTGGATATATATATATATATATATATATATATATATATATATATATATATATATATATATATATATATATATATATATATATAGTCGACGCGGTTTGACACTGAAGCTATCTCTCAAAGCTCCGGTTGAACGTTTGTACTTTGCCCTTTGATAATTAAAGCCAAAGACGACCGAAAGCGTATATTTATAAATTTATCGACCCATTTTGTCAGTGATATAGTGTAACCCAAAAATTAATCTTGTGTTATCGTGTAATACCACGTTACCTATTGTCGTGACGAATAGTCCTTGGGGCAGAACAAAAATTGAAATGAAATGTTATTTAAAGGAATGTAATATAGCTAGTCATTAAGTCTTGCTTTTTTCTTCTTTGCTCTGTTTTTTTCTTCTTCCCTTTCTTAAAACATATTTGGAACAGACTATTTCATTTTCCAGGGAGGTGATTGTAATTTGCTCTCGAGCCTTGAGATTGTTTTTCTTTCACTAAAACGTTATATTGTTCAATAAATCAAAAGGTTCAAATTTTTTATAAATCATAGTAAGCATATTTTTTCTTGACCTGTTTGGATGTCCCGAATTTTATTTTAATTCCATACTTCTCCCCCATCCCCATTAAATAATCGTCCCTTGTTAGCTTTATCATGCCTATAATACGAGAGTAAAGTGCCTTTCCCAAGGACACGCTTGTACAACTGACCTGGGATGGCTTCAGCAAATATTGTGGAGAAATAGTTACTTTTAAGGTAACATGCCCTACGGTAATAAAAGCTGATTGATTGTCAGCCGATTAGATAACATTATGGACCTGCCCAGACTATATTAGCTTACACAGTTTGCCTATATCATTGTTGGCTTGACTTCGCTTGAGAAGATTTAGGAAGGGGGTTGTCCACGTCAGTTGCAATCGTGCTGTGGGGGTGTAGTGGTTGTCTAGGGGTGGGGTTCTTCTTATAGACTTTAACGAATTATGAGAAGTTCCCCTGGTCCTTATTCAGAAGGTTAATTCTGGACACTATATTATTTATTGACTAAATATATTTATGGCTACGAGCCCCCAGTCAGCAATGCCGACAGTTAAATTAAAAGAAATACAAAGATGAAATTTAAACAATAACAATTTAATAAATGAAATTTAAAAGAATTTAAAGTAATCAATGTCTCTCTTTCACCCAATGATCCCTTTGATCATCATTTGAGTTCACAGTGTGAGGAGATTTTTCCCTTCTTGAGTGCTACTCATCTAAATCTCTTCGTTCCCTTGTCTTTCTCTCCTTTCGTGATCTCCACTTCCGCTTCCTCTTCTATAATCCTTGTTCCTTGCCGTTATCTTGACTTCCGGTTCCTCTTCTAGTATCCGGAACCCTTGACGGTATCCCTTGAGGTCACCCGAAATTCACTCGGTATCTCTCACCGTCACCCGAAATTCTCTGAACTTCTCTCGTCCCCTGAAATTCTCTGAAATTCTTTTGTCCCCCGAAAGCATCCACTTGAAAGGTATAATGCTTTAGCATAGGGTTATAAAAATCTTCCCTCACACTACGTCACTGAACTGAACCATCAGTTTAAGGCGGGACATTTGGGTCGCGCATGCGCACACATCGAAATTCCCATACACTTCCGCCGCTTAGAAAAATGGCGCCATAACACAATCACACAAAGGATTCAAATATCTACATACTGAGCCCTATCAGTATATACATACAAAATATTTCAAATATGATTGTACTAAAATATTACTACGATTAGTAATATGACTATCTATATATTTATATATATTTATATATATTTCCTACACAAGCGTACCAAATCCACAATATTCACATTCAAATGGTGATAAACGGCAATCCGTTACTCAATGGCAAAATCTATCATTACGTAAACAAATTTCTTGTCTACCAAAATATAACTACGCAAAGAATTACAATATTAATTCTTATAGCGGCTAGCGAGCAATACAATTCTTCACAAATACAAATCGTCCTTTCAAAAGGGCGTAAACGTAATAATCCACGAAATAATATGCACACATATTACTAGCGAAAGAAGAGAACATTTTCGCCTCACAAATAAGGTGTACATAGTAACATTATGAATAATGATGCAACGAATCAACATCGTAATCAATCGTAAACAAAAGTACTAGCTAAAGTCATGAAAAAAATGCAAAATATTAAGGTCATAATTAACTATTCATACTTCAATACAAGTAAAATGTATACATACGACAAATTCTCTTCAATTAACAGCAGTCGTATCAAGCAGAATCAACGTAACATCAAACTTACCTGATCGAAGCTATTTCATGAATTTCCTAAATTCCGCCAATTTTTACGAATGGCTAACGGAGTGTGTGTCACTGCGACTCTTAAACACCAACTGACGAATTTCAGGCTTGTACAAGTCTTATGCCAGTTTCTCGAATCAAGTCCCACCTACAACGCATCCCGATTGGATGGCGACGGACTGTGGTCATTTGATCGAACTGTCAATCATAAAAATGTCAGTCTGTGTGTCCCCATGTACTGTCCAGCCTACCATTGTCGGCTTCCGGCTCTTTGAAGTTGTCTACGTCACGTGTTCCCATGTACAAAGATTCCCGCCAGATTTCCACTCAAGAGCTCAAACAAAGACTGGGTTACGTAAGAGGATTAGCCAACTTAGGTACTTGGAAAAACAAAGCTTACCTGGCTCCACTTACAGACTTATAAATACATGTATAATACAAGGGGTTGGGGTAAAACATCACACGTGCTGGTGGCTGACTAGTCCAATACGTGACAGACACGTCCGTCCACAGAGGCTGAAGGGGAATGTCTGGGTTGTTGTGGGTGCTGCCGATGGTTCTCGGTTTTTTTCTTCGCCATCTTTTTTTCCTCCAAGCTGGCCCATCTGTTTTGTTCAAAAGTGGCAGTGGCCCGGTGAACTGTACGTCGCCAGCATTCATGGTCAGCAGCTTGTAATGCCCATTGGCGGTGATAGATGTCACAGGTGGTGAGGGTCTTTTCCAAGAAGTCTTTATATCTCGTTCGAGATGCCCCTCTATCACGGTGGCCAATAGAGAGCTCACCATATAGATCGATCTTTGGCAGGCGATGATCCTCCATCCTGGACACGTGCCTTGCCTAGCGTAGCTGTATCTTCATGAGCGTGGCCTCAACGCTGGTGATCCCTGTTTGTTTGAGGACTTCAGTGTTGGTGACGAAGTCACTCCAGTGAATGTTGAGGATGGTGTGGAGGCAGCGCTGATGGAAGCGTTCAAGGAGGTGGAGGTGACAGCTGTAGGTGACCCAAGATTCCACGCCATATAGGAGGGTGATCAGTACGACAGTTCTGTAGACGCTGATCTTTGTATCTCTCTTGAGACTGGCTTTGTAGCACACTCGTTTATAGTCTGCCGAAGGCGCTGTTTGCCTTCGCCACTCTGTTGTCTATTTCTTTGTCGCTCTTGGCATCAGAGGAGATCACACAGCCCAGGTAGGTGAACTGGTGGACTAAACTCAGCTCTGTCTGGTGAACGAAGATGCTTGGTGGCCGGTACTCTTCCTTGGGAGCAGTCTGGTGAAGTACCTCAGTGTTCTTTAGGCTGACCTCAAGACCAAAGAGCTGGCAATCTTCTGCAAAGCAGCATGTTACACGCTGTAATGCGGCTTCCGTGTGGGCAACAAGGGCGCCTGCGTCTACAAAAAGAAGTTCTCTAATCAGTTTTTCCAAGGTCTTGGTGTGGGCCTGAAGTCGCTTTAAACAGATGAGTTTGCCATCAGTACGAAATCGTCATCAAGGTTTACTGTTGCTTTTTGGAGCATCATGCTAAAGACGATTGAGAACAATAAGGGGGTTAAAACGAAGTCCTGTTTCACGTCATTTACGATGAGGAAGGTCTGGCACAGGTCGTTTTTGTTTCTGACCTGACTAAGCTGGTCTTCGTGTAGCTGGATGACATAGGTAAAAATATTTGGAGGACAGTCGAGATTTTCAAGGATTTTCCACAGTCCAGTTCTGTTCACTGTGTCAAATGCCCTTGCCAATTCCACAAATGTGATGTACAGTCCTTTGTTTTGTTCTCTGCATTTCTCCTGGAACTGTCTCAGGACGAACACCATGTCAGTTGTGCCCCTATTGGCTCTGAAGCCACATTGACTCTCTGGAGCATGTTCTTATGCATTGGTGGACAGAATGTATGTAATAACAGAAATCTGAGGTAAAATTCACAATACAATTCTTACTGAAGTTTTTTATATATATTTTAAACGCATTCTGGTATATGTGTCACGATTGTTGTAGTCCAATCAAATACAGCTTACGCTTTGGTATTTAATGGATAATTTTATTCACCGTGAGATGCATTTGTAACTCTGTGTGTGTGTGTGTGTGTGTGTGTGTGTGTGTGTGCGTGCGTGTGTGTGTGTGTGTGCAGAATACACATCTTACATAAAGATTTTGCAAAAGGAATATAATTAATGAACATTTACAATAAGCCTATGAACAACTGCTGGTTGTTATTTTCTCCAAAACGTTGGAAGATTTTCTTGAACTTCACCCATAAAATTACTTCATTACGCTGCATGATAAATAAATGCGTTTATCAATTTAGACAACGGTTAGAGAGTTTCAATGAAATCGTGAAAAATATGTTGGCTTTTTAAGTAGTTTCACTTAGAAGATAAGCTAATAAATAAATGTATTTTATTGCAAACACCCAGTAGTGGATCAAACTCGTACGCACCTTTTGTCTGATTATTTGATAGCAAAGATGGAATAAGGCAGAACTGCAAGAATGGGTGTGGGGAGGTACATCTCCACTTGGATGGGCGTCACTGGAGCCCTGGAACTGTCTGGCGGTGAGTGGGTGGGTGGGTGTGGGTTTAGGCTCTTTAATGAGATTCTGCCCCAGCGAAAACTTCTTAGCTACAGCTCTGGAATAAGGGTTGCCTTCGATATACGTTCAATATATTTTGATAATACGGTCGATTAACATTTACACATGATAACAAAATATCCAGGTCCTTAACACCCTGAGAAAGTTTATTGCTCTGATTTGAAGACAAGAGGGCATTCATTTAATACTTGGCAACAATCTAGCTGGAAACTAGGTTGTGCTTAATCCACTTGTAACTAACAAGCCTTGTTTGGATCAGAAAGTCGATCGAATTAAAAAATAATTCCCTGGTTTATTCCCAGCTTGTGCAGTTACCAGAGCAATGGCAAAGAAAGCTCTTGAGAATGATGTTGATAAAGAAAGTATTCCTTTAGCTGACATATGTATTGCCGGGCTATTGATGAGGTCACTTTCACTCCTTGTTTGGATAAATCAAAGGGTATTGATCACAGTGATTCTCTTTTAACGACTCATTCTCGTTATTCTAATCAGGGTGATAAACGACAATCACTTGTCGTCGAACAGGAAAAAGATCATGAGATCTCCTGCTTGTTTCAAAGGGCCATTAGTGAAACTGAAGCCACTGAAGTTCGTGTCTGTTATATCATTAAAATTGGAATTCTTATGAGAAAATGGAGACCTCCCGCGGTACCTGCTGGTGATGATTGATCAGTAAACTATCAAATTGTAGTTCCAAAACCATACAGATAGGAAATACTTAGTCTGGCCCCTGAAACTTCTTTGGCTAGTCATTTAGGGATTAATAAGACTTATCGCAAGATCTTGACTCACTTTTACTGGCCAAAAATCAAAAGTGATGTTCGTAAATACTGTAGATCATGTCATACCTGTCAAATGGTAGGAAACTCCAATCAAAAGATACCTAAGGCTCATCTACAACTTATTCCTGCCTTTGACGAACCATTTAGTAGAATTATGGTAGATTGTGTTGTTCCCTTACCTAAGACCAAATCCGGGAACCAATACCTGTTGACCATTATGTGTGTGTCAACAAGATTTCTAGAGGCAATTCCATTGAGAAATATTACAACTTTGATAAAGTTTCTTCGACTCAATTTGGCCTTCCCAAATCTGTTCAATCTGATCAAAGGTCAAATTTTAGGTTCGGAACTTTCTAGCACATTTTGCTTGAATCTGGCTTTCAGCAATTAAAGTCAAAAGTGAAATTATGGTTTGACAGAACTATATTGGAGAGAACTTTTGAGTCTGGTAATAATGGGGTTCTATATCTCTTCCCCATTCTTTAACATTTTCTTTACTTTAGATATTACTGCCCTTACAAAGTTAAGAAGAAAATGAATGCATAAAAGCATATTATTATATGCTCATTTTTTTCACCGTTAACTTTACATTATCAGAATCGTTCAATATTTTACGATATTACACACCTTCATATTGCATCCACGCGCAGGACACGTGTCCCCAATAGTGTATTAGGAACTACTTTGTAAACAAATCATGTACATTCGCATAGTAGGCGCAATACGTTTTGGTTGATTAAATTTGTTTCTGAATGAACTAAAGTAGATTTTTCGTGGACTGCAACATACCAACTGTTTTGCTACATTCCACGTTAGCTTTTTGATACATTGTTTCAGATTTTGCGATAGACACCATATTTCATAAAAATGCTTGGTACCTACAAATAACATGCAAGCTATAAAGGCATAAACTGTCTTCTTTAGCTGGTAATAAGAATGGCAAAAAAATATACTTACAATTTTACATCCAGAATTTCCTCAAAATGTACTTTCTTAGTTCTGCAAATCCGAATTACATGAGCCATGTCTTGAGTTTTCAAGCTTGATTACACATTTCGAAATTGTACTGTAATTTCGACTATATTCCAAGTGCAATTACATCTTCCTTACTGTACTCAAAATGAAATAAACATTAAATTCAATAGCGTCTTTTTGATAATTGCACTTGAAACACTTCATATTTTTCCCACAATTTGATTTCAAATAGTCAATGACAGAACAGACACACTTGCAGATGTAAACACGCTTCTTCGCGCCGCTTCTATCCGATGTATTTCATGTACAATTTGCACAGATGAATCCAGTCCAAAATCACAAACGTTCGTCGAATCGAAACAAAATACCAAAATCTATTCATTCCAGATCAAATGGAAAAGTTGTTGCAATGCGCATTCATTCACAATATGACTGCAAATTTCAATTTTAACTAGACACGCCATTTTCTTTCGAACGTTATGTCGAGCGCGCGACTAAGTTCAAATTTATCTGGGCGGAGTTATGTGCGCATTAATAATGATGTTGTTGTGTAATGATAAATCTGCGATTGTGTATTTAGTTTGGAATACGGTATGCATTCATTTACGATGTTTCTTGTAGTGTATTTTGTTTATATAATTAAGCCTTAGGTAGAATAAGAAAATGAGCATATAATAAAAATGTTACTGCATTTGTATGGGAAAATATGAACTCTTGTTGTCGGATGGATATACTGCACTCCCAAGGTCATATTTTCCCATACAAATGCAGTAACCTATAAATATCAGTGCTACTGGGTTCTAAATAAGTTATAGGAGTAACAGTATATTGAAAGTTATAGCCAGGTTAAACATGCAATTAATTTAGTTGTACCTGTCCCACTCACTGAAGATTTAAGTGAAGGAATATCATCGGATTCTACTAATATTGTAGTGACAAATCTTCGGAATTCAGAACTTATGAAAGATCTGGACCAGAAAATTTCACATTTGCAAGAGCAAGAAAGAAATGAACTTAAACAGTTATTATTTGAATATGAGCACTTATTTCCAGACGTTCCTACAAGAAGGAACACAATTTTTCATTACGTCGAAAATGTAAACTCCAAACCTGTGAAACAACACCAATACAGGATGAACCCTCTCAAACAGGAATGCTTAAAAAAAGAAATTCAGTATTTGCTGGAGAATGATTTTATAGAGCCCAGTAAAAGTGACTGGAGTTCACCATGCATACTTGTTCCAAAACCAGATAAAACTTTCCGTCTGTGTAGTCATTACAGGACGGTGAATAGTGTGACAAAAAGATTAATTTCCATTACCAAGAATCGATGACTGGATTGATAAAATCGGAAATGCCAATTATGTCACTAAATTTGACCTTCTGAAAGGATTTTGGCAAATTCCACTAACGGAAAGAGCAAAGGAAATTTCGGCATTCGTGACTTCAGATGGACTTTACGAATATAAAGTAAAATGCCGTTTGGAATGAAAGGGCCGCCAAGTACTTACCAACGTCTCATGAATATGATTATCTCCCGTCTAGACAATTGTGATCCTTACATCGATGATGTCATCATCTACAACGACACCTGGAAAGAACATTTAGCAACAATTCGGAGATTCTTTGACAGGCTCACAGATGCAAGTTTGACAATTAATTTATCCAAAAGTGAGTTCTGCCGTGCTATTGTAACATTTCTAGGACATGTCGTAAGACATGGACAACTTAAACTTACAGATGACAAGGTCATGGTTCTCTCTGAATTTCCTACGCCTGTTAATAAAAAGCAACTAATGCGATTTTTAGGTATGGCTGGAAACTATTGGAAATTTTGTTCCAATTTTAATTTTAAAAAAACAAGTTCCTTTGGACTGAAGAATGTCAGGAGGCTTTTGCAAGTTAAAAGCCACCCTTAACAGAGCGCCAGTTCTTACAGCTTCAAATTTCAGCCAATCATTTAAACTGTCTGTTGAAGCAAGTGATGTTGGCGTTGGGGCAGTTTTGATTCAAGAGGACGAAAATGGTATTGATCATCCAGTGAGCTATTTTTCTAAGAAGTTAGATAATCACCAAAGAAATTATTCAACAATCGAGAAGGAATGGTTGGCTTTGATATAGAATTACAACATTTTGACGTTTACATTAGTTCAGCTGCTTCTTCGACCATTGCTTTTAGTGACCACAACACACTTACTTTCATCGGGAAGATGAAAAATAAAAATAAAAGACTACTAAGGTGCAGTTTGTTGTTACGGGAATATGATATTGACATCAGGCACATCAAGGAGAAAGACAGTTTAATAGCAGATGCACTTTCCCGTGTATAACAATGTGTTATGTCATGTACACTGTGTGTAATTTTTAAGGGTTCTTTTTAAACTCATGTCTAATCAATCTATGGTAAAAAGAAAGCTTTATCATATAAATATTTATTTTTCTTTATGGGGGAAGTGTTATGTATATTTGATTTAATTTATATTAATTCAAATGTTTGTTAGTTTTAAAATATTTTTATTTTAATTTCATTGCATGTCAAAATGTAGTTTTGTTTACTAAGAACTCATATTTTCCTGAAAATAGTTTGACCTCCTTGACTCTTCAGTTGTAAACACCTAAAGCTGAAGTAGTTCTCGACCTTCATTTAGAAATTCAGTGAGAGAAGTAAATAACGTTTTATTTTTTATCTTATTCGATGAGTAAAACGATTGGTTTTCGTCAAGGTCATACTGGGACTACGTGCTTTTATACGTAAGTACTTCTCGAAGGTTCTGGAAAGTTAACTATCCTCCGGGAATTTGTTTTGCGTTTCGAGTTACTGTATAATCATTGTTTATAGAGATTTTTCTCAGTCTGGGCTTAAAACACTTGATGTCAATGTGTTTGTTTCTTTGTGACCAGTTTGGGTAATTACATTTTAATGTTTATTCGAACTATTTAATTCAAAAGGATTAATTCTTTCTCCTGGAAATATATGTGTGATCATACAGAATTCTTGGACAAAGACATTTATTTAAATTTTGTTGGGAAATCCAAACACCGGATTATTGTTTGTGAATAACACAGAACTGTAGACCTTACAACACCAAAAAGGATACAGAATACGTCATCGCCCTCCATCTTGGGTTCTTCATCGGAACTCGAACTTGAATTCATTAGAACATTTCATTCATTTAGTTCGTAGATTATTCTTGGATTATATTTGGATCTGATCTTAAAATCGTAAGATCTTATCATTCATTTTTACAGAATTTTTTCAGGGAAATACATTTTTTGTCAAATGTATCAAAGCTTGTTGCTTTCACTCTTTTTTTTTTTTTTTTCGTTACTGTTTATTCGCGCCTAAACACGTAACATAAGAATGTAATAATTGGTGGTTGCTCTGGAGGCTATAAGATTCAATATTTCCTGGAACATTCCACATAGAACATTTCCCGAACGTTTGATGCCATCAAATAGAGTTGTTTTCGAAAAGATGTCAAAATATCCGTTTCTCACAGGCTGTCATAGATACCAAGATACATACATTTGTTTGTAAATCGTGTCATGATAACTATTCTTCCAGTTATTTGATTAAAGGTTTGCCATATGTTTTGTGAGATTTGAAAAATATATTTTAATCAGGTTGCTATAGAAGCCATAAAAAGCGTGTCTTGTAATATTCATGGAACGTTTGACCAACAATGGTGTGTGTGTGTGTGTGTGTGTGTGTGTGTGTGTGTGTGTGTGATTTGGTTGTTATGGAAACAAATATTCTCTTACTCCATAAGTTTATAGCATTTGAACACTTCTCATATTCCTAACTAATTTCACAAACAGATTCATGTGATCAGTTCTTTGGTACCTATCTTTCTGTGCTTATTTGCTGTCCGTAGAATCACTTATTGGTGTCTTCAGACACAATTTGAGAGGAATTATTTATATTCATTGGAATTACAAAGTACTCATTGACCTTTCAGACGACGTTAAGATTATTCAGAACTCGTTCAAAGACGTTTTAGACTGTATCACTTTGTTATATCAGGGCATTCAAAACCTTCGGAATTCATTCGAAACAGTCTATACTTTAGACTTGTGATATTACGTTTATGATCTTTTGGAATTCAATTCGCAATTCTGTGTCTATTAAATTTCCACTTTGTATTCTATGGAAATAAATTCTGGAGTTTTACTCAAATTGTTGGTTTCACGTCCTTTCTGTTACTTATTTTAAAACCACCGAGTTGTAACAACATTGAGTAATGTGACACTTATGCGTGCACGGCAATGAAATCTGTTACCCTTGGCACTTCGTTTTGTTATGGTTCACAAGCAAGAAAATGGCGGTTAACCTACCACCAAACCCTTGCAATGAATTAGTCGTTGAAGATATATTAAATTATGTATGATCTGTTAGGACTTGGGCACGCTAGAAAGTTCAGTACTGACAAACAAACGTAGAAATTATGCAGTGAAACTAATTCTGGGTCAACCTCTGTAAAGTACGAGTCCTTCGAAATCAAACAAGATTCCAGGAGTAGCCTCCCTTCCATCAGGCTAATGAAATTGCACTCGAATTTCGCGATTTCAAAGCTGGGAAAGGAAATTGCTAAAACGACTTTCTGATTCTTAGTATGAAAGAGTTTGAAAAGTATAGCCGTATCACTGGTGGCAAGGGGTGGTGTGTGAGGGGGCACTTACGCACCGGCGCCTGAAGAAGGGGTCGCCATCTTGAGCTTTTCGCAGCTGAAATTTCTCGTCGTATGTTACCCTCATCTTATACGAACTGGGGCAATTATTCACAAGGGCATATATTTAAGAGGGGAGGAGGGCGTTCGAAGGAGGTTGTCAACTCACATAAAAGCTGTTCTCTGTATTTTAAGTAGGGGCACCACTAAAGAACATTGCTACCAGGCTAATAGAACCCTCGCGCCACCATTGAACCATATGCATCGTTATTCTGTGCCATGCATTGCGAGTAAGTTCAATGTAAAATGCATGTAAGGGGTCACACAGGTTAACCAGAGAGTGTATATTTATATATATTTTGGGAATAGAACATTTTGGGAATAGAACATTTAATTTTCGATGATGGAGGTCTCTATAATTTTCTTTCGAACAATGGATGTTTTTCTTGTACCCCTTATTTTTAAAACTATTATTGTAATACATTTACGATATGTATTATTTCCATTTGCGTTTCTGTTTATATCTTTGTTAGATGTTATCAAGTACTTGTTAATTATGGGAGAGTCAGTGTTGAAAAGATGTTGCTCATCCCGAGTAATTAGCCAATTTCAAGGAGTAGACTTCATAATATATACAATTCACGAGGCTTTATGACAAGATGGATTAGTTTCGTAAATTGGACCTTCTCTAATTTTTTAATTTAGTGAATTATCTGGATATTGTAAGGTAATTTAGTGATTTGAGATGGGAATATGTTTTTGGCTCTGCTCTGAAATTCTTCCTGTTAAGTCAAACAAATTTGAAATGTTGATTCCTATTTGTTTTGCGGAACTGGGTTATAATAATAGACAGACATCTGGACTGTCAAAGTGGTCACCACCACAGCCATTTATTATATTTGATCATTACAATTTTGGCTTAAACAACAGACATTTGTGCCAAATAGATTTTCCTTGTAAACCCTCACCCCAGAAAAAACCAACAGAAAACAAAAATACAAACAAACATGGATTAGAAAATACAAACAAACATGGATTAGAATAAAAGTAAAAGTAAAAAAGCTTTTAAGATGTCACTGTCGCTTCGATATTGAATGTCATAGTAGCTAATTTTTGGGAATAGAACCAATTTCAATTTGCAAGGACGCTTACTGCGAAGATGCGATGTTTATAATATCATCATTGGCGGCTCAGTCTCGAGAGACCTTTTGAGTAGCCCCATTGGAGTGTCGTCTGTCTCTGGGGTTTTGGCAACATCTGATATGGCTGTGCAGGCCTATGTGCGAATGACAGTCCATATTGCCGTTGGTCAGACGTACTGGGAAGTCTGGGTTGCTGTGGTTACTGCCATGCTCTTCTTTCTCTCGTTTTTCTCGGCCGCCAACTGAACTCTCCTCACATTAGCAACTGCTACGCCCTTACGGACCGTCTTTCTCCAGGTACCTGCACTTCCCAACCGTCGAGTGAAATGTCGCATGCCTCCATGTCCCTCTTGCACACATCCTTGAAACGGAGTGAGTGGCGGCCGACTCATCTGGTGCCTGTGGCCAGCTGTCCATATAGGATGTCCTTTGGCAGCCTCCCATTCTCTATGAGTCGAACGTGTCTCCGCCATCGAAGGTGGAGTTTGCTCAGCAGGGAGTACATGCTCGGGATACTTGCACGTTGCAGGATCTCGCTGTGTGGGACGCTGTCTTGCCAGCTGATTTCAGGATGCGTTTTAGGCACTGTGTATGGAATGAAGTGAGCCGACTCACTTGCCTCCTATAGGTGTTTCAGATATCACTTCCATATAGGAGGGAACTAAGAACGCAAGCCTGGTACACTTAGATCTTGGTGTTCTGTTAGCGCGTTGTTCTCCCACACCCTCTTCGTTAGTCGTGCCATGACGGTGTTTGCCTTTCCAAGCCTTCCACATCGAGCGAGAGAGTATTGCTGATGGTTGACCCCAGGTAAGCAAAGTTGCTGACTGATTCCAGGGCGACACCGTCGAATTTAATGGAAGGGGCAGTGGTGGCATCTTGCACGCTGAAGTTTATCTTGTTCAGACTGATGGTGAGCCCGAATTGCTTGCAGGCATCAGCGTAACGGTCTCTCAGTCACTAGAGGGCAAAGAGCATCTCTCTGGTGAGCACCGACCGCTCTTTGGTCTCCGAGCGCAGTCGTGCCAGGTTGAACAGCCTCCCGTCGGACCTAGTGTGCAGATATACGCCATCAGTGGACAAATCAAAGGTGTAGGAAAGGAGCAGGGAGAAAAAGATCCCGATTAGGGTCAGTGCCGGCACTCAGCACTGCTTCACGTCACTGTTTATGTAGCTGAGAATTAGTCTGAGGAGGAGCCATCGTACAGGAATGTTCACTTCATATCTTCATGGAAAAAGATTATCATGCTGCGGAGTTTGTTTTTTTTGGGGGGGGGGGGCAACCGATATTACTGAGAAGTTCGAATAATCCCTCTCTGCTGACCAGGTCGAAGGCCTTAGTGAGGTCGATGAACATCACATCATATAGAGTGGCTAACCTTGCTCTCAGATCTTCTCTTGGAGTTGTCGGAGGGAGAAGATCATGTCTGTTGTCGACCTGCCTGCTCTGAAACCGCACTGAGCTTCCAAGTACACATGGTCCGCCAGCAGTTGAAACCTGCTGAGGATGATGCGGGAGTACACTTTCCCAACGATGCTCAGAAGCAAGATCCCTCTATAATTGTTAAAGTCACTGCGGTCGCCCTTTTTTGTAAAGAGTAACAATGGTGGAGACGCGCATGTCTTCGGGGACTGCTACTTCCTCCGAGATTAGCTCATACAGCGGCTGAAGCAATTTCGGTTTCCGACGTTTGACAGCTTCAGGCGGAATGCTGTCGCTACCCGGTGATTTGTCGTTTTGGAGGGAGTCGATGGCTTTGCCGAGCTCCTCTAAGGTGGGCACTTTGTCGAGCTCCACAATGGTGGGAAATTTCTGTATGTTGCTAAGAACCGTAACAGTGACTGACGTTTCTCGGGAGTATAGCTCTGAGTAGTGCTCCATCCATCCTGCCTACTGTTGATCACAGTCTGTGATCTTCTCTTCCTACAGAGATTTCAGGGGGGGGGGGCGAACTTTTTCACTGTAGGAAATAGAGCCTTCTTGATGCCACTGTAATAATTTGGATGTTTCCAGAATCGACACTGCGCTCGATTCCTTCACACAGTTGCTGCCACCACTCGTTCGTGCACTGTCTAACGATGCGTTGGGTGATGATTTTGGCACTTCTGAGGGCACAAGCGTCCGTTCATTGGGGCATTTTGTTTGTAGCCTATGAGATCTTGTCATTTGTCCATTACCGTGCTGCAGATGGCACCCTTCACTGCGTTCAACTTGGCTGTGTATCCTGCTCTGGCAGGTCCTGGAAAGCCTGCTCCGGGGCAGACACATACTACTAAGCCGTGGAGAGGACATACATATGCGCAGTGTTGATGCGAGAACGACCTTTTAGTTTTGTGCAGCGTGGTGTGTGGGGATGTATGCTCACCCTGCTGATCACGAGTGCGTGGTAAGAGTCGCATTCTGCACTGTCGTACCTTCTGGTGGAGAAGACGCTGTTGAGGGCAGAGCACCTGGTGATGACCAATTTGAGCTGGTTTCAGCGATGAGACATAAGGTGTTTCCATGACACTTTGTGTTGTGGCTTACACTCGAAGAAGGTGTTTGTAACGCACATGTCATGGTAGGTGCACAGCTTCATCAGTCTCTGGCCGTTTTCGTTGGCCTTTACAATGCCATGATGTCCGAGGCCGGTAGGCCATGACTCGTGGTCTACACCTACTCTGGCAATAAAGTCACCGAGGAGGAATCGTGGCTCATCTTTAGGGAATCATTTGATCTATTCGTCCAACTGCACATAAAACTGATTCTTTGTTTCTTCTGAAGACGTGAGGGTCGGGGTGTAGACACCGATGATATTGACAGGACCTTCAGCAGTTGCACGGTAGATGGACAAGAGACGTTCAGTGACCCTGACTGAGGCACAGCTGATGCCAGGAGGATGTTTTTAATGGTGAAGCCCACTTCGTGCTGGCGGGGATCCTCAGGTTCTCCACCCTTCCAGAAGAAAGTGTAGTTTTCCTCTCTGAGGTAGCCGCTAGAGGCCAGCCTGGTTTTCTGGAGGGCAGATATGCTGACATTTAGTCTGATGTGCTCTCTGTTGATGATGACCGTCTTCCTGGTGTTGTTCACCTCACTGAGGTCGTCAGAGATGCATGTGCACATGGTGCGTACGTTCCAGCTTGCGAATCGAAGAGCTGGAAAGAGCTGGATAAATCTTTGTTGATTTCTTGATTCTTCTGTCTGGAGCGAATTTTCCGTATGCTTGTCATGCTGAGCAATATATTGAGTTCCAGGCACCCATTGGAGCAGGCAGGCGTTGGCGGGCCAACATCTTACGGACAGGGGAGAACCCGGCTTGAGGAGGGGGTTAGTCGGCCAGTGGGACGCGATGATCTCTCCCACAGTCAAAGCTGACCCGCGGAGCTCCTTTCCCACGCCAATCGGGTGCGACTTATGACCCTTTGACTGAGAGCTTCACGAGTGAGGCTAGATTGATCTCTCCAGGGCGCAAGCCTGAGCGTAGACTATGGAGATTCTGGGCTGTCCAGATGTCAGAATCCCCTCTAGTCTTTGCTGATGGTGTCTAAAGGAATGGCGATCATAACATTTAGCTCCAGTTTGGATGCTGGAGTTGCCGGAAGGAAGTCGAAGTTGACACCCAGCAGCCTTAGGAGCTCCACTCCGGATTTTATGTCTGGTTTACTTCCGTAATCTTTCCTTCTGCCGAAGATATCCACAAGGCAGTGGAGCCATCATCCAACGGCTGAGACTTTGGTGGGTTTGGCATCAGAGTTTCCTTCTCCTATATGAACTGCCTGACAAGGCTAACGAGCTCCATCTGCCCGGGTTTGGAGTCAGAGTTTTTCTTCTCTTAGACTGGTTGCCTGCCAAGGCCAGTCTGCCCACCCAGTTATACCGCCGGGCACTTGGTCGTGCCACTCCGCAGGCTCTGTGAAAACAGGGGGCCCCGTATGAATGTGCTGCTATGGACACAGTAATGTAGGAGAGGCCATATGCAAGTAATCTCCTGTCCAGTAGAGCCAGACAGTGGTCCGGCGGCGATCACTACACCTGGAAAGGAGAGGTTATGAGAGACGCTTCACTTTCATTTGGCGAGTGGTACGTCTAGCCCAGACCTCGCACACCCCCATTATGATATATGTGTAGCGTATTATGCGTAAATAGAGACATCATCAAGATTTTTAATTCACCATCTCATTAGCACCTTTTAAATTTGAGACTGTACTTCAAGTTCAGGGATCAAAGACTTTTATTACAATGACAAAAGGACCTGCTTTATATAACTCCACGTGCATAATTAGCACGAGTCTCGCCATAGCGGCAAAATTAAATACCAAGCAGATTAGTTTCATTTACACGTAATATTTACGTGGCAAAAGCAAGCTAGATGATCTGAAACGGACGGATAACGACTAACAGACTGCCGCATTTGATACACTGGTTCTAAAGCCTACAGAGTTGTACTAGTTACAAATGAAGACGAAATCCAAATCCCACCTCCCACCGCAAAACACGCGACGAGATCACACGTATATTGCAAATCAGACTGGTACACAACGAAACGACGACATGCAGAAAGTACATTAACTCTTTTATTTAGTAGTCTGCATACATCTATTTTAATAATGTAAACAAAGTCGGTTTCCATTTTCACACAACATTAGTACAAATCGAAGACACAAATGCTGACAGTACTCTCTTATATACTGTAGGACTCTGCACGTGATGAAACGTATTAACATCCATTGTCTCGAATCCTGCAGTAAATCATCCGCTGTTAATTTTGTTGGATTTCAAATTATTTCTCAGCTTGGCAAACTCTAAAGAATAAATAACTTTATAACTTCTTGAATAACTCGAACCGTATTTAACAAGTCTTTGGTTGGAATGGTTGTCATTGCGGATGTGTTCACTTACATTTCCAGTAATATTTTCTAAGATTTAAATAAATTTAATTTCACAAAGTTCTGTATCTTAATTTCCCAAAGGAACTTGCTCACAATATAACAAATTCTCAGAAAAACATCATCTTTCAATGTCCACAAATGACAATTGAATACAATGCAATTTTTCTTAAAGCCACACACTTCTAGTGTAGATCAATGCAGTGTTATCTACAAACTTTTTAAAACTCATTTTGAAGATTGTTTACCCAAGGCAACACAGAAAGACAAACAATAAAAAATTTTATTGCTTCAGACTGTCCGCTGATATTCGAAACCCCATACACAATATTAGACTGTTGCAAACATCTGAGGGCAGTTTTACTTCAAAAGATGTATCAATGGACGGATTACTTTAGTGGTCGTATACGAAATTATAATCATTGACAATTCGTTTTACAGTGGTCTTATAATAAATTATTATAATTGACAATTCCTTTTCGTTTACATTTCTTTTACTATTTCATAACATTTCGAGTCTCCCATCAATTTCTGTTCTCAGCTGAAAGAAGTCTTGATACCAAAAAGAATGATAAAGAAATATAAATTATCATGGCCCTAAACAAGATGAAATACATTCAGTATATCCGGAACACAAAACTGCGTCTCAGTACATCGAAAACACTAATATATGATCTACATGCATATTATCATAACAACACAAGTCAATAAAACTGACAAAAAAAGGCAGAATTTCCGTCATTTTGTATTGCTATCAGTATGATAGTTTGTATTAGGTTTGCATTTTTCTTCACTTTTGTCCAAGTATCCATGGTTACAGAAAACATGGCACATAAAGGCATCCATTCTCCTTGCCTCTGGTTACGGGTTACTAATCAGTAGGAGGCAACTAAAAACACGAGTCTGGACTCGGATATTTGCCTAAAATTAGTGCATCCTGTTGGTTTGGTAATCTTAGGTGGATGGATCGAACCATTTTTACCACTTAAAGGTAACAAACTTGACAAAAACATAATGTCATGAGCTCGAGTCAGATTCAATAAATGTTTAAAGTCCCATGGACTGAACTGATTTCACCACTGAGAGGATATAAATACCTCCTCAGCCATCTCTTGTTCTAGCTGGAGGTAAAGTGTTTTTAACGTTGTGGTTGAAGTCCACTACTGGTTCACATATGTCTTCAGACAGCCGCAGCTGTGAGACTCTGGACCTCACTGAAACGAGCCAAAACATGTCTGATGTATTAGAAACGTACTGTGCTTGTGAACTGGCAGGTAAAAAGAATACTATATTTTAACAATCAGAATAGATTGAAAGCTGCAACAAATACTAAAGTTTTCATTTTTGAACAATAGTTTAATCTATGCGGATTAGATTTAAATATTCATCGACATTAATAAAGTTATAAATTCATCCTTTCTTCTTTTTCTATTTTGATTTTCAATATACCCCCTTCCTCCAAACCACCGCCCCCAAAAAATATTGAAAACATTGCAATTTTGTCATTTAAATTCAATTACCCCTTTATAAATGTCATTTTGGGCTCTTGCGAAACTATTTAGTGGATGGGGATTCAATATAAAATTCAAAGAACGAATGACCTAAAGTGGATTATTCCAATTGAAGACATAATGAAAGTATTGCAAAGAAGTGCATAAACTCGCAATTCAATTCTCTGACAAGTGATTATAATGCAAGTTAGACTGATGTGTGATCAATTTAATTGTATCACAATTTGGATATATTGATTGATATGTAAAAGTAAAGTTTAACGTTCTTGTATTGACTTCTCCATTCCAAATTTTGTATTAACGTACATAACAATATTGCCAAGAACAAACTGCATGCCAAGGATTTAACATTATAAACTCATTGTAAGTGAAGTTTGAATTTCAGGTCATTTTAGAAAGTTTGAAGTTGTTCCCTTGAATACTACTAATTCAACTATAAACAGTTCACATTTAGCCTCCTTTATTTTATAAAATGATGCCAAACTCTCTAGGCAAAGAATCGAATATTCACACGCCAATTGTATGTATATTCGATTAAGACGAGCACAATGCAATTTGATTCTGGTCATGTTCCGGTGACCTTTGCTATTACCATAATCGCAAATTTTATCAGCCAATCAGACGAAGTCTTCATCTTTACTAGCCAAGTTTCAGATGTATTAACCCTATCTACACCTTGGCAGATCGTTAAGATATTTCTGTACTTCGGGTCTGTGAATTGCATTCAATAAGGCGGCAAGCCACTGCATCCAATCAAAATAAGCTTGTTCAAATTTGAACACTGTACTTACAGGATAAAGACAATTAGAGCACACAAGTGAAATGGATTCATAAATAAGCAAATTTTCCGTTGTCGGTCCGTGTTTGTAGAAATACACCCTTTCCATCAAATACGTATGCAATGGCTTCTTTCTAGTATATATTCATTCTTTCGATGTTAAACTTACAAAGTATCCATTTGAAATCAATTACGTCCACCATTTTCAGCATACGTACATCACACCACTGTGGCACATTACTGGTTCGTAGGCAATTAAATACTATGGAAGACAACTCATGAATTCCAATAGCTGTCAAGACAAAGCTCTGATACGCAAATGTGTATATAGGGTTAACCCTGGCTAGCGAAGATGACAAAGTCTTATATATTTTAGGTTGGGAGACTGATCAGTGTAACTGAAGAGCATAACAATTTGACTCACTTCTAACATTTTTGAAAGTTGCATTTCCATCGTCTAATTCAAAGGTCACCAAAAGATGATCCTTACTCGGTCGCTGTAAGATCTCCATTTTGTAAAGCGGAGATCTGATTTTAATCAGATTGAATTAAAATAAAATACGTTCTTTTGTTCTCTGTCTCTGTCTCTCTTTCTTGAAGTGCAAGCACTAACCTGTTGTAGAGAAAGATGATAAAAGTTTGGAAATCAAGCTGGCCAACACGAAGAGGAAAATGGTGTAGAAAGAACATACAGCTATGATCAATACACTCTTGACATCAAAAAAATGGTTATCTCTGCCGTCGACCTCGTGATTAATTCTTCTAGTTGTAGCGGCCATTTTGTCTGCGATGTCCTTTCAAGTTAATAATACTGAAAAAGATAAAAGATGGTTAGTCTTCATAGAGTCATACAATTCGAATAGTTAAAGGATATATATATATATATATATATATATATATATATATATATATATATATATATATATATATATATATATATATATATATATATATATATATATATATATATATATCATAATGCAAATAACCCAAATAACGGAACAGAAGTGGTGATCTTGTTCTTCAGGACTTTTCAAAGGCAAGATAAGCCTATTTATGAAACAAAATGCTTACTTACTTAAGAGAAGATAAAACCGCAAAAGTATTGGAGAAAGATATTATGTAACTTTTGCAATGTTTTAAAATTCTTTTGAACAACTTTTTGGTTTGTGTTACCCCCCTCCGAATTGAAATGTAAATTTTCAGAATGCAAGAAAATTCATCAGTGTAACACTGACAGGCTAGTCACAACACATATCGCGGATCTGACACTTGAATAATACTTAAAAACAATACTAATCCCCCAATTCAAACTATTTAATTACAATCCTTAAGCTAAACAGATAAACGCAAATCCACTTAGACCACCAAACACTTGTATGAAAGAGAGAAGAAGAAAAAAAAACACAATTATTCTGGTAAGGTAAAGCTAGAGCAAGAACAGAACCGAAATCTACACTCGTGTCGAAATCTACACTCGTGTCAGAATATGGTATGACTAGAGTGCGAAAGTTACGAAATGTGCGAACAGTTGCGACAAGTTACGAAATGTTATCTTCAATGGCAAGAAGTTCATTTAAAATAAGCATATTGACGAACATTATTTTGATTTTGATTTTCAGTTAAAATTAATACCTCTATTTTACAAATTAAATTAAGTTGTCGCAACTGATTCTAGATAGGATTTTTAGTGAATGATATCATTTTCGCTTAAAGGACTTATCCAGTCTGCGAAATGGATCGACTAAATTTTATTATGAGCTGCAATCAATACTTTATTTCACAAATGAATATATAATGTGTAAGAACTCATTATCCATATCATTTAAAATAAGGTTTTAGAAATTACTTTTTAGAGGTCCGTTTAGCAAATTGGGTCTTTTTCGCAAACACGACTTACCGTGTTTCATTTTAGCAAATGGGGTCGATTTTGCAAACATGACTAACCGTCTGCGAAATGGACCCAACGTACTCTTTTTACGGTTTCAATCAATATTTTGATTTTAAGAAATTAAGAAAAAGTTTGAACGGCTATGGAATTTGTTGTCTACATTCATTCGCCTAAATTGGATTAACAGAAAACTTCGTCAGCACGGGACAAGAAATTATTATCTACCTACATCTGACATAAGTAAGGTGACCCGTTACGAGCTGATAGCGATTCATTTATCTGAATTCACTGAAAGCCGAATTGTAAGGTCCCCAATGGAAACATTCTCACATGTTATTTATTATAATTGTTCTTTTAATCATTTATATATAGGTAATATATGGACAGTTGTGACTGCGGTAATTATCTTCTAATTAATTGAATTACAGATTTATAACCTTGTCTGAACACTTACATCAAAGAAGAATCTCTTCAATAACCCAGTTTGTATTTAAATTTTAAAAAATAATCATAAATGTCGAATATACAAAAACTAGCTTAAGAACTATATATTACGGTCTATATTATCTTGCTTTTATTCCTACTTTTCGTTCGTCGAGAAAATATCGAAGAAGAATACTTGTTCTGATTGCATTTTTCCTGTGAGGCAGGTGCCTCTTTACTGTCACCTTGTGTATTCATTTCTGCAGTAAGGCTGTAGTAAGGATATAGTGTCTTCTTACATCAATGAATGACTGCATTAAGATAATATTTCCTCGGGAAACAGGAAACTATACAGAGTCAAGAAAATTGAAATATTTTTTAAATGTAAAGTTAAGTTACTTCATGCATCGGTCAATCGAACTTAATTTGCTAGTTAATAAACTCAAAAATATAATACCCTCGGATGAGGGAAGTCGTGAGTTCGATTCCGGCCTAGTCATATGAAAGACTTACAAACATGGTAGTAACAGCTGCCTCGCTTGACGCTCAGCATTAAAAGGTTAGTGTTAGGACTGGTCGGCCTGGTGTCAGGATAATGTGACTGGGTGGGATATCATGCTCATGCCTACGGCATGATGCCCCAGTGCTAGACATCACTATAAATCGCCACACTGCAGACATCGTAGCGATATGACTGATAATTGTTAAAGTAATGTTAAAATTCCAAATCACACACACACACATACACACACACGCATATATATATATATATATATATATATATATATATATATATATATATATATATATATATATATATATATATAATAAACTTGACGCCATACTGTTACCTAATTATCTGAAATCGTCGTGTTTTAATATATAATATAGCAATATAATGGCAAAAAGGTACTCTTAATATCATTAGCAAACGAGCTTATGCACGTTTTCAGAATGAACCAAAGTCTGAAGATCTCTTCGTCAGCACTTGACCAGTTAAAGCGGTTTATAACATGGTTCCAGAAAAGTGGCAGTCTCCTTCCTGAAATTTCAACCAACATAGGAAAATGCTCATCCAGAACTTATCATGCATCCGCGAAACATCCTTCAACAAACGTCACTACCTTAGAACAACGCCTTCTGGTAGAGAAAGATTAGCAAACGAACGAGAGCAAAATGGGGTGAAGGAAGTAGACAGAATGGTAAATTCTGAAACAAGTGACGATTAGCAGCATCCATGAAGTGAGAATAAACTCCGAAATATTAAAGAATCACATCCTAAAATCGGTCACACTGCTTCAGCAATGAGTGACCAGTGAGCAGGAAGAGACGTGGTTCTCTAAGAAACATGGGCAATTATCGCACTGTGAAATTTATTTGTACCACATTGATGAAATTGCTAAATGGGCCAGATTGATGGAGAACAAATGGATAAGAAAACAAAAAGATTTCTCGCTGACTGCGGTAAAGAACATCCAAATATGATTTACTCAAATGAAGGTAAAATAACTGCTACCAAAACTCCTTCTGTGGGTCGAAAACCTAACCAAATTAGAAGAAATCGGACATAAAGGTCCAGAACAGCATCAAAAACGCCAATTGCGAAACGCAAACTCTAAAGCTCAGTCGCTGTAAGGTAGTTATATAGCCACTCCTAGCACAGCCAGTATTCGGATAAAATATCAACAAAATATGGGTCATGGACGCTCGTAGATAAACAAAACGGTAAAATTAAGACACCACTATCATTAATAACAATGTCCTAAGAAAACATAAAATTTAAAACCAAAACAAGAATAATAGAACAAAAATGAAAGACAATATTTTACATAGTTTTTAATTACTCATTTTTTAAATTTAATATATATATATATATATATATATATATATATATATATATATATATATATATATATATATATATATATATATATATGACGTCAAAGTTAAATTGTTAAATACATCTACGCTTGTTGGAATGGACAATGCCAATTACGTATATAAAGCAATAGGAGTATCAACAAACAAGGAAATGCTCAAAAAAAAAAAATGAAACAAAATTAAATGTACTACTATACCTTTTTTACCAGAACAACTTCCAGAATTTTTTTTATCTTTTACAAGTGAAAATTCCAGTAGAAGTATTCGTCGAAAGAATTTTAATCTCGGATAAGTCTTTAAGAAAATGACTACAACAGTGGTTTCTTAGAAGCTCGTACGTTAACTTTGTGTTGAAGTGTGACCAATGCAGTGATCTTCAAACTAGATTGACACGGTTTTGACCCTGAAGCGGTATCACAAAGTCCAATAGCCAGTTGTATGTCTGTACTTTGACCTTGAACAATTTAAGCCAGACACGGCTTGAAAGCGGATATTTATTAAGGTATCAACCCATCTCGTTAGCCTTTCACTGTAATCGAAAACTTGCTCATATTACCATATGGCGCAATGTTACATACTGGCATGATGAAAAAGTCCTCGGGAGAGAACAAAACACAATAGGAACTAAGTATTCAATTTACTGGCTAGATGAACAGTCCCTGGGGGAGAACACAAACACATTAGGAACTGAACATTCAATTTACTTAGACCAACAAGCAGATCTCCCTTTTTATGTTCTGACCTTGCTGGTAGCAATGTTCCAATAAATAAAAAGCAAAAAAAAAAAAAAAAAGAATAATAATAATAATAATAATAATAATAAAAAATAAAAATTATAATTTGGAAATCTATTTATTGGTCTCTTAATTTACTGGCATGATAAACAGTCCTTGGGGGAGAATAAAAAACACATTAGGAACTGAGCATTCAATTTTCGGGTGCGGGGTGCTGCAATTATATATATATATATATATATATATATATATATATATATATATATATATATATATATATATATATATATATATATATATATATATATATATATATATATATATAGATAGATAGATAGATAGATAGATAGATATTCGTCTGACCCTTGTCGACTGGTCATAACGTGCTCTGCTAACCAGTCGCATAGCATTACGCTCGCTCTCCACCCCGCTTCTTTCTGGGGTCACCTCCCAACTGTGAATACCATTTCGCGTATTTGATGTAAATTTTGGTCACAACATGCTCTTCTTCCGAAGTCTCACCTGCCACCTTTAGTTCATTTGCGACGGGGGATGCTTGGATGGTTGCCACGTCACTGCTAATATTATTGTTTACAGGCTATTGCAATTTTGTATCATTGATTATATAAACACTAAATAAATCCCAAGGAAAGTGTACATATACCGTTATGACGAACCATATTCTTGTAGGTTACTTGGTGTAAGTTCAGTTTCATGGTCTTCATCCAGCCCAAATTCTTTTTCTCTCTCACTCCAGTTTCTGCGTAGTTTCTCCGCTATTCATGAGAGGGAACGGGGGAACGGAAAGCAGAAAGGATTGCGATAAAAATGGGTACTATATCAAATTCATTTAGAAAACGGGGATTATTAATACCTTTTATCGTTATTTTCATACGTCATTAATGATTAATGTGTGAAAATGTGTGGAAATGCATCATTGATCTAGAATCAACTACATACGGTCGCAAGAATATGTATATATGCGTATTATTGCGCCATGGGCGGATCACTGTTTGATATACCAATAGTATTTGTATATCAAATTGCAAAATACCAACATTTTGAAAGCCATGTTTTTTTTTTTTAAATGTATGTATGTATATATGTATGTATGTATGTATGTATGTATGTATGTATGTAGGTAGGTAGGTAGGTAGGTAGGTATGTATGTATGTGTGTGTGTGTGTATGTATGTATGTATGTGTGTGTGCGCGTGCGTGCGTGTGTGTGTGTGTAATTTGATTGATATGGAAACAAAGATTCTTTTACTCCCTAATTGCATGGCAATTGACTAGCTTAACACTTCTCATAGTCTTAGCTACTTACACAAGCAGAATCATGTGATCAGTTCGTTGGTACCAAAGTTTGTGTGATATATATAGTAAACAAGTATTCATTCCTGTTTTATGGTCAGTCCACTGTCCGTATAATCACTAATAGTTATGTTCAGATACAGTTTGAGAGGGACCGCTCCGGTGGCCTAGTAGTTAGAGCATTCGCCTCGGATGCGGGAGGTCGCGGGTTCGAACCCCGGCCGAGTCATACCAAAGACTTACAAAAATGGTACTAACAGCTGCCTCGTTTGGCGCTCACCATTAAGAGGTTAGGGTTAGGACTGGTAGGCCTGGTGTCAGGATAATGTGACTGGGTGGGACACCATGCTACATGTCTGCGGCATGATGCCCCAGAGCTAGACATCACTATAAACTGTCACACTGCAGACATCGTAGCGATATGACTGAAAAATTGTTAAAGCTACTTTAGAAATCTAAATCACACACACACAGTTTGAGTGGAATTATTTATATGTATTGAAATTATATGGCACTCATTCACTTTTCGGACTAATACACTACACTGAGATGATAGATAACTCATTCAAAGACATTCTGCATTGTATCAGTGTGGTACATCAAGACATTCAAGACTTTCGGAAGTCATTCGAAACATTCTATACTTTTTACTTGTGATAGGACATTTAGGATTATTTATAATCCAGTTCTGTAACTTATTAATTTCCATTTTGTATTCTTGGGAAACAAATTCTTGAATTTTACTCAAATTGTTGGTTTTATGTCGTTTCTGTTACATATTTTAAAACCACCGAGTTGTAACAACAGTGTGTGGTCGATGCTAATGCGTGCACGGTAGTGAAATCTGTTACCCCTGGCACGTTGTTTTGTTTATAGTTCACAAACAAGAAAATGCTGTTTAACCTACCACAAAACCCTTGCAATGAATTCATCTTTGAAGATACATTAAATTTACATATGATTTGTTAGGACTTGGGCACGCTAAAAATGTCAGTTCTTACAAACAAAAGTGGGGCCCCGAATGGCCGAGTGGTCTAAAGCGCTCACCGTTACGGATCGCTGCCATCTCACCTCTGTCTGCATGGGTTCGAGTCTCGGATTCAGCCAATGTGGGTATGTGAGAAAGCTTGCCAGTAACTTCTCGTGGGTCGGTGGTTCTTTCCGGGGATTTCCCGGGTTCTTCCTCCACCATTAATACTGGCCGCCATGTATAGCCTCTCGTGTGCTGAAAAATGGCGTTAAACCCTACAACAACAACAACAAACAAACGTATAAATTAAACGGGGAAACTAATTCTGAGTCAACTCCTGTCAAGTACGCGAAGTCGAACAAGATTCAGGAGTAACCTCCCTTGCATCAGGCGACTTAAGGATACACGGTACTAATTGTATGGAAAAATGGTTACCAGTCTGGACATGGGTGAACCTAAAATAGAGTATGAGTTTGGATGGCCAGCAGAGGCTAATAATATAAGTTATGTTTTATGATGAAAAAAGTCTTTTGAGAGCTTATCCTAGTTGTAAGCGAAAAAAGAGGGACTATTTTATTGATGGATTTTCAGTTCTTTAACAGTCTTGAGTTTGGAACATTCATTACTGTAATTAGCACATGACTCTTTGGTGCAGAATTGAAAGCACACGTTTCAAACACATGCAGGTCCAGAAAATGCCGCGGCTCATATCCTTTTCTCTACACAGAAACTGACATCCAGGTTTTATATATTCTGATAAATATAGGTTTGATCACAAGCACTCAGAAATATTAAGTTATTGAATTTTTAATATCATGGTGGATGCATAGGTTTACTATGGCAACTGAATTAGTACCTCGAGTCCTGAAATCTCACTCGAATTTCGAGATTTCCAAGCTGGAAAAAGAAATGACTAAGACTACTTAACTGCTTATTGGTATAAAGGCGTTTGAGAAGTATAGACGTATCAGAGATGGCAAGGGGTTTGGTGGGAGGATGCAATTAAGATAAATGTACAGGTCAGTTCAGCTGGCAACGACTGTTGTCTTGAGGCTCTTGGACATAGGGGGAAATATGGCCTATGAAGCCACGCAGATATTTGATTTCCAGGGCGTGAGACACCCTGCTTGCAACAGTATCATGGTTAAAACATGGTTCTTATTTTCCTTACAAATGAGAACAAATAAATTTGAAGCTAAAATAAATCCCTCCTCCATTAAATTAAATGGTCGGTCTGTTAGTCCTATCAATAATGGGCCAATAGATTAGGTGTCACCCAAGTGAACTCATAATGAAGCTGATAAAAAACTCACGTTAAATTCAAATTCATACTAATGTCGTTGATTGGTAATAATGTGTTTATCGTGTCGTTAAATCCCTCGAAAACGAACAAACCAGTCGAGAATTTTAGTTTATCAAGATACAAATTTGAATAATTTTGAGAGAGAGAGAGAGAGAGAGAGAGAGAGGGGATGAATATACTACAGTTGTATATCTACCTGTAAGTGTGTGAGCGTGTAAATAATTTTGCACTTAGTATTTTGGTAACAAAACTTACATTGGCGGAAATGAGGGATATATTCCCATCTGTTATGCTGAACTGGATTATAAGAATAGACAGACATCTAGATTGTCAACGTGGTCACCACAACAGCCATTTTTCATTCATGGTCATTACAATTTTGGCTTAAACAACGCACATTTGTACCGAATGGTTTTTCTTTGTGCCAACCGACCAACAGAAAACGGTTATATGGACACGTGACCTTTTGAGGAAAAAAAAGTAGAATAACTTTTAAGAGGTTTCTACTATGGAGATATTCAAACTCAGTTTGGCTATCTTTGTTGGGTTTTTTTGGTTATTTTCTTTCTTTCTTTTTTTTTTGCAATACGACTAATTTCAATTTGCAAACAAGATTACTGCGAATTTGCGAGGTTTATAATGTATGTGTAGAGTATTATGGATGAATAGAAACATCATCAAGTGTTTTAATTGACCGTCTCATTAGCACCTTTTAAATTAGAGACTACTTCAAGTTCAGGCTTAAAAGACTTTTTCATTATTACAATGCCAAAAGGGACTGCTTTAGATAATCCACGTGCATAACTAGCATTACAAAATTAAATGCCAAGCAGGTTACAGTTTCATTTACACGTGATGTTTAAGTGGCAATAGCAAGCTAGATGATCTGGAACGGACGGATTACGACTAACAGACTGCTGCATTTGATACACTGGTTCTAAAGCCTGCAGAGTTGTACTTGCAAATGTAGACGAAATCCAAATTACCTCGCCTCCATCCCATCCCCACGCGACGTAATATATATATATATATATATATATATATATATATATATATATATATATATATATATATATATATCAAATCAGACTGGTACACAACCAAACTACGAAATACGGCAAGAACATTCACTTCTTTTATTAAACAGTCAGCAAACGTTTTAAACAACGTCGGTTTCCATATTTACAAAAAAGTAGTACAGATCTAAGAACCAAATACTGACAGTACTCTCTTGACATACTGTAGGACTCTGCACGTGATGAAACATATTAACATTCATTGTCTCGAATCCTGCAATTAATCATCAGCTGTTAATTTTGTTGGATTTCAAACTATTTCTCAGCTCGGCAAACATTACAGAATAAATAACTTTATAAATTCTTGAATAACACGAACCGTACTTAACAAGTCTTTGGCTAGAACAGTAGCCATTATTAATGTCTTCACTTACATTTCCAGTGATTCGAAGACTTAAATAAAACTATTTTTACAACAATTTTTTCTGCACCTTAATTTCGCATATGAACTTGCTCACAAAATAAAAATTCTTAAAAAAACACATTTTTAATGTGCACCAATGATGAGAGAAACCGTATAATTTTTCTTAAAACCACAACCTACAAGTGTAGATCAATGCCGGTTCGAGACACACACATACACACGCACATACAAATGCTGGCAGTTTTTGCACTCAGCTTTTCTGGTCTGAAATGAGGACTATGGGCCCCCAAAATCTAATTCCTACTTCACTTTAGAAATTCTTTGAAATATTTCATAGAAAATACAGGTTCGTTTCATTAGCGAAACAATCATCTCTATTTTGAACATAAAACAGAAAATTATAATTTAAAGGACAGATTTAGTAACAATAAATGTAACAAAACATGCAGGGCCTCCTCCCCCAAGTTTGTGGACTCGTGATTGCACCATGTTAAGGTGGCTACTCTGTGTGTGTGTGCCTAACAAACTTGAGAGAAATGCACACAACCTGGATGCACCAGCAGGTAAGACTCCAAGGTGTTTGTTGTTTGAATCACTCCAAACTGCATAGTCTTTGTAATGTCAGTTCTTGGTTTGTACAACACTTGTAAGCAAGTATATCCAATATAAATGTCATAAATACACTGAGATACACACCATGAACAAGATCTGTCGATGTATGCTGACCAGCAGATTAGCTCTGCTTATAATCAACCCATCAACACCAACTCTAATCTGTCTGTGTAGGATGGTATGGGGAGTGGGTGCAGGCTGTCAGCAAAGAGGTGCGAATGTGATGAATATACAAGCAATCGGGCACAAAGATTTGTAGTGTTATCTACAACCATTTAACTCATTTTTAAGATTGTTAGCCCAGTGCAAGAAAGAAAGACAAATAAACAAAACGATAATTGCTTCTGGCTGCCAGCTTATATTCACAAACCCCCTACACAATAATTAACTGATACAAATCTAAGGGCAGTTTTACATGAAATTATGTATCATTGGACTTATTTCTATAGTGGTCTTATAATAATCATTGACAATTCCTTTGGTAGTGGTCTTATAATAAATCATAATCATTGACAATTCCTTTTATAGTGATCTTATATTAAATTATAATCACTGACAATTTCTTTTTTTAGTGGTCTTATAATAAATTATAATCATTGACAATCCATTTTACAGTGGTCTTAAGATAACTTATAATCAGTGACAATTCCTTTTACAGTGATCTTGTAATAAATTATAATCAGTGACCATTCCTTTTACAGTGGTCTCGTAATAAATTATAATCAGTGACCATTCCTTTTACAGTGGTCTTGTAATAAATTATAATCAGTTACCATTCCTTTTATAGTGGTCTTGTAATAAATTATAATCAGTGACCATTCCTTTTCCTTCACAGTTCTTTTACTATTTCACAACATTTCAAGTCTACCATCAGTTTCTATTCTCAACTGAAGGAAGTCTTGATACCAAAAAGAATTAAAAAGAAATATAAATTCTCATGGCCCTAAACAAGATGAAAAACATTCATTATATCCAGAACACAAAACTGTGTCTCAGTACATCTAAGAAACTAATATAATCTACATGCATTATATCATAACAAATCAATAAAACTGACACAAACTGCAGAATTTCCATTATTTTAATTGCTATCAATATGATAGTTTGTGTTAGGTTAGCATTTTTCTTTACTTTTGTCCAAGTATCCATGGTTACAGAAACATGGCACATAAAGGCAGCTGTTCTCCTTGCTCTGGTTACGGGTTGCTAATCACCTGGCAACTGAAAACGCGAGTCTGGACTCGGATATTTGCCTAAAATTAGCGCATCTTGCTGGCTTGGTAATCTTGGGTGGATGGATCAAACCATTTTTACCAATTAAAGGTAATAAACGTGACAAAAACAATGTCATGAGCTCGAGTCAGGTGCAATAAAATGGTAAAGTCCCATGGACTGTACTGATCTCACCACTGAGAGGATATAAATCTCATCAGCCATTTTTTGTTGCTCTAGCTGGAGTTAAGGTGTTTTTGACATTGTGGTTGAAGTCCACTACTGTTTCACATCTGGCATCAGAGAGCGTCAGCTGTGCAACTTTGGACCTCACTGAAATGAACCAAAACATGCTGATGTGTTAGAAACTTAATGCGTACCTGAAAAGGCAGGTAAAAGGAAAATAATTCTTTAAACAAACAATAAAACAGAGCTGCAACAAATGCTGAATTTTTCCTATTTGAATACTAGTATAATCTATTCGGACTTAGTTAAATTATTCATCAATTTTAATTAAGCCATCCTTTCTTCCTTCTCTAGTTTGATTTCTGATACACCCCCTTCCTCCAAACCACCACCAAAATCCATACTGAAAACCATTGCAATTCAGTTATCTAAATCCAATCAAGCTTTAAATAGCATTTTAGGATCTTGGGAAAATATTTATTGGATGGGAATTCAATCTAAAATTCAAAGAATGAATGACCTAAAACGGGTTATTCCTAATGACGACATAAAATACGCATTGCAAAGAAGGGCAGCAACTCCCAAAGAAATTCTCCAACAAGTGATTATAATGCAAGTCAGAAATATGTGTGGTCAATTTGATTTTATCAAATTTGGATTCATTGATTGATACATAAAGGTACAGCTTAACTTTCTTGCAATAACTTCTCCATTCCAAGTTCTTTATCAACTTGAAAAACTACACACTATATTGTCAAGAGAAAACTGCATGCCAAGGATTTAACATTATGAACACATTGTAAGTGAAGTTTGAATTTCAGGTCACTTTAGAAAGTCTGAAGTCGTTTCCTTGAATACTACTAATTCAACTTTAAACAGATCACATTTAGCCTCCTTTATTTCATATAAAGTTGCCAAGCTCGCAAGGTAAAAGAAATAAATATTCACACACAAATTTTATATTCCAAATTTTCACAAAGGTATGTTTGATTCCAATGGTTGTATATTAGTTTCAGCTCAAACAAATTATGAGGCATACATGTCAGCTGAGGAAAACATTAGATGTACAAAGTAAATCTAGAGTATGATTCAAAATGAATCCATCAATCTAACTAAATTACGGAAATATTCTGAGAGTCCATACTTTATTTTCCTTTTTTCTGATGCCCTTGCATTTCAATGACACTGAAAATAACAAAGTTTATTGGTAATGTAGGTCACCAACACAGTTGCATATAAGTTTTTCAATAAAGTAAAGTGACATCAAACAATGAAACTAACACAGTGAAGTAAGAGAAGAAGAAAAGGAGCAGTCACAATAGAAATATGGCGTAAGATGGAATGGGTGTGACATCAAACAAGTCTAGTATCACATATTAAAACATGATGCAAAAAATATCAGGCATGTAATTATATTAATAAAATCTTAACATATTCACTTGCTCTCTTAACTGAATGCTTATAATACGTATTGTCAAAGAGGAGATAATACAACCGACAATGTAACAAGACAATAGAAAAATGAGTCGGTATTAATCTTTTCATTGACTTTATTCATACAACTGACATGTACACTGATTAAGACAAGTGACCTTAAGCCGTGATTGTGTGTAGCTAAATTACAATGCAATCTGATTCTGGTCATGTTCTGGTTGGAGACCTCTGCTATTACCATAATTGCTAATTTTTTCAGCCAAGCCGATGTAGTCTTACACCTTTGAGTGGGGGAGATTGAGCAGTGTGGCTGAAGAGCATAATGATTTGATTCACTTTCATATTTTTGAAAGCTGCATTTATATTGGCTAAATCGAAGATCACCAAAACATGATATCAATGTGGTCACTGTCAGATCTCCATGTAGGACAGTGGAGACCCAATTTTAATTAAATTAAATTACAGTAAAATGTGTCCTTTTGGTCTCTTTCTCTCTCTCTCTCTCTCTTTCTTTGAGTACCAGCACTAACCTATTGTGTAGAAAGAAGATAAAAAGGTGGTGATCAAGCTGGCCAACACAAAGAGCAGGATGGTGTAGAAAGAGCAGACGACTATGAGCAATAGGCCCTTGGCATCAGAAAAATGGTTATCGCTGCCGTCCACTTCGTGATTAATTCTTTTCGTTGTAGCCACCATTCTGTCTGCTATGTCCTTCAAGTTGATAAAACTAAAAAAGATAAAAGATGGTTATTCTATCAATCATTCAATCAATCACTCTATCTATCTACCTAACTAACTGTATCATCTCTTCCCTTTGATATGCAAATAAAAGTATTTGGACCCAACTGACACAACAGAAGTGGTGACCCTTTTCTTTCAGGACTTTCAAAGGCAAAATAAACATATTTAATGAACAAAACGTTTCACTATTTAAGAGAAGACAGAACTGCAAAGCTAATGGAAAAGGATATAATGTAATCCATTATTCCAACTTAAAAAAACAAAAAAAGCAACTTGTGTGTTTTGTGTTACTCCTACCTAAATGAAATGTAAAATTGTAGAATGAAAGCAAATTCACCAGAGTAACATTGACACGCAAATCACAACACTTGTCAGGGATGTTGATAAAAATACAAATATCCAAACTGAAACTATTCGATAACAATCATTAAGCTAAATAGAAAAAACTCAAATCCACCAAGACCACCAAACAAATATATGGAGGGGAAAAAAATTATTCCAGCAAGGAAATGAGAAAGAACAGAACCGAAATTTACACGCACGTCAAAAATATAAAACGAACGGTTATTTCATCAAACTGTGTATGTACACTCGTATCACAAATGTAACACACGTGGTTTGTTTTTATAATACTGCGTGAAATAGAAACAACCTCGCAGTATTGTGCTGCATACAATAAGGTCTTTTTCTGTGCTTAAAAATAGTTAATTATAACTAGAATAACTATGAACAAGTCTCTTAATATGTTAATACTCCTACTACATAACCGTTCAGTTTGTAAGAATGCCGATTATTCCTAAACAACCAGCATTTATAGTAAATGATCTATTATTAATATATGATTTACTAATGTACACTTACATGACTTACACATAGTAGTTGTCTACAATCATATAACGTATGGCAGTACAATCGTAAAGAAAACGTACACTTCTTCTTCAGGCACATTCAGCCACTGACTAGACCAACAAGTCGGTCTCCGCTTTTTTTTAATAGGAAATTTGTTACCCGAATTTGCCCGGTATGATGACTAAACCAGTAAATTAAATAGGTAATTTAATTCTATAGTAAAACCCAAATTCTTATTAAATTAGTAGCATTGTCCCCAAGATTTACTCTAAACAGGCTTCCCTACTATGTAATCAAGGAGATCAGCTCTTGTACTGCATCCTTATAATTGTTATAGGCACAAGAAATTTATTTTTTTTTCTGATATTTTAACTAAGAAATCTTGACCAGCATGGCATGCTGTAAAAGTCAAACAATTAAATACATCTACGCTTGTTGGAACGGATGGTGCCAATTACATATATAAAACAATACATGTATAAACGAACAAAGAAAATATAAATGCTCAGAATAAAACTATGTAACAAAATTAAATGTACTATCACCATACCTTTTTTATATACCAGAACCAACTTCCACACAAATTCTATCTTCAATTAGTGACAATTCCAGCAGAAGTATCCTTGGAAAGAATTTTAAACGTGAACAAGTGTTCAAAAAATTAACTACAACAACAGTTTCAGTAGCTCGTACGTTAACATTGTGTTGAAGTGTGACAAATTAATGCAATGGCCTTAGACCATATATTGACGCGATTTTTGACCCTAAAGCGGTAGCACAAAGTCCAATAGCCAGTTGCACGTCTGTACTTTGTCCTTGAACAATTTAAACCAGACAGGGCTTGAAAGCGGATAGTTACATCAACCCATCCTGTTAGTCGTTCACTACAATCGAAAAATTGCTCATGTTACCATATGACGCAATGTTACGTACGGGCATGATGAAAAAGTACTCGCGGGAGAACAAAACACAATAGGAACTGAGCATTTAATTTACTGCCGAGATGAGCAGTCCCTGGTGGAGAACAAAAACACATTATTAACTGAGCATTCAATTTACCTTGACCAACAAGCAGATCTCCGCTTTTTTGCTGACACTGCAGGTAGGATTTGTGACACTAGTGTACATACAGTTTCATGAAATAACCTCGTGGTTAAATTTACTGACATGACGAACAGTCCCGGGGAGGGGGGAGAGAACAAAATATATTAGTAACTGTGCATTTAATTTTCGCGGGGCCGAATGCTGGAATTTTCTTGTAACCAATCGCACAGCACGAACTCCACCCACATTCAAGCTTCATTTTGGGGCTACCTCCCAATTATAAATAACATTTGATGCGAATGTTTGGCTCCCACTTGTGCCCCCCCCCCCCCGCCCGCTTTTAGTTCAGTTGCGGCCTGAGGGGGGGGGGCAGCAGTGTTGGTTGCCACGTCACTACTGCTAACACTTTGTACAGTCGTATTTTTCTGCCTTTAAACTATTTTATAACAATTACATTTTGAGTTTTACATGAAATCCAACATGCAATCACAAGCTGCTGGTCTGACCATTCCCATCTTCGCTAGCCAAGGTTCCAGTAAACCTATCTACAGATATCTATCTGTGGATAGGGTTATCGGAACCTTCGCTAATGAAGATGGACCATTCCGAGCTGTCCTTGACCAAGATACTATTCCAGTAAACTTGAAAGAAAGCGATCTAAAAACAGCCACGCACATATGGGATATATATCAATTTCTACTGAGTCGATTACTACTGAGTCGTTGTTCTTGAATTTTTTAAAATAAAACTCTGCAGTTATACCATCTACTCCAGGTGGTTTATTTTTGCTTAATTGTTCGACTGCTTGGTGTATTTCTCTATATGGGTTGTTCACATTGTAGTTTTTGGCATAGTCTTATTTGTGGAAGGTTTAATTTCTTTATATACTCGTGTATGGTTTTGGTGGAGATGTTTTGTGATTTGTATAAGGTGGTGTAGTACTTTTCTATGTGAGTGAGGATTTCCTCTTTGCTTTCCACAAGTTTGAAATGCATACTAGCACACACAATACAGACCACAACAAGTAGACATATTATTATTTGCCCTTTTCGGCTTAAATCCTTATATATTCCAAAATCTTATTCTAGGAATAGATAGAGCATCCAGACTAATATATGATTCGACCAAGATAGCGCCAGTCCTCACAATAACACAAACAAAAACAACAAAACATAAACATAAACTACAATCACGGGACAAAATGACTGGCTAAGTCACTAGGCGTTCTTAACAACCAATGGGAAAGGGATGGAAACCCACCCGTGGTACAAAATGTTACAAGGGGTGGGGAGTACAGACCAAAGCTCCAAGCCAAGGGAAAATGGAAACCAGGCCCAAGACCAACCCAGGGTAAGGGAAGGGAGTACGTAATATTCCCAAAGCTTATGGGATAAAGAAACTAAAACAATATGGTGAGCAAAACAAAGGGCAACACTGCTAAATTCATATACTCTTTATATTATTATTTAGCTAAAACAAATAAACATCAAACACTATGGGTTGACAGGGAAACACATATAAGACACACATATTTAGAAAAACAGGATGTCACTTCTAAGTCCTAAATAGCAAGACATGCCGTGAAAGGGCTAAGAGGTGTCAACAAATAAAGCAGAAGCTGTACATTTTATGAAAACATCGCTTACAACAGTGGTTCTCAGTCCCGGGGTCGTGAACCAACTCAGGGTCGCGATAACGTTCTAGAGGGTCGCCAGAATGTTTTTAAACGGGGTATTAAAGGCTCAGAAAACATCATTTTTTAAGGTCTCGGTCTAAAAAGATTGGGAATCACCGGCTTATAGTGTAGGCATATATAGAAAATATAGCTTTCGATATCAAATCACTTACAGAAATTACTAGATACAATTGACTCGTCAGAATCTCAATCCAGAAATAATGTCCTAAGGTATTATTTACAGTTGTCATGGAGGTTCTTTTGTTACTGAAAAAGCGGTTCTTACGGTGAAAGCCCGTCTTTTTCGGACTAATGTCTCCAACTCGGAACCAAAACTCTTTGGGTTAGCGATCATTTACAACGTTGCAAATGACAAATACTCCGGCAATATTTGATACAAAATTGTTTATGTGATATAAACAAATCTTTGATTGGAAAGAAAGCCTTAAATCTGGGACACGCACAAGGAAGACGACACAGTCTTTCACCTCTTTTTGAAATCTTGTCAAAAGAAACCAGTTCTGGTTGAGACAGGGATGGTAGAGATCATTATAGCAGGCACATCTATATATAAAGGTAATTAACTCTAGTTTCCTCTGCACGATAGATAATAAACTCTTAAATGTGTCGTTAAAACAATCGCCCCAAACGCCAAAACCTTTAAAATTGTAATATTCGTTACACAACGAATACCACTATCGACATATCTCATGATTTCACCGAGAACATTTATTGTTGATGATACTGAAAAAAAAAACTCATTTCACTGTCTGGTATCACAATATAAAACTTGTTGTTCTCGATGAAAAATCATGTAATTTACGTGAGATTAAACTAAGCTTCAAAGACAAATTTTGTAGAGCAATTGAAGTTTATCTCGTTTGCTATGGATACACAACTACCTTAAATTCTGTCAAGAAGCAACTAACCTTAAACCGATATAAAGTTATCATGATATGTTGAAATTAAAGTATGGTTTCATCATATTGGACAATCTATATAGACAGTGACAATCGGATTACCTGAGATCTGATTTCATCAGACTTGACAAAACCGACCGTAGTACAAGCGTCCCATGCACTCATATAATCTGTTCAAGGTTAGCCATCTACTAAATGAGAACGAACATTACTCACGGGGGTTCGTATTGCAGCCTGCAATTTAACTACCAGTCGTACATATAGCATACAATACTAATATACGTATGACTGATAGATAAATTGTAAACAGTGATACGAGCTCCGTTGCAGTACTCAAGTCGGAAGATTATAAATCCAGGCCACATTAATAAATATCAACTATTTCCTCTTGTGACGAAGCTTTTTTTCCACAATCATATACCCTCCCTTTGAAAAAAAACTAAAAACGAACAAAGAATGATATCACAAAAGGCGTCAAATTTCTAATCGTCTAAACCAATTATCCAAGCAGTGGCATTTGTTAATATTTTCCCTCATGTAAAGGACATAAATGGCTTTTTGAACCCCACACACCCTCCCACTCCCCATAAAAATGTGAATCACCCACTGGCAAGAGACCAACCTTTAATTATTTAAATTGAGAGGAACTGAACCGGAGAGGGGGTCTGCCCCCACGTAGCTTAAACAATGTCTTGATTAACAGAATACTATCTCGAGGAAAAGAAAATCTTGGTTAGAACACGTGTTGTGTGTTTTGTTACGCTGGACCCTAATGGACAAGGACCGAATCAATATGTATTTAGTACACATAAATTAGTGAGATTATTGATAATTTAAAAAAAAAATAATGAAGCGGACATAGCACTTACCAAAATGCACAGAACGCCTAAATTTCCACCGGTCTTTGATATGTTCAAGTTTGATGCGACTTCCTTGCATGCAAATTGTGGTCACAATCGGTCTAAAGCTTACACTAAATACATAAACGCGCTCGATGTCAGTGCTCTCTGGGATATGTTTTGATGCAAGCCCACTCCGTACACGCGTGATCGCTAAGCTGTGGTACGTGCACAATAACACGGAAAACCCCTTGCTTGTCTAAGAATATCCCACGTCTAGCGCATGCGAGCTAAGCGTGATCATGACCTCTCTGCAGACGTCGTCGAGATGAGAATAACGATTTGTGTAGGTAGTGCCAATTTCCGTTATTAATCCTGACCCGCTAACAGTGAACTTGTGCACGTCATATTTGTTTTTACTTCTTTCGGTTTGAATGAATGTACAAGAAAACTGAGATACAAGTGAATCCATCCAATACGTGCCGAAAATAACCAAAGCTTGTACGTGCTTTTGTGCATTTAACAGTATAGAAATGTATTTCCAGTTTTGTTTTACTTAAAACATACAACAACCAAATAAAGGAGAAAGTTTATCCAATGTCGCATATATTAAATTTCTGCTTGTAAAAACACTCTTCTCTCCATTTCTAGTCAGCACCATCAGCAGTCACACACGCACACACATACATATATATCGAGAAAAAAAATTATATTTAAAAATTAACAATTGTTGTTCGGCCCGGGCCCCGGGGATATATCCCCGGTTGCGGTCCCTCTTGTCAGCCCTGTAACGAAAATAACCATTGATATAAATCAAAATCTAGTTAATGTTATATTTACATGTTTTCACCAGAAGACTTTGTCACATGGTTACGCAACTCTCGCAAAATACATGTTATGACATCAGAGGTCCAATATTCAGGAGATATCAACAATAAAACCCTTTCGTATGTTGTTGTACAAAAAATAGAAAATAGTCAATGAAAGTCGCATACTATTTGTAATAGAACAGAAGGACATACAATTCTCAATTTATTTATTCGGAGAATAACGGCCAGAAATATGTCGCTGTCGCTCCAAATTGGAGAAAAATTCATGAAGAATAGAGCTCGTGTCAATGATGTTTTCGTTGTATCATGTGACTGCCGCCTTGACAGGTGCGCTCAGTACAAATAGCGATTACCAGGTCAACTTTCATCATCACTGTAGTTTGGTCTTGTCGCAGATTAAAGACATAATGATTATGATGCTCAACATATTTAAAACAAATTGCTATCGATTTCCTGGAGGTATGACTTTACAACGATGTTTTTATTTTTTATACCCAATGGGAAACGGGTACCCTAAGCTGGAACCGTGGCGGCGAATTTCAACTTTTCAATAGTCACTTGACTCTGACCCTACGCTCCAAAATAAATTACCAAATATCGAAAATGGGGTGGGAAGGGTCAGAGGAAACTCGGACTATATGACGCCTAGTTCTGAGTGAAAATGGTTCCGCATGGGCATTCAGTATGAACACCAAAGCGGGCATCTTCGGACTCTGGTTATCTCTACCCCTCTTGAATGGATGGTCATACAAACATAATGTTTTTTCTTGCAGAAATAGTATTATGTCTAGTTGACCCTAAATGAAAATTCAATATGACCGCCACGTCGTCCATGATGAAAATATTATGACCGTAACTCGTTCTGAACGGAAAGTCATATTGGTATGGGTTTATCACCAGAAGATTTCTTATTGTGTTTTGTAGTCCTACATGAAAATTGTACCTTCCGGACATCTAAGATGACCACTACAACGGCCATGATTGACAATCCTGATACCGCTACTCCACCTGAATAGATGGTCATGTAACGAGAAGGTTTCACGGAAATACTTCTTTTAATGTTTATTTGGTTCTGAATGAAAATGGTGACATCCAATATGGCCTCCACAGCAGCCATCTTTAAAACTGTATTGTTACTATTCCTCACGGAACGTTTTCAACAAAAGTCTCCTAATTCTGTTTCTTTTATCCTGAGTGACACCGAGGCTGAGTTTGCATCCAGTACGTCTGCCACAGTCTTTAATTTGAAAATCTTATTGTTAAAGAATATCAGAGATGATTTAAACACTGAGCCGTTAATAAAGAAATGGGCTTATCGGGAATTCCTGGAAATTCTGTACCTCATTATAAATTTGCATCAACGTATTATAATGGATAATTTTATATATCAGAGTAAGAATAGTAACCTCCAGGTATTTATTTTCAAATTATTTTCATCTCCCCCTCCCAGGCCGCCCCCCCCCCCCCAATTTTTTAAAATAATAATCAGTCTCTGACGTTTCATTTCCTTATTACTGAATAAAATAAGAGACGGCTGAAATAATTACGATAATAATAACAAATGAATATTGCACAAACCGATTTTAAGACCGGATTGTTGTAACATTAAGAATATTTCTCCCTGCTTCAAACTTTGGCCATAAAGGACAAAACACATGGCGATGAGAGAATTACTACATATACATAAAAGACACAAGGTACTAATCATATGGATAAATGGGAACCAGCCTGGAATTGGGAGAACATAAAATAGAGTATATATGGGTTTGGCTGGACAGGATTGGGTAATAATGTAACTTTTTTTTTTTCGGAAAAAGGATCTTTTGAGAGCTTATCCGAGTTGTAACTGGAAAAAAATAGAGACATTGTTTTATTAATGGAATTTCAGTCATGCAACAGTCTTGAGTTTTGAACACACATTACTGAAATAAGCACCTGCCTCTTTGGTGCGGAATTGAAAGCGTATGTTTCAAACACACGTAGGTCTAGAAAATGCCGCGGCTCATATAGTTTTCTCTACACAGTAGCTGGCATCCAGGTTTCATCTATACTGATAAATATAGGTTTATAATGAGCACTCAGAAATTTAAAGATATTGAATTGTTAATATCATAGTGTTTGCATAGGTTTACTATGGGAACTGAATGAGTACAATGAGTCCTAAAGCTACTACCGTTGTGTCGGGTTTTGTTTAGTCTGGGTTCATCTGGTACCGGCTTTAGGGAACGTCCATTAATTATGTCAACAATTTTTAGGCAATTTTTTACCCCCCCCCCCTTCCCCCCTTGTCAACAACTGTCAAACTTTCAGTGACCCCCCAATACAATTTTACCACCCCATCCCCACAAACTAACAATATTTTATACGGCTGGCTTTTATGCTAAAAATAGAATTATGGAAATTAAAAGGTCTACAAATAAATTTTAATACATTTCTTGAAACTTGTTTAACAGATTTCAAATTGACTATAACACCTTGAATTCATGAAAAAATCGAGAGTTTATATTCTAGCTTCTGTCATCTTCCCATAGGGAAGCCAAATGTTCCTCAGTTGTTATAATGGGCATAGTGGCTGATTTTTTGTAAAAAATAACATTGTTGACGTCAATTTATCTTGAACTCCCCCCTCCTCCATGTCAACAATTGTCAAACTTCTTCAAATCCCCTCCCCCCATTTTGTTGACATAAGGAATGGACGACACCTTAGGCGAAAAGAGTGAAAATACGCGAGCTGAGCTGGTGCTGATACTTCTGTGTAATAAAGACTGGAATGACAGATGAGATGACAGAGAGAATCGGGGCCGCAGACAGTATTTATGGGTCCTATGAAAAATTCTCCAATAGGCCGCTATGACTAAACAGACTGACGGCGATGAATCCCCGGGCTGTTTTCGGCCCCCGGAATTTCGTCCTAGCTGTCCTACCCTGTCCGCGGCCAAGGGGAAAAGAAAGAAGAAATACATGTTCATTATCAGTGCCAGATTGAGATGAAGAAGCAGTGGGTACTTACCCCAGGCCCATCAGTCATACCTCGACCTCCCTCCCCCTTTGCTGTGGATAAAATATCCATATACAAGTCTAAAGCGTCGAATAGGTAGCTTATTATAAATGTAATAATTATACACACATAAAGGATTGTGCAAGGGCAGCATTTAGGGTGTATTTGAAGATTTATAAGGAGCCACCACCACCATACCACTACCACCAGGAAGATTTAATCAGCCACCAGTCGTTATACTATTATAAATAAGCAAAGAATATAATATGATTTATAATGTCTTTTATACTTGTTTTATCTTATTTATATGTTCTAGATTTCATTTAAATAAAATTTTATTGATTTTGTTCATTACAATATTACTGTTTTCGTAAAGATATTAGAAGGAGTCCCAAAAACGTGGGTAATAGATCTCCCAAGATCTGTGGAATCTAAACTTTGGTGCAATAATGAATCCAACAGAATCTTGTCAGACTCGAGGTGCAGCTGTTATTAAGGAAAATATTACGTCATTTTTTAAAGTTTTGATTAGCAATATTATTTCTTGTAATTAATTTGCATAAGTCCAAACTTGCATGTGACAAAACGCTAGATAACCCAAAATCTGGACAATGCAAATATTGCGAGCAAAGTTTTGGAATTATAACAAATTAGCAGAACTTGGAAATTAACGATTTCAAAAATGATTTTACTTCATTTAAGCTTGCCATTATTGTTCTGTTCGCTAAAAATTAAAGGTAAAAATTTTAATGAATTTCCAAATTTTGATTCCGGGTCAAAATTATCAAGGAACACACGATTGATGACGCCAGTATTATTATCCCAGTATTATTATCTGGAAACTGGCTTGACTGAGAAGTGTTTATACTTTCTGCACCCTTGGTGTTCTAAACATATATAATGGATACAACCAAGGTTCTGCTATATTGGTGCTGGAAACGGGAACACCAAGACGTTTTGGGTGACAAATAAAAGAAAATATACACTGAACAAGCACGACACTACACTATATCGTAATTTTGCAAGACATAAATACATAACAGTAAACTAAAACGTGGTGACAGAGTACAAAAATCAACACAGTTGATGAACTAACTGCCGGTCAAATTCTTCCGGACACGTCCATGGATAGGCATTTTATTTCAACTGCGTCGGTACTAAGTGATTTACTTTATTCTTTTGCTGTAAAACACTAAACCTAACACATATGTATACGTAACAATTTGTCGATAGATCAATCAGTCGAAAGAGGGAGAATAGTTGTAGTAATTAACACAATAATTCTTTTCGTTCAGTTTCCTTGTTGAGGTTAACATGGTCACAAGAAGAGTATAAATATCATGCCGTAGCTATCACCCGTTGCTTAATTTTGTTCGAGAAAAAAACACAGGGACTAGTATTACTGCTTATAATTTACCTACAAATCATACATCTATTATATAGTCCTGCTGAAAGTTCATTGAGCATAATGGAATACTGTCGTCTCATTTGGTCGACCGAAAATGTTGTAAATTAAAGGGAACTATTCCACTCAGTGTGTTGCACTTGCATATTAAGCGGGCGCGAAGATAGCTATGTCGAGCAAAATGGTCTGGAATTCCATTATGGGCATCTTCGCTAGCCAAGGTAGATATGGTTAACATATCGGAACCTTGGCTTGCGACGATGCCTTAAAGGCATAATAGTATTTCATTCTTTGTTTTGGCATACAAAGTCGAATGCTTGATCTAAATATCAGTACCAAAGTTATTGCGCTGCTTGAAGTGTAACTTGAAATATCAGTTTTGATAATTAAATCGGTGCACGAGAAGAGAAAGAAGTGCCTCCCTTGTATACAGTACATGTATGCTTTGTAGGTAAATTGTAAGCAACGATATGAGCCCCGCGGGAAAAACACGATCATGAGTGAAAACTAATTGCGAAATATTACAGTACCAGCGACATTTATGTACATGTTTCTGAATGTATGGACACGTGTATATTTCACAACGGTGGATGTAGGTGGGTGGGTGATATGACATAATACGTGCTTTAATAATACGTACCGAACCGGTTAAAATTCTGTTGTAACGTAAGCAAAACTTTATCTTAGTTTCACTATAAATTAATTGAAGCAAAAGTACTGTAAGCAAAATATTTCAGCTTAACAAAAGTATATGTTAGTTTGAGCATAATTCATTTTGTTTAAGGTAACATACTTCTATATAATGATAAAACCACACATATGACACACATCCTATGCAACGGAGGCGTGGGGACAGGCTAAAGGGATTATTGTACGTTTGCCAAGTTGCTAAATTTCTTCTTTCTTGGGGGAGGGGGGTCTGCGGAAATGTACTTTTATGGTTTTCTTGCGCAATATGTACATCATTAACCATAATTTTATTTTGCCGTCTTTATGTAAACGAGCTTATTTCATTCATTTCTCCATATATGATTTTCATGCATAATTTATTGTTCACTAATCTAATTTTTATTTTAGGCATAATATTGAAGTCATACATGACTCTGCTAAATTATCAGAAGCGTTAATGAGAAATGTTGCAATTAACTGCATTGCAAATATAAATATAATTTTTACTTTCCGCGTTGATGAAACAACTCTTTGAGTTTACCTTGGAAAACGTTATTCTCTCTTTTAAAAGCCATTTGTATTTGTGTTTGTATTTGTGATAAAGAATTGAGAAAGCGTATCATTGGTCAGTCACCTCAGTAATTACGTTTTCTAATCTGAGCTTACACTACTATGACAGATTTTTAGAAAATGTAACTTTTTGGAATTGTAATTTAAATTTGCATAATCTTAATAAAGATGATGATTGTTAGAAGTTTTATGTTGTGTGATTCAGTATAAATTAATATAGCTCTTAAGTATTACATCATTATTTTATACTGTAATAAAGAGAGGTAGAAAATACATGAGGAAACGATTTACACCAACATTCGCAGCCACTGACGTAAGAAGGCATAATGACTGAAATTAGCTCAAAGTCCAAGTTGTGCAGTGCAGGCAGGTTTTGACGAGACAAACTATTCTTGGAAGCAGAATGCAAAATGGACGGCCCGTCGTGCTTTTTTCCCGAAGCACGAACAGCCATCTGCGCTCCAAGAACACGTAAGCTGACGCTGAGTGCTGTAAGCTACGAACTATTAACGACAAAGCAAATGTCTGTCAGTCTAGGAACCACTATATATATATATATATATATATATATATATATATATATATATATATATATATATATATATATATATATATATATATATATATATATATTCCGGTCTTGACAACCGAGTCTGAATTGCTGCGTTACAGACTTCAGAGTCTGATTTCATTTTCATGGTAAGAAAAATGTAATTAGTCCTAGTTTAGAGATTTCACCCAAGTGACTAATGCACTGAGAAGAAACATATTTAGGAATTATTTTTAAAGAGCCCGTAATATGTTATTATTATACAATATTAATTTTGAAATAGAGCGTGGCTTGGATTGTTTAAATTTATTAAGAATTTGTGTTAATTTATAACATTAAAATTGATTTTTGTAAAAATGGTTTGCTACCAACTTCATACTATAAAATAATTTATTTAGAAACAAAATACCTTTAGAAATACAGAAAGTAATATTTTAGTTTTTAAAACAAATATTCGATAAAATGCTTTATTTGAAAGTGATTTTATTCTTAAGCATTTTTGGATTATTAATAATTTATTCGGTATTTAATTCGAAGACATAGAAATTACAAAATTATGTGAAGTTGGTTAGCTTTAATTAAATATAACATTTCTTATGATATATCTTAAATGTATAAGTTGATTTGTGTGTAATTTTTTTTCTATATGATGTTTAATTTCAATAAAGAATTGCTGCATTACAGACTTAAGAGTCTGACTTCCTTTTTCCAGTTTGAACCCAGTACATCCTCGCTAATACTAGCGATTTATCACCTACATCGCAAGAGGGACACCGCTCGCAAAAAGGAGGCCAATCTTTCTCTCTTTCTTTCTTTCTATCTGAGAAGTGTACCACCAATAAATTGGGCATGACGAAAAGAACTCTGTTAAATAAACTGATCAGAACAATTGGCAAAGGATCATGAACATTCTTTGACAAACATATATAACACATTCATACTGAATAATTATACTAAGATATTATATAATCTGAAACATAATCTTATGTCAAATAATTAGTGAGGTAAAATACATTTAAACGTCAATTTTGTTTCTATCGAACAACATCAATCACAAGTCTGAACGAGAATGCTTGGAAAAAAATCTCTGTTAAACATTATCTTAACACGCAAGGAGTCTCTCTACCGAGCGCATCAAACACCCGCGTGTGTTCTAGCTGGAATTCTCTTGTTTCCCTATTTTCCCAATGACTTCAAGACAACAGACGTTGTCTACTGGAAGATTACATAACGCGCAGAGACTGATTTACATCTAATCAATCAATGACCACAAATACACATTTCACAACTGCCTAGCTTTTCCCTGTTCCACATTTGCATGGCTTCTTCCATTTTCCCATTTGCAAAACTTCTCCACTAAGCGAAAGGCCTAACTTTGATACTTCTGGTTCCATCCCAGAATTAGTCAAAACCACGGTCTCGAACCTCATCACACCAACAACCTACATGTGACCTACCATCACCTGCTTTCCCATACACAGTGAAAGGCATCTCGAATAAAGGACTGACTTCATCCTAAACATTCCATGGTAGAAATCCATACCCACCGGAAACATTTTGTCCTGCTCTGACCCTATCTCAAACCACAGAGTTTTCCGAAACTAATCCATGCCATCATAAAGTGTCGTGAATACGTCATTACGACGACTGTTCCTAGAAACTGGCTCATTACTCGGGTTGAAAAATATTTCCCCAACACCGACTTCCCATTCAAACAAAGAATCACTTAAAACTAAAAAGCTATAAACGGACACGGAAATACAAATGGCACATACCCTAGATTTATTACAATATCTGAAAGTGGTTGATGATGAGATTGACTCAAATAACTGGCAGGTAGAAGCAAAACGGAGCGTTTCTAAGTTCGTGTGATATCGTTATTATTCATTCATAGTTTCACCAGTGCTAACCTATTTCCTGTTGAGAGCACTTTAAATTTAATAACATTTCACCTAGTATAATTTTTTCCCCCAAAACTGCGATCTTTCACTTAAAAATATTGACAGATGAACAGATATCGCTGTTCATCACCAATGTCGTTTTTCTTACAAAGATGTTGTGATGTGGTGGTATATTTTACTATGGCCTCGCCTCGACTGGGAGTCTGTGATTACTTGCTGTAAATGTGAGTAGCGGTAACTGTGTAGTTCCATGTACAGATTAGAAGTATTTTCGCAATTCAGATCCCGTTTTAAAGGTAATAAAGCCGACCAATCGCGGCCTTTACAATCCATTCTTGAATACACAAATCATGTATGTTTTGGACAATTCCAGCTTTTGTAGCTCATGAGTTATAATATCACTAGTCCTGGTAATAAAGATTGATTTTTAATAAGATATCAAAATATTTTTGACACATTGAATCCAATTTCAACCCGTAATATATTGTGTTACATAATTTTATTTTAATGTTTGATGTTTTTCCCCTTCAATTTATAACTGAGATCCAGAATCCAGTCATACGAGGTTTAATGTACACATCGACTGGCTTCAACCCTGTTCTAAATGCAACATAAAAATAGTTGTACCTTTCTGGCTTTGGTTACATGATAAATTCAAGATCGTTTTCACTTAGCTGAGTATTTTGAAACTCTCGGACCTCAAAACCATACAGCAATATAGACAATATTGTATTACGAAAAGGCTCGACATGCAAATCGATAGGGATCTGCAATTTGTGTATTCTTTTAAATATAATATTTTTGTTGCATTCTTCGCTTGTTCAACTTTGTGTTTCGTGGCTTTAAGAACTTTACGGGGTTTTGAGTTTTAAAAAAAATAATATTTCAATTCATCACATGTAGAAATAGTATTTTCTCCAATGTGATGAACTATATGGTTGGGGTGGAGTGCTCCCAATATTTTATTTAAACTATTATAGAAGTCCCATCCAGGCTCTATTTCGTTGGAAGTTAATTGTGTTTGGACGATAACTTGCAGGGAAATTCGTTTCCCCTCTACGCTTATACATTGATATTATATTTACTTCAGGCCTAGAAACTAAGATCGTTCCCGTCTCAAGTGTGAGGTTAAGCAATGAAACAGATCTAGTGTTCATTCTGAATGAAGCATACTTTTTTGTCTTCACTACATTTGCCATTTAAGACAAAAGGATCGTTATTTCTACAGATTCCAGTAAAGAGACTGTCCTCTTTGTTAGTACGTAGAGAAATTGTTTGCACGACAAGAACAAATTGGGATACCGTAGATGAGATATTACAAAAATCGTATTGCATTTCATCAATTTAAACCTCACTTTCGCTAGCCAAGGTGCCAATATGTTAACCCTATCTACACCCTTTCGGATCGATCAAATATTTCACTGCTTCGGGTCTGTGAATTTCATTTGATGCTGCGGCAAGCCACTGGATGTAATCAAAATCATCTTGTTCAAATCTTAACGCTGTTTCTACACGATCGAGAGAAGGGGCGCACACAACTGGAATGGACTCATACATAAGCGATTTTCCACTGTGGGTTTGATTTTGTACAATTACATCCTTTCCCTCAAATTGCTTATCTCTAGTACGTAGTCATACTTTCGATGTTAAATTTAAAAAGTGTCCTTTTGAAGTAAATTGCTTCTACTATTATCAGTCAATGTACAAAGCACCTATGTTACATACTTTTGGTTAGTTGGCATTACAACTTAGGGAGGCAATTATGAAATCCAATAGATGTTGCTGGGAGAATGCACTGAAATATCTGATCGATCCTTTAAGGCGTAGATTAGGTTAACTATCTTACAGATACACCTGGTAAGTTTGTTTTTTATCAAAATATTTTGTTGAAGTAATTGAACACCTTTTTCTCAAACCTATTTTTCTTTATTTAAACTATATCAAAATCTGAAATTTTCAGTCGGTATTGCTTGTGATCCTAATTATTTTTTTAAAGTTCTCATTAATTTATATTTTTCTATAATTATTGTTCTTTATTTGTCCTATTAAACTTTGATTAATAAGTACTAAAAGTTGCGTATTTTTCAACCTATGTACATTTATCCACACTGCGTTTATAACAATAATTGCAAATCTCAGGCATATTTTAAAATGTTGTATAAACGTCACCCACACGTTCCTAAAGTCACTAGAACAATGGCGGTCGTTTTCACCTCGGCGGTCGTAACTATGCACTGAAAATGCCCGGATGTGAAAAAGTGCCCGGATTCCCGACCCAACCTATTGGAACTTTGGCTAGCGAAGCTATTTAAACCTGCTAAGTGCAGCATTCATTTACATTGAATAAATCGTCATTTGTTTACTTATATAATTGTGGTCTCCCTTTACACAACCCAGAGGGCTACGGCTACTTAGGGTTATAACAAAGAGCACCCTTTTCCCATGAATGGCTTGTAAAAGCTGTTTGTATTTTGGCTTCCAGGTACAACATGTCAAGCCACATCAGATCGTTTAGGTGGCGCTATACAGTTTCGCATTTTGCGTTAGGATTTTAAAGAAAAAGAATGTCCCCGGCTTTCCTCACTGGTTATACTGGCTATTTAAAAAAGACCTTGTATATCTTAGGTATAATGCAAAGAACCTTTAATTCCCTTTATTTTGGTGTATGATTGATGGGTGTACTATGGGTTATAGAGTATACAGCTTGGCCTTACTTCAAATGTGCATCTTTCAAAAAAGTGCTAGCTCTACTTGGTCATTTTCACTTCCTGAACTTCAGAGGTAAATTGTATAAAAAAGAGGCGATAACTTTTTTTACATTTTATATATTTGGTAATTCATTCATTGCACTTTCAGAAGCTGGTATTGTCTAGTCTGGCAAAATTCATTTTCCCTATTTTAATAGCTGCTATGTATAGTGTACTTTAGACTAATTCAGACTGATTTTTTAACACAAGGGAGCAGTCATTTTAGTTAGCAGTGTGCTTAAATCATGTAAAATTTCCAAAAGTACAATATCCAAAAGAAATATCATCCACATTACATTAATGTAGCATAGAGGTATGCAAACATTCTCTCCACTGTGCATGTTTTAAATGCGAACTACTTCACCTTACATACGTCACTCTCTCAAAAGTACATATTATCTGGTGAGCGCCACCTTAGCAAGTGATATCATTCGTACAACAGTGGCGTCATTTCCGTAAAGGCCACTTCGGAAACTTCCTTCAGAACTGCAGTGATTGGTTGACAGCTTCACATTAGCATCATGCGTCATGGGGGAAAACAGTACGAAAAAATGTACTTTTCACTGGGATGGGTGATGATAACTATCTGCGGTCCCACAATTACTAGAACTGTGACGCAGTTGTCACCGAAATGTACATAGTTACCTACTTGTCCATGCAATTTATTGCCATTCCTGTATATTTCCATGTTAAATAAGTCAAAGACCAAAATGGGGAACTCTAAGTACCACATGAATGGACTAGTTATAATATTTTATTTTGGACACTAGATATGTGTCATTTAGATTAGTTACATTAAACGTCAGTTTCATTGCAATTATGTTTCTGAATCGTTATGTAAAAATTGCTATGTATGCAGGAACGGCCTTGGCAAACGCAGGGCACGATTGGGATCATTTGGCGGGGCTACCTGGAATTACGCGAGGGGTCCACTGTGCGCACGGCACTTGGAAATAAACTTTTTAAACAAGTGTTATATGATATTGAACTTAAAATGTCTTCCGTTGCTTTAAAATTACTTTCTCTCTAGAGACATATTTTTAAAATTACTAACGCACATGGCGCCTGTGAGCGCGTGGCCCGATTGGGTCAATCGGTCCAGTAGGTGTATGTAGGTGTGTATGGATGGATGATTTAATGGCACATCAGCACCATAATAACCATATGGTGTCCAGTTAGTTAGGTGTCCTCAAAAAGGCTTGTAAACAAAGATAAAGGCGGATAAGAGTAAGATTCTTAAAGATACAAAATTATATTTGTGATACAACCCGCATTATTTAGGTAACTGTGCATACAAAAATGGGAGCGTGATCTTGACATCAGAGTCTCAGTTCAAACTTAGAAGGCTTACTGATATTTTATACCCTGCATCATTTCTTTAGGGCATGTCCAAAACGTAGAACTGCACCCCAAAATTGACAGCCTACCACAGTTTATTACGATTGAAGGTTCCTGTCTTTATCTCTCTTTCACGCATCCCACGGCATAGGAGATTCCTGGTTTTCATTAACTGTAAGTCTATTACCGTGTTCAGTGCACCTCCTTGTGCATTTAGAACAGTCTGAATCTGCAGTCCAAGTCGTTACTTTACAACGTCAGCATATAGTCCTGCACTATTCTATATTTCACTCCAGACCGCCGCTCCAATACTATTACGTAGGGGAAGATTAAATTACAATGGCCTCGAATTCTACTGAGTCTAGCAAACAGCACAAAGAATTAGTTTTCAGATGTAACAAGGAAATGCTTGCTTTTTATTTCTAAAACTTTTGTAACGTCAGATAAAATTGCTGATTTGAGTGATGCAAAATTTAAAATATAACGATTAATAAAGCGTGTGTGTGTGTGAGAGAGAGAGAGAGAGAGAGAACAACCAGATTCAATTTGCTCCCTTACGTGAATATACAATTTGCATTAAATCTCATTATGTACATACAATTTACCGTTGTTAGTAGAGTCTGAATAAATATCGCATCACTGACAACAAGGGCAATAGCAACAAAAACAAGAACAATACAGAAACAAATAATACATTCAGCGCCACCCCAACCCCCATGAACACGCAAAATGAGCGCGAACAAGCTAAATGTTTCCGAGAGTAAGTTTTCTTTACATTTTGAGGGATATAATTATGCCCCCACCTCCCCTCCTCCAAACATTATTTATGGATCCGCCACCGTTGAGCATAATCCTATATCTCTTTTTTTTTCCCTCGAAGTTTTCTACGGTGTTGTTACATTTTTTCCTTTATACTCCGTAGGTCACAAACAAGTGCTGTGGTCAAATTACCACAAAGGTGTTACTCAGTACACACGAGAGTACAAGGGCGAGTTGGGATTGGATGCCAAGCGAGGCAAACCTGTTATGACACGCATGGGATTGTCGTGATGGTTCTAGCCATTGCTAATGTTACTATTAATAGACTATGTAATCCCTCTTACTGTCTCGTCCACTCACCATGGTTCTAGCCATTGCTAATGGTTACTATTAATAGACTATGTAATCCTCATACTGTCACGTCCACTCACAAGGATAACAAGTTGTGAAAGGTAAATCTAAAAATGATGATAACATTGAACCGATTTGTCTAATTTGACATTTATAAATTGTAAAATGTACATCTATATATATGTACTTATAATTCAGCTCACGTAAGCCTAACCAGGGCCGTAGTCTACCGGGAAATAAATGTCTCCAAGGACTGTGAGATCCTTCAAGAAGACCCGAACCAACTGGCCCTCTGGGAAAGAACTTGAGGTATGTCGTTCCATCCAGAAAAATGCAGCATCCCAAGAGTTTACAGGAAAAAATCACCAATCTTGTCCGAATATGCTCTGAAGGGGCACAAGTTAACCAATGAGCAGGCAACAAAATATCTCGGGGTGGAATTATCTAGAGACCTCTCTTGGAAAAGGCACATAGACAAGATAGTGAAAAAAGGGAACAGTAATCTTGGTTTCCTGCGCCGCAACCTCCAAATCAACAATGAAGAAGTAAAAAGTGCGGCATATTTCACTCTGCTTCGACCAGGTCTTGAGTATTGCTCGACTGTGTGGAACCCACATAGTAAAGATCTAACAAATAAGATAGAGATGGTTCAGAGGAGAGCGGCTAGGTTTACCACAAATAAATATCGTAACACTAGCAGTGTCAGTGCAATGCTCAACCATCTCCAGTGGGAATCACTCGAATCCAGGAGAGCCAAGGCCCAGCTAACCATGACGTACAAGATTGCAAACAACCTAGTGGACATACCAGCAGACAAATACCTGACCCTGGCATATAGCCAAACTAGGGCAAACCACAGGAAAGAGTTCCAATTAAAGTCAGCATCGGCAAATTGTTTCAAGTTCAGCTTCTTCCCATGTACAATAGGGACTTGGAACAAATTACCATTAATAATTGCAGAAGCTCCTGACTTGGTATCTCACAAGCAGGAGCTTTCCAAAATCACATTCTAATGAACTAGTCAGCTACAAGTAAGACCTAGTGATTCTCAGGGCTATGCCGGTTGAGGTTCCATATCTCACTGCCGCTACGGTAGCCGGATTGGTCTGAGTATGAAGGGACGAAAACGCACACTGACACACTTTTACTTATTTCTGCCTTTCCTATCATTACTCTTCTGACTGTCCTATCACTTCCATCTTTACTTTATCTTTGACCACGTACCACCCGTTGCTTAATAGTCAAGTGTGACTGTGTCAACGTATTTATAGATAGATAGAGGGCCATCACGGGCCCTGGGGTAAGAAACACTCGGGCCTCTTCTAGCTCTTGTTCAAACAAAAAATGTCTTTTATAAAATTAAAGTGTTGTTCGGCCCGGGCCTCCTTATAGGTCTAGGCCCCGGGGATCTATCCCCGATCGCCCCCTCTCCCTCTTGTCGGCCCTGAGCCTAACAATTTTTTTTTTTAAAATTTAAAATTGCCCTTACTTTTCATATGCTTTCAATTTTAGTGTCATTCAAGGTGTATCAAGAGACTATATACATGCATGCTACAAAGGTAAATGGCATGGCCAATTTATTCACTCTTTCAAATCGCTCATTGTGGTATTTAATAACAAATAAATGCATATAAAAATATAAATTAGAAACAAAATAAATAACGGAGCAGACCTATTCTCAAAAGTTCGTGTTTAATGTAGTATCATCACAAAAAGTAAAATCCAAGCTCAGATAAGTTATATAATGCTGTTAGAAAAAAACTATTAACGACTTATTTTGTCACCTTTTTTTTCCTTTATGACGACTTGAGGTCTCTATATTCACGTCCTTTAATTCGTGCGTGCGATGTTATTCGCTATACGAAATGTAACTTCTTTTAAGAAAATTTCTCAGTTTATAATTAGGACCACGTGTGCCCGTACACTCAACTCTTTTGACTGAAATAACGAACCTTTGACTGCTTGTATCTCTTTCAGTGTTATTTACGATACTTTTTATTACAACTTACTTGGGAAGACTAGTAACCTTTTCACCCGGCTTTAAAGTTAAATAACTATGAGGCGCCGTAGAGGACAAAAGCTGGTTCAATGAGACAGTTGCAATTGAAATTTTGATGTCGTATGTCGAGAAATCCAGTATCACGTGTTGGATCGAATTGCATGCCCTTAAAGTTCTATTTTCGAGATCGAGATTTTAGATTTTATATGTTGAATTATACAGTGGTGGTTTAAAGATCTATTTCCTATTTCGACGTTTCACAGTATATATTTTGAATTACACAGCAGCGGCTGAAATGTCAATATCATATGTCGAGATTCCCTAATTCACGAGTTGTATGTAACTGTGATGAAGGCTGCATTTTAAATGACGAGCATTTAGATTTCACCTGTTCAATTTCACTGCAACGAAAAGCAGCCTCCTTTTAAAAAAAAAGTAACGTGGTCCGTTCACGAGAGCGACCTCTAACGAAGAAATTCATAGTAATTCTCGATCTGTGAATGGTAATTTGTAAACTGTGAATGCATAAAATGTAATGGCGCCTCAAAATTGAATACACGAATGATGTATCATAATACTCGATATTATTTTGAATTTTTAAAGTGGACATTGTGTAATGTTACTTTTAACACCAACACATCATTTCGCCATATAAAAATAACAATTCTGACAAGGACAATAAAATGTCCAATCACCGCTGTGTAATTGAACAGATACAATCTAAAAACTCAACATATGAAATGAAACTTTCAGCACGATCAATGTGATTCAACATGTTAAATTGAAACTCTCGGCATTTGACATTAAATTTTCAACTACCGCCGTGAAATTCAGAAGATACAATCTAAAATCTCGACATGTGACATAGAATTTTCAACCAGATAAAATCTAACTACTCAACATATGAAATGGAACTTTCAACATAAGCTCTTTCAACCATTACGTAAATTAAGTATTCTCGACGTATGACATTGAAATTTTTTTTACCACCGCCGTGTAATTCAAACGACACAATCTAAAACCTCGACATAGAAAATATAACTTTCAACCACTACTATTTAATTCAACAGATCTAATCTAAAATCTCGACCAGGCAAATGAAACTTTAAGGACAAGCATTTTTGGTACAAAACGTGAAATTGGAATTCTCGACATAAGACATTAAAATTTAAACGGCAAAGTTCTGATTGGACCAGCATTTGTCCGCTACGGCGGATCACATCGCCTCACACGTAACCTCTTAAGAAAAGTTTTTGAAAATGAGAATACGTATTTGAGAATGTCTCTTGTTTAGGTTATTGATCCTCGTTCTGGGCAGATGAGTCACGAGCTGGCTAGCAATACGGTTACAGCACGAAGTTGCATATGCCAATGACATCTTTAGTAAAGTGTAACAGCTGCAATAATTTTGTTTGATTAAGTAATTGATTTAAGCTATTCAGAGATGTTATTTTCTAAATATCTTTGAAAAACGAAGTTTATCCAATCATAGCTCTTGTGAAACTTGATGTAATGTGGCACGCTGAAATAGTAGTAGGTACTAGTGATTGGGCAACTGTTCCTGTTTTTATATGGAATAGTGGTTTACATCTTTATTCTACTGTCCTTTCATTTATTCGTTTATATGTCATGATTTTCTGATATTTCCTGGACTTATTATGATAAGAAGTATATCCTGTTTAAATGTATGTTGTTGGAAAATGATGATGATGATGATGATGATGATGATGATGATGATAATGATGATGATGATGGGGGTGGGGGGTGGGGGGGGGGCGAAACCTGACTTAACACCACGGTCAAACAGTTCAGTATCTGATATATTGTCATGCAGTTTCCTTATTAATTTAATTCAACATTGCCCTCGTTGGCGTTCCTCGTAATCGTGCACTCTCATGATTTAATTTAAAACGCTGATCATTGTAGAAGTTTTCAGTCCGATCGTGTGAATTTTTTTTACCAGTACCATAGAGCAGGTTACACTGAGGACCATACTCTAATTCATCAGAGGTCAATGCCAACAACTAGAATAACGTGTCATAGGCTATATGCAATCAAAAGGTTTCTATATGGTATTTTAGTATTAACATGCAGTTTGATGCGCCTCCGTTTTACTTTCCTTTGGCAGGTTGAGTGACATTTATTAGTGACATTTATTTATACAGTATGAGCATATTAATTTATAAAAAAGCACACACATTGAAAAAGCGACCCTTACACACACACACACACACACACACACACACACACACACACACACATTTTCCAAATCGGTTGTTTGGAATTCTATAAATCATGCTGACCACAATTTTGGCGTCTAGTTATAAAAGGCGATAAATATATTTAATCCTGATTGGTTACGCTAAATAAGGGGCGTGGTTCCCAAACGACAATTTCTTTGGGGTTAAATTGCCCTCATCGAAAGAAATCTAGTCAGTCTGCAATTTTCTTGCAAGAGTGAAAATATAAGAGACTCCGAGACTGAATTAGGAAGAAATTCCCTCGTAAAACATTGGTCAAAGGGACAGGATGTCTGGAAAGTCAACGGACAAAATTTAGGCCGTAGAAGCGAACAAAGCTTGAAAGCACAAGGTATCTGCGTCAATTTCATGTAATTCCTTGATACCATTATAATGATTTGCTTGAATATAATTGTTTCTTTCTGCATGAAGTTATTTGTTTAATCCGTCGATCAATTCTCTTGAAATGAATTTAACTGTGTTTGAGTTCATCTATCTGTATCCGTACAATAATCTTCTTTATATAAGTTTGACGAATTGTTTGAATTTGTCGTCTTGATTGTTATAGGAATCCAAGAAATTTCATGCATTACTTTAGTCGATATGGGTTACGAGAATCCTTTTGAATTCACCGATCTTAGATGATTTAATGTACGCTAAATACTTGAATGTGTGTATTCGCTGAAAATAACGTAGTTCAATCATATAATGAATTTCATTCATTCATTTGTATAATTGTGGCGAAAACGGAACCGTTATGTCTCGTGTAATTTTATTGGGAATCAGTAATGAAATAGCCATTAGGAAGTACATTAATCTTGTGAAACTAGGTTTGTTTATGGTCTGCTATGTTTAGCTTGACCAGACAGCCTTTGGTTTGTTCGTATTCCGATAGAACGATATCTGACATAACGAGATGGGAGTAATGATCTGTTCCAAGTAGGACAACTGACAGAATATTTAGGTTGCTTCTGTTTATTTTGAGAGGGGAAATAGCTCCACGGTAGTATCTACGGAAATATCCACTGACGTGTTCACGTACCTACTAATCCGAGTATCTACGTTTGCGTACTTAGAATCCTCCTACCCACACAAATATTGAAGGTCGAAATGTGGCAAGGCAGTAGGGAGGTCGGAAAAGGGAAAAAGCGAAAGGACATGGAGGAACCAGGACAGTGAAGTTGGAGTAGACTGGAATAAGCAGATTATGAAGTTGTACAAGGTAATGACTTCGATCATTCACTCGATTATATGATTAACTAATTCTATCATGTAAAACGGATCGGCTATTTATATAAATATAGTTGTGGTTTCAATTAGGTGAAAGATTTATTCCGAAATGAAGTGTATCTTCCTAATGTAATGTATTATCCCAGTTGTTTATGTTATAGGATTAAATGATCATGGTTTGGGTATTTATCGATGTGCAAATTTTACATAATCACTCACAACTTAATTTATTAAATTTTTGTTTTTCCATGTACGGGGGCTCGTGTTCTATATATCTGCTCAGATCTCTATTTTTTCCATGTATAATTTCACACTTTATTTTAATATTTACTCGATCTGGGCAACAATACCGAAGGCGATCACTCTCTAGATAACGATAGTCAAATAAAGCGGATACCTTGCAAGAAGGTCCAACCTCATAATACCACACCATCAGCATATACTATATTTCCTTGCAGATAGAGAACATATTTAGTCCTGCATATCAGAGAGAGAGAGAGAGAGAGAGAGAGAGAGAGAGAGCATATATGCATATATTGTACTTTTTCATCGGATTCGTTATGAAGACACGCTAACGTTCACGATAAGTTTTACATGCTATACTCGTACAATAGGAAGGACTAAGCATAGGAATAATGAATCATGTACTATTTTTTTGAGACTGAGTGACCACAAAATGGTCTCAGGTTGGTCATCTGCAAGTTTTAGATTTACCCATATTATCTACTTCACGTGCACTTTTATATATACTCTCAAGCGTGTTATTCATTGTGTAAATGATATCTTTAAGCTTTAACTAATCCATATAAATTGTCTATGGATCTTAACACAACTGTATGTTATTTTCCAACTAACTCATGTCTGCTGTCTATTAATCTTCACGCAACTGTATGTTTGGTATTTCAAAATCAACAAATGCAGTTGCATCGAGTTAGAATAATGATGCATTTATATGTGTGTGCGTTTGTGTATACACGTATGTGTGTTTGTAATATGGATACATGTGCGATCCACGGATGTGTGCTTTTAATGTGGATACATGAGTAGACGTGCATTTTCTGTATGTGTTGTGTACGCGTGTTATAACGTCTGACATACAAGGTGGTTAAATTTACTCGTTATATATATATATATATATATATATATATATATATATATATATATATATATATATATATATATATATATATATATATATATATATATATATATATAATAATAATAATAATAATCATAATGAGGACTTTGGATAGCGTCTAATCTTTAGAAGCTCTAAGCGCTTTACAACATTAGACAACACATGTAAGATAAAAAACATATAATGATATAATTACAAAAACAAACACCATGAAATTAGAAAACATTAAAAAAACATGCTGAAAATATTTAAGGTAGGAAACATTATTAGGTCTTTAAGTTTGTTCTTGCAGTCGAAATAAGTGAGTGTTGAGAGTCCTCTTGAATGTGATCACTGCGTCTTTGTGTCTAAGTTCAGTGGGCAATTCATTCCACGTTGCTGGGCCCTGATATGCAAAAGAACGCTATCCATATGACTTTGTTTTCATAGTGGGAATAATACGATTGTCAGAAGAGGAGCGTAAGTATCTTGCTGGTGTGTACACATGGGTGAGGTCGGATAGGTATGTTGGACTAGAGTCCGACAGTGAAACGTAGCAAATAGAACAAATTTTGTGTTTGATTCTGGATCGAATGGATAGCCAGTGTAGAGTACAGATCAGCGGGGAGGTGTGCTCTGATCGTGGTACTCTAGGTATGATCCGAGCAGCTGTGTTTTGAACTTTTTAAAGTTTCTGGAGCAGATATTGAGATGAACCAGACAGAACTGAGTTACAATAGTCTAGTCTTGAAAGTGCTAATGAACAAACAAGTGTTTTAGTGGCATCAACTGAAAGATATTTGCGAACTGAGCTGATACGTCTCAGCTCAAGATATGCAGCCTTGCATATGTTCATGACATGTTGGTGCAATGTGAGAGTACTGTCCAGAGTAAAACCTAGGTTTCGTACTGATTGTGTGAATTTAATGTTGGTGCTGCTGATATTTATTGTTTGAGGTAAAGGATGTAAATGAGAAAGTCTTTGTGTTGTGATCAGAATGGCCTCAGTTTTATCATCATTTATCTGCAGCTTGTTACATGTCATCCATGATTTCACATCAGAAATGCACCTCTCTACACCTTGGATGGTAGCATCAACTTCAGTTGGGTGGCTAGATTTGTATATTTGGGTGTCATCAGCGTACAATTTGTGAGACACTGGATGATGATCTATGACACTTGAGAGCGAATGAGTGTACAGAATGAAGAGAACAAGTCGAAGAACAGACCCATGTGGAACACCACAACATAGATCAACTGGGCTGGAGTGTATTCCATTTGCAGATACAATTTGCATCCTGTTGACCAAGTAGGACTTGAATCACAGTAAGGCTGTATCATGAATGCCAAATACATGCTGGAGACGGTGAAGTAATATATCATGGTCTATTGTGTCAAATGCTGCAGACAAATCAAGGAGGGTGAGGACTGTAATCTTTCCGCTATCCAACGCAGAGAGAATATCATTAACTACTTTTAGAAGAGTAGTTTCAGTACTGTAGCAAGGGAGATATGCAGATTGTACATTGCTAAAAAGACTGTTTGAATTTAGATGAGATAAAAGCTGGGATAGAACAACCTTTTCTAGGATTTTTTTATATGAATGGCAGATTAGAAACTGGGCGGTAGTTCTTTAAATCGTTATGGTCTAGTGTTGGTTTCTTCAGCAGAGGCTTTACAATGACAGTTTTGAAACATGATGGGAATTCCCCGGATGAGAGAGAGGTATTAATAACATCAGTTAGTGAAGGTAATACTGGATCTAAGCACTCATGCAGCAGTGATGTTGGAATTAGATCAAGTTCACATGACTTTGATGCACTCTTCATCAGGATTGTACGTACGAAATCCATAGAGACAGGTTCAAATGCTGCTAATGGTTGCCACTCAAATTCTGTATCCCAACTGTATCGTGACGACGAGTCAATTGAAATTGTGGTGTCAAGCTTATCTCTAATGGTTTGTACTTTGTCACGGAAGAAATTTGCAAACATGTCCGGAAGGTCGACTGGAGAGAAGGTAGTTGGAAGTGGTGTAGATTTGTTCCTTGTTCCTTGACACTAGCTATATATATATATATATATATATATATATATATATATATATATATATATATATATATATATATATATATATATATATTGCGAGACCAATATATCAGTTTCACCAGTGTTTCCTCAATTAGGCTGTTTATTTTAAGGAATTACCAACTTCCCTGAAACTTTCTGTCTACAATCGTGTTAACACATATTTTTATTCATCTGGTAATTACCGATTTTCCTGAGACTTACAGACATAAGTCATGTCAATACAGACTTTAATTGATTTGGTAATTACCGACTTTCATGAGACTTTTTCACTATAGTCGTATAAACACATATGTGTATTGATTTGGTAATTACCGTTACATAAACCCCTTTCCCAACTTATTTTAGATTAGAAACAACATAACAGTGCGATTTCTGGTAAAATAAACTGGAACGGTCCATATTCATGAACTTGGATCGGCTGTCCAGAACGATCACTTCAGTTAGTATATTAATAACGGTTTATTCCATTTGATACTTTTTTTAAACTGCTGGTCAAACACAGGTATACAGTATAGTTCATGTGATTCTTATGAAAATCCAACGTTTGTTTTCAAGTTTTCTACAACCCCACTTGCTCAAGCAAGCTATGAAAATTATTACAGTGATTGCTTCCGATATACGTAACTAGCACATACAATTTTGGATCTTTTTGCCTTATAATTGTTTCCCCGAATTTCTTCTTTCTGATCAATATAACAGCCAATATTACTGAGCATAGATTGATGTCATCAAACCAGTTTACACCCGGTGACTCTAAACCCAATTAGTTATTAGATATTTAAAATACGATTTGCTGATTCAGGGAAAAGAAGTTAGAATTGTTTACTTTGATACAAGTAAAGCTTTTGATCATATCTGATACTCAGGACTGATTACTAAACATATACATATTGGCACTCAAGATCGTTTTACTATGGCGATTAGAACATTGTTTATCACTACGAAAGCAAAGAATTGTTCCCGAATCACTATTTTGATTGATTTTGTAAATCATTACCCAGTTTTTTTCTGACGATATAACATTGTGTTTAAGTTTTAAAAATCTAAATGAGTTTCATCGAATTCTAAATATGGATGTTCAAAAATTACATTACTGGTCCCAAAAGTTTAACTTTTAATACAGATGGAACAGAGTAACTGCTTAGAACACGAAACGTAACCCACACCATCGTCTCATACTGCAGAAATACAGTTAACGTACATCAGACATGTGCTATCATTACTATGTAGATATATTATATTGCTTGAATTCACCACTTGCAGGCACATATACATAATGTACTTGAAACGGCATGGGGGATTTTAAGCATAGATAGAATAATTTGCCCTTAGAAAGAATTTATAATCTTAAATGCTTCCCTTGCTTGACTCTGCTGATTGCATCTGGAATACGTGTTCAATGGAAGAAAAGAAATTATTGGAGAAAATAACCTGGAGGATATGAGAATAGAGATAAAGGTACATACAATGCTTTAAGAGGAAGCCGGGTCGGGGTGGGGTGGGGTGGGGTGGAGTGGGGTGGGTGGGGTCGGAGGTTGTTCTGCAAATTATCAATGGTACAAGCATAAATTAGTTAGATGGTTTAAATTGTATCATGGTCGTTCTACATTATGCTTACAAGATGTAAATTTCGAACCTTTGTCTTACCAATGAGATGAGCGTCATTCTATCATTGATTATTATTAGGTTCCTTCGCGCAAACATTATTATGTCCCCTTTGTGCACAAAACTATTCGGTCCCCTTTGCGTCAAACTAGCCTTTATCAGAATTCATTTCTGCCGTCTGCAATTTAGATGCAGAACACCGCCAATAGAAATAATAAGTAACCTATCCAATCAACGCCTCAATATGTTTATACCTGAATCGGGATAAAAATAGAATTCCTTAGCATTATTATACTGGTGATCGTGTGGTGGTTCAAGGCCAGTATTCGCGACTTAAAACAAAATATAGTTTAAAAAAAACAACGATATTTTCTGAAATCAAGTTACAACAATAAACATTGACTAGGCAGACATGTCAAAAGAGCTTAACACTTTCTATTAAAATATGAAAAAATATACAGCTCCAAGACATTATGTTATAAAATCACAAGAGATTATCGACTTACAACTTAGACATAATTATCTGACAATTCCATGAACTCTGATAAAATTATTATTGCATGGCAGTGCAAACCGTCGTAAAATCATAAGAAAGCTGTTAGGATTAATACACGGATTACATCCACACCTATATATTTCAACATTTCTCATTATTATTTGCTATCTGCAACAATTACATATACAAAAATTTATTAGGTATATATTTATATTACAATCTGACTAAAATCGAGAGTTATATGATCTATCAAGTTCTAGTCAGTAGACAAATTTTGAGTGTTAAAATGTCTTTATTACAGAGGAAACAGTTTGTAAAAACCGTACAGATTTGTAATGAATACCCAACTAGCAGTGCCGGATTACCAAATACGCAGAGTAGGCACCGGACTAGGGGTCGTGCGACAATGGATCAAAATAGTATTGATAAAAAGTATCAGGAAATAATTTGCGAGGGGGGGCCCCCAAGATTTGACTGCCTAGCGCATTGTTTTGAATTATATTTGAATATAACGTAATTTAGTAAATGGGCAAAACGTAAACGAGTAAATGAGTAAAACGTAAATGAATAAATAGGTCAACCGTAAATACTTAAATGGGCAAAACGTGACGAGTAAATGTGTAAAACGTAAAGGAATAAATGGATCAAACGTAAATGCATAAATGGGCAAAACGTAATGTCAAAATGAGTCAAACGTAAATGAATAAATGGGTCAAACGTAACGAGTAAATGAGTAAAACGTAAACGAATAAATAGGTCAATCGTAAATGAATAAATGGGCAAAACGTAACGAGTAAATGAGTAAAACGTAAATGAATAAATAGGTCAACCGTAAATACTTAAATGGGCAAAACGTGCCAAGTAAATGCGTAAAACGTAAATGAATAAATGGGTCAAACGTAAATGCATAAATGGGCAAAACGTAACGTCTAAATGAGTAAAACGTAAATGAATAAATGGGTCAAACTTAACGAGTAAATGAGTAAAACGTAAATGCATAAATGGGCAAAACGTAACGTCTAAATGAGTATAACGTAAATGAATAAATGGGTCAAACTTAACGAGTAAATGAGTAAAACGTAAACGAATAAATAGGTCAAAGGTAAATGCATAAATGGGCAAAACGTAACGAGTAAATGCTCCATGTGAATTGCAGTGCTTAGAGAAAGGAATTTTGAAGCGTGCAGTTCTGAATGTAGGTTGAGATGATAATCTCGTGTAGTAAGATGTTATGGATTTGCGTGTATCAATCTGGATTTGCGTGTATCAGTCAATGTGTGGTAAGATGTTATGGATTTGCGTATATCAATCAATGTGTGGGGAAACTAAACCTTTATTCTAAAGGAGAAAGAAATACAAACCCCAAAAGTTTCAGCCGATTCATAGCAAATACTTCTAAAAATGGTACAAACAGCTGCCTCGCTTGGCGCTCGGCATTAAGGGGTTAGTGTTAGGAGTGGTTGGCCCGGTGTCAGGATGATGTGACTGGGTTAGACATGATGACACGTGTATGCGGCATGATGTCCCAGTGCTAGACATCGCTATAAACGGCCACAGTGGAGATATCGTAGCGGTATGACTAAAATTGTTTAAGCTACATCACACACACACGTGCGCACGCACGAACACACACACACACACCACCATTTATTGCATTGGGCACAGCTCAGATACTGTCTTTACTGCATGAGTAGTTTATGAATAGCGCGGCTTGACCTTAAAACTGACCTGTCAGTTCTAGTTCCAGAAAAGTGCTATGTATATACGAGGTCAAACTCGGTCGAGTTAAAGATCTCTTATCGTCCGACGATTTACGGGGGGTGGGGGCACTTTATGACATTTTGGCCATACATAGCACAAAACAAACAATTCTAGTCAATATATGAACATATTTTAAATTTTCTTGCCTAGTTACGTATTCTTGTTTGACCAACCAACGTAGTATTACAATTGGGCTACACTTAGTAGTGGAGTTCGAGAAAAGTGGAAAGGTTGGCCATGATATTTTCAGTGGAAAGCTGACAATACAATTAGGTCGTGAAAGAAGGCAATGACCACGAGGAACTCAGGACCGGATCACGTGTTTGAATCGTGTTTCAATGTATATGAAATAAGGAGAAGGGGCATATCAACGCGAACACTAGGTTATCATTGCAGTTGCACTGTATCGCTATCAAGAAGATAGGGGCTGTCAATTTAGTACGTACGTATGGGGGGGGGGGGTAACCCAAATGTATACGCTTGCGTATGGGGGTGGTGGTCTACTGATAATGTACGTACGCATAGGAAACGGGGGGAGGGACCTCGATATTAATTTGTCTAATACGTAACCTGTTCGTCGGCGTTTGAATTTTAGCGGACACTAGTTATCAAACTTTTTAAAGTTACGCAGCTTATTTCTTTGATGCAGCCATACATTCAACGTCGGTGGACTATCTGTTTTATTAAACATGTTAATATGATTAATCCTTGATCATTTCAAGCTTTGCCAGATTTTTGCCTACGTACTAAATGGATGGCCCCATTTATTTCTGGAGGGCTATACGACAATATTTTAAGACCAACACGTATTTCTGCAAGCATTTTCCCGAACTTCATTTGGATATACACGGGCACCCGCAGATATATCTTCGGGTTGCGGGTGCTGCTGGGCAAACATTTTGTGGTCATCTATAAAGTTTCACGGATGTGGGACAAAACATGCTTAGACATGAAATCCGTCTCCCCCCCCCCCCCCCCCCGTTGCCTCCATGTGCTGTCGCCCATGGCTGGATACGAAACGAAACGAAATTAGAAAGCATATACCTTTTTATTCTGGAAATAATACTGTACATTGATTGTGCCATCATGAATATTGACTGAAGCTGAACAATCTTTGCTGGACCCTATATAGCGGTGTTTCTTTTGATTTATATTTAAATGTCAAGTCATGTTGACGATTAAAAAATATAAGCCTATATTTGAAAAAGTCACCTCCATTACAAATATGAAAAATATGGATAAACAATTATACTTTCAACATCGTTGTAAAGCTGTTTCTTTGTGCGTGCGTGTTATAATTTTATTAAAGTCAGGCATTTAATTCTTATTTGGGCGAAAATTGGTTTTTCAGTATTTTATGAAGATTTTCTAAACCTAGTTTAAAAATACAACGAAATATAAGGACACAACGTCTGAAGAAAGCATTCAACAAGTATACAAGTACTTAATTATCTACCCCTGCATGTAATTCCACAATACTGTGAACTTAACTTTTAAGTAAAGGTCAAGATATTTCAAACTGTACATACTCTTGCAGAAACCGATGGACCAGCATGAAAGTCTCTTTACTGCGTTGAGGGGAACATATACCCAAATTACTCTTAATCACCTCTCGCCTTAGTTTGAATAGCCATTGTGTGTGTGTGTGTGTGTGTGTGTGAGAGAGAGAGAGAGAGAGAGAGAGAGAGAGAGAGAGAGAGAGAGATGACAGGAGTAGGGTTGTGTTACTTCACGTTGTCGAACATCTGGAAATATTCTATACAAATCGTCGAAAGGCCCATTTAACCGAACGATACGTAAGAGCAGTAATACATGCTGGTAAGTGTCAAAAATGTACTCTGTGATGGGGTAAGTTTCTGTCGATCTACGACAAGCACATTAGTTTGGGCCAGAGAGCAACTAATTAGATTTATGTGGACAGACGCTTGCTAAATAGCTATTCTGCAGTGATTCCTAATGTCTGGTCGGTAGACGTAGATATTTTTAAATTAAGTATTCGTTTACTTAACCACGAGACGGACTATTAGGGACACGGCTAACTTCGATTTAATAGAAGAACTGTCAAACCTTAAAAATTCCAGAAAGCGTTAGTCGAAAACCTGGAAGGTCAAATTTACCCCAATTTTGGCGCCTAGTCATAAAAGGCGGTAAATATATTTCAGTCGGAAGTATCAATACAAAGGGACGCACACTATTGGCAATATCACGGAGACCGTGGACATTGGTACGTCATGGACAACGAAAAGTTACTTACAGCAGCAGAGGGGCTGTACAGACCGAAACTTTTTGCACAATAAACCCCTCCAGGAAACTATTCCTCGATAGAGGGCTTATTTCGACGAAATAAACCCTTCTATTCAGAATACAGGACAAAAAAAAATGTCCCCCGAAAACTCGAAGAGTTTCCAGGGACAAACTCGTTGAGTTTGCACTGACAACTTGGGTTACTTCAATAAATCTGAAACAGTTTCCGTGGCGGGGTCGTTATTGAAAAATCCATGGGTCGGGTCCATCCCCTCTGCTGCTCTGGGAAATGAGTTTCCAAGGAAAAACATTTTTATGTTAGCGGAATTAAATCATTGACAAATAAATAATGGCAAATATTGGAGAAGCACATACGACTAGATTAGCTCGAGAACGTCTCGAAGCAATTCAGAAATTTCTTCCTGTCCGTGATAGTGTCAGACAAAAATTACAACTAAGACAGCAAGCACGGGAAGGCTTTGCAGAGACTACGGAGGAATTATTTAAACCCGTGACCAAAGCTACTGAAAAATCCGCAGCTGTTACCAAAGAGGCTTTAATAGAGCAAAGGAAAATTTTACAGGATATTTCAGCTGGACTTAAACCCCCGCCTCCACCCGATGAAGTTGTTGTGTCAGTACCTGCTGGTAAGCGAGTAACAGGGAGAATTACTGACCCCGCCAAAAGATTTACGCCGGATTATATTGAACTTCTTAAAAATGTACCAGAAGAGAAATTACCTGAGACAATACTGTTAGGATTGATTAGAAGAGATGTGTCTTTAAACCCAGAACACGGTTCTATGACAGATGATAATTTTATCAAATATTCGTATCGTATACGTGAAAATAAAAAACAAATCAGCAGGGACGATACAAAATACGATAGACTTGTAGATGCTATACGTAAACTTGAAATTCCACCATCGCAACCTCAAGAAGAAAAATCACCGTTGCAACACACAGAACGACAACAATATCCTTCACGGCGAAGAGCAATAGATCCTGACCTAACTCCGTTAAGTGAATACGAGGCTGCATCTGAAGGAAGTCCGCGGGGCCAAAAATTCAAACAAACTAGGTCGCCGATAATTAGCTTAACAACATCTTCTGAAAGTTTGCCTCAAGACATTTTATCCCCAAGAATTGTACCATCAACAGGGGAGGGTTTAGGATCCGGTTTTATTGCCTGCCCTAATAATATCATCGATGATGTATCACGGTTGGAAGTTCTCATCGGAGGAAGACGTGCCGGAAACAATTCTCCGGAAATTATAAATGAAGCCGCAGATATCTGTCAGAGACTATTTCAGCGTGGCATCATGGATATCAGCATCTACCGGGGGCTCATTGATGAACTCGCAGACGGTTACCACAGCGACTAATAATTAAATTTGCTAGCAAATTCAGTTAGATAAACAATAATTAAATAAAATGATACTACACGATTCTTTTCGCAGACCAAGAAGTGTCAGAGTAGTAAACTCACGATTACCAGTATACGAGGTTGTTTACGGAGATGGAGTCGGTGATGTTGTTAGGGATTTAGTCACAAGAATCGCTCCGAAAGCTGGACCGTTAGCAAAACAATTCGCGATGAAAGCCGCTGATGTTGTCAAGGATAAAGCCATTGGCACTGTTGGTAGTCTTGCCGGGAAAGCATTTCAATCAATCAAGGATCGACTAGCACAGCTGATACGAAAAAAAAACCCAGTCGAGAGGTTGGTGCCAGTAAAACTACCATCCACTGAAGCTATGCCGGCAAATGTTAGTAGCGTAGTAAATAAGGCCGTAAATCAGAAATTAGCTGAGATCGCAACAGCAGGAATTACCTCCAAAGCGTTGCAAGATAGTGTAACTGCTAATTTGATAGCTGGTAGTGGTTTCCGGTGACGATAACATTTTAATTAGATCATCACAAATAATAATAATGTTTGCACGAAAATCCAATGACGCGTTTGATATGTCCAAACCAGTACTTAAAGATGATTCTGTACGTGATTTTCAATATTATTCTTATGAAGCACGTGATCCTAACCAACGCGGAAGAATTGAACTACAGGTCCAGGATACAAGTAGATACTTCTTGCCCGCTGAGGCCTTCATCGAAGTTGAAGGTAGGCTTTTAAAGAATGATAACACTAACTACGGAATCGGCGACCGAGTTGGATTTGTTAACAACGGCATCATGGCGTTATTTAAATCCGCTATTTACATGATAGATGGAAAAGAAATTGAAACAATTCATGATAACGTCGACGTTGCCACAACAATTCTCGGGTTGGCGAGATACTCGGATGATTACACCAGATCAGCCGGACCATCAATGATGTTTGCAAAGGATATAACCGACAGCCCCGAGAACAGGAATGTAACAATGAATAATGCCGGTGACGCAGTTGCATCGATGAACGAAAATTTTAATTTGGGTTTTGCAACACGTAGATCGATGTTAAGTGGAGATGAAGAGTTCTCAGGTGTGATTCCATTGTCTCACATCTTTGGATTCTGCAGAGATGTCCACAAGGTCATATTCGGTGCCAAACACACAGTTGTACTTGTGCGAAAACCTGATGATAATGACGCTATCTGGCGAGATGCTGCTGTTGCCCCTGGTCAGGTAATACTAACTAAACTGTGGTTGTGGATGCCAGTGTTGTCTCCGTCAATCACCGAAGAACAACGACTGTTGTCTTTCATGGACACGGGCGGTAAATCACTGCTATCCTGGAAAACAACAACCACAGACGTTATTCAGGGTGATAATGGTGGGTTGTTTACATGGCATATATCATCGCAACAAGGAGTATCAGCACCACGACATATTTTCATTGCATTTCAATACCGTGCTAGAACAGATAGCCAGGAAAGAAATCCAATGGTATTTGATACACTTGGAGTTTCTGAAGTTTCGTTGAGAATAAATGGGCATCAGGAGCCATCTGAGGATATATTAATAGATTTCGAACATCATCGTGTCGCACGCGCGTATCATCGTCTGATGTCATTTATGGGGCGCGACCTTAATGTAGACACTGGCCTGCAAATATCACAGCGAGACTTTATGAGTTTATATCCGATTTATTACTTTTCGCTGGAACATCTTGATCTGGTTAAACAATCTGTTGTCGACCTACATTTCCGAGCTCGTGTAGGTGTTCCTGCTGGTGGTTACAGAGCGATTGCTGTCATACTCTCCGATAAAGCAATGCTGCTTGAAGGTGTTGGCGGACGAATGAGGGTCATCGACGCTCCAATCGAGAATATGTAACGCAATTAAAATCAAACTTAGGATATAATGTCATACAGTCATGTTAATGTCACCTTGACTTCCGGTCAAACGAAGAAATTGCAATCAAAGAACGCAAGCACGTGCGGGACATCAATAACACTAAAACGAGATCAGATTACTGGTGGTCCAAACAAATTGTCGTTGACTAATACTCAGCTTAAACATTTTAATAAGGCACTAACAGCAAAAACCGGTGTCCGACTTGATTTCTCTGCTGCAGCTATCAAGGACATGACTAAAACCGGTGGAATATTTCCTCTTCTCGCAGCAATACCGGCGTTGATTGCCGCGGCAGCACCAGCCGTAGCAAAAGCCGCAGCACTCGGTGCAGTTGGAACTGCAGCTGGAATGGCACTAAAAAAGGCAACGGGAAAAGGATACAAGAAAAAAAAGGGACGCGGTCTAAGACTACCAGGAACTCCACCATCATGGTATCCAAAAAAATTCTAACGCCGTTGAGCAATTTTGATTTACTCGATGCTGTTAAAAAATTGCGTGTAAAACATTTCAGAGGCGTATTTATGCGAGATCAATTACCGCAACGACCGAATAATCCAGAAACTGGCATTATCAATCTCGACAACAAAGATGGTCCGGGAACTCACTGGGTTGCTTACGCGATCGATCCACGTGGAATTATCTATTTTGATTCGTACGGTTTAGCACCGCCAGTCGAGTTTCTCAAGTATGTCAGCAGATTTTCTAATGTTCCAGTGTGGCAGTCGACGTTACCAACACAAACATTAATTGATCCGCCCATTTGTGGGAGGGAGGTTTTAAATGTTCTTGATGCAATCTCAAGAAATCCAGCAACTCCTCCTCATAAAGTAGTGTATGAATATACCGCATCGAGAAATGCTAGCATTTGAAAAACAGCAATAAGAATAATGGTGGATATTTACGGAAGACCTTTCACACGAGGAGGTAAACCAAGCACAGATGCTGATCTCTCAAAATATGCGACCAAAGATGAAGTCGATAATCTTTTGAATATAGCTGGAGTTGACCCAGATGAAGTTGCTATTTTCCAAGACAGGCAAGGAAAACTAAGAACGAGCAACATTAAGTGGAATGATATAATTCGCAGAGTTCTTGGAGCTACCAAGGATAACTTCGTTGCATTTAGTGATGGCGGCCGGATCAAGGACTCGAATATATCAATCGCAAGCATCAAAGACAGTATTGATAAAGGTGTTGATAAATGTGTGAAAAAAGCCGGTGACACGATGACAGGCGAACTCAGCATGAGCGGCAACAAAATAACCGCGTTAGCGAATCCCGAATCCGACCAGGATGCGTCAAACAAACAATACGTGGACATCGTCAACGGTAAACTAAATACGCTGCGTGCAGAGCATGATGTTCACGTGGGCGCGTTTACAAGATTTCGAAGAAACTTCGTAAAAACTGATGAGGTCGTGGATAAGTTCTTTGGGACTCCTCCAGTCGTCGATGTAAAACTCGCTGATGTAAAGACCGACATTAACACGATCAAACAAACACAGCAGGATATCGTATCGGGTATTCCTGATATCGTTAACAAAACCAGTTTGATTAAAGTTCCCACTGGAGTTACTCCGGGGCATATCACCAACATCGTATTCACGGTATCATCGGGATTCGCAACATGGTCACGACAAAATAACACTATCAAATATACAGCAACAGCCACCGGTGTTTACAGGTTGTCTGTGTTTTCAGCCGCTAAATTTGAAATCTTCACAACATATCCTTGGAGACATTCCACCGATAAGTATTCCGGGGTTTGCACTGTAATACTAAACAGCGGAACCGAGGAAACATTTATGCTTGAAGCCGAGGACGATAGTTTAACAGCAACATCTTACTGGTTTTGTTTGGAATTCGTCGCTGCAACGCCTCAATTGGTTACCGCGTAATTGAATAATGTCAACGACGCCAGATGCTCAACAATATCGATACAATCAAGTCCGTGAGTGGCAATCTGAGTTAAAAACTGTCATCGAAGTAACTAGTCAAAAAGTAAAAAAATACAAGCGCCGCATAACAGTGCTGGATATTATGGTTTATTCAGTATCTGCCGTTGTTGCATCTGCCGGAGCAATACTATCAGCGGTCACTCCGGTAACTGCAGCAGTCGCCGCCACGATCTGTGTTTCCGCGGCCACGACAACAGCTGGAGTTTTCGGCATCATAGCAAAAAAAATATCATCATGTGCTAACACAAAATTACACGATTACACGACAAAATTAAATACAGCCACGACCGCATATCAGAAATTATCATCGCTGATATCATCATCGTTAGACGTGCAAAGTAGCGACGCTACGATATCAGATTCTGAATTCAAACTAATGTCAGATGCGTACAATGACTATTTGAAAACTAAACAAATAAATAATGTCAATAGAACTGCTTCAACAAATAGTCACAAACACAACACCGGTAAGGACCACAATGATCTCAGTGTCCTCGACGACACCAGAATTCGGTATTAATTTTCGAACTCCAATTCCAGTGAGTGAAATCGCGTTAGCAAAGCTCAGTGTGTATCACAGCTGGCCCAATGTTAGGTCGGCATCATTTGGTGGTCTGCAGCCAAATAATTCATTCGTGTTCGGGAAAAGCAAAGCCGACTCCGGCGAACAGGGTGAACTTGACTGGAATACAATTACACTTCCCACTGGGAGTTATCAGATCGAAGAAATCAATAATGAGATACAACGCCAAATAAAACGAATCACCGGCAAGGAAGCCAAAATATCTATAACAGCTCATGAACCAACGCTGTCTGCGGTCATTGAAATCTCAACGCCAGGATACGCCGTGGATATTTATAACAGCTCAATCCGAACATTATTAGGATGGCCAAAGGCCCCCGAGGTTAAACCTCGTCCACCAAAACCTGAAAAATCGGATTTTATGACCTATAAAGAAGCACTACACGACCTCGAGTACAATTATTATTTACTCCTTGCAGATCAATTACTAGCAAGAAAAAGTACTTTAATGCCCGATACTTGGAGTATAGAAGCTCCACGTGTTAAGGGGGGGGGGGCAGGAGCTCCGTGTTTACCGTCTAGATGATATAGAATCTGAATTATTTATTCCGATCAATCTAGTACATAAACAACAGCTACAACTCCTGCGAGTATATTTCCAAGATTATATTTCTGATTTAACAAGTCCGCGTGATAATATTATCACAACCATAGAAAAACTAAACAAACTCGCATCGGCCATGGAAACTATAAATCTAAGAATAATTCAGGCTTTACTGGATCTTAAAGACTATATCGATGATAATTACAGACAGATAGCCAGAGCAGATTTTGCAATTAAATATGGTATTCAAGTGAATGATATTTCAGATTTTAAATTTCCTGGATATAACGTGCCCGAGCTGAGAAAATCAGTCTCTGATCTCATCGATCAATCTTTCGAAGATATTCTTGCCGCGTACGAACGAATAAAACCACAACCTGTTATTCTCAAGCACGACAACAGTACAGCATCCGATGGCAGACACATCTCACCCGGGATCGTAAATATCACAGATGTTATTGCGGTCAATCTTGTATGTGACGTCATCGATGGCAGTTACAGCGCATCAGATACTACGACGGCACAACAGGGGTTTATCCTGTATACGTTCACACCAAGAGACCCCCCTGGTTTTCTGATTGTGCAAGAACCAATCAATCCGGTCTATCTACGGTGTCATAACCCGTGGTTGTCAACGATAAATTTCAATCTCACCGACCAGAGGGGGAATTTGTTGGACCTGCGTGACGAGACTGTTAGTATAAACTTACTGGTGAAGTCCTAAGTCAAGGGATCCATAATATTTATAATAGTTTTTTTTTTCTGCACTGATCCATTTTCGTCATTTTATCGTGCAAATACCCTATCAAAACCAGCATAAGTTATCGTTGAAAGTGCTAGCACGCATTTAAAAAAAAACGGTTGTGTATAATGTATCAACCCGAGTACATTCATGCACGAGTTCATATTCATGATAAGCAAATTCTTTACGAGGCAATAAAAACCGCATTTCAAATACAGACATTCCCAGAACAGTATTTCCCCGTTAAAATAGTTATTGACGTGTATGGTGACGAAGACTTCTTGTTAACTCCGTCACAATTAACAGAGCTACAGCAAAATCATATGATCATAGTTTGGTGTCAACGAGAACAGATTATGAACTATTCTCATTCCTGTATTGATGTTGAAACGCTTAAGCAAATCCTGAAAATCTGAAAGCGCCCTTCACTTGAGAAACTCTTTGAGTTTCCAAGGGCAAAAAAAATAATACACTTTTTTTTTTACCCGTGGAAATGTGCTTTACACTCCAAGCGGGGGGGGGGGGGGCGCTAGCGTTCTCAGGTTCTACTTTCACTTTGTGCTGTGAGTCACACGCTATGCGGTTTATACTTCCTTGTCGGCCTCGTAGTCAGAAACACTAGTATTTTTGTCAGAAATGCAAGGCATTTCCGTGTCTAGATTCTTTATATAACCTTTTAACCGTCTCACCCTGGTGCTAATTAATTTTCGAGTCTCATACTCTTGTGACAATCCAAGACGAATCTTCTCAACTGCACGGCACAGTGGAATAAATTCAGATACCTGATTTTCAGTTATCGCGGCAAGTGATCTGTAAACACGATCTTGCAAACCCTTAATGAACCTATAACGAGCAGGGAGATTGTTCTTTCCCAAGCGTGATAGCTCATTCAAGGATTCAAAATCTGACATAATTGTTTCAGTGTCTAGTAAAATATTAAAACCTCGCTGTTGTAATTCTTTAATTTCAACAAGTATGGTATTTATATTTTCGTGATTCATATTATTATATATTTTTATATTTTTAATAGAAACACTTTGCATGAGAAACGCTAGCTTTCCAAAACAAAACGAGACAGTCGGAAACATTTATCCCCTGCAAGGGCCTAGATCGTCAAATAACGTTCTAGAACCCCACGAGGACTGCTTCCGACATGACAATACAACATGTAACACGAAACACTTTATCCCCTGCAAGAGCCTCTAGATCGTCAAATAACGTTCTATAGGCTCAAGAGGACGTGTTTAGTGAATTGACAAGGACAAACATATAACACGTAACTTATCCTAAGGACGGACCCCTCTGACTGCCAAGTGACTCAGAGGCACATTTATTTACAAGACGAGACAGCCCTGGCTTCTAGGATCGAGTTCTCTAGCAGGCCCGGCAAACATTTATTTGACAACACAAACAACCTTTACCTCTGATTCGAGTATCACAGCAAGCAAAGGTACAATGAACATGTAATCTTATCCTAAGAGACGGTACAGAACAGACAACCTTTACCTCTGATTCGAGTATCACAGCAAGCAAAGGTACAATGAACATGTAATCTTATCCTAAGAGACGGTACAGAACAGACAACCTTTAACCTCTGATTCGAGTATCACAGCAAGCAAAGGTACAATGAACATGTAATCTTATCCTAAGAGACGGTACAGAACAGACAACCTTTAACCTCTGATTCGAGTATGACAGCAAGTAAAGGCACAATGAACATGTAATCTTATCCTAACTTATCCTAAGACCTTATCCTATGACGACACAAACATACACAGGTGGGTCATTTTCTACGGTCAGCAGCAGAGCAAAACCATCCATTGAATCGACCATTGGATGGTGCACAAAAGACACCCGCCATTGGCGGATTAAATTTATGGTTTTGCTTGCGCGTGCTGACTTTCGATCGACCCAAAGGTCTTAGGGAGCGATTTCGTATATAACCCAACTGTTACTTGCGAGTTGGAAATTCGCTCTAGCAGTGGGCGGGACTTGTTTAAAATATTTTAATTGTATGTTTTCTTAAGCGCGGTCATATAACAAGCACAGAAGAGCAAAACAGTCGGATATATTCAGTAAAACGAGGATATTGTTTGTAAAAAAATATATATTCTACGGTAAATAAATGATTACATGTTATGAACTCGATAAAATATTTTATCAAGGTGGCTTTCTTAGGGGGAGCAAATCCTCTGACCAGCAACGACAACTCTGCAAAGCGTTACACACTCTCGGAGGAGTTATCGTCGTTTGTGTCAACGATAAGAGTTATATAACAGAATGAAATCTTCTGTTTGAGCTTCTTTGAAAATGCTGTTTTGTAGATCCCATCTGCGACATGCTGTACAGAAGGTGGACAAATACCGAAATACCTACCGGCTGCGCTCATTGATTGAAATATTATTTCTTCACGAGTCTCAACATTCACAGATTTCACTGCTCTTCTTATAGCTGTTTTACATTTAACTCTTCCTCGTATGGTATTCTTGCTCTGAGTGATCGCTTGAAGGTTTTCAATACTGTTATCAAGTCTGTTCCCGTTAATATGATCAATGACAAGGCCTTTAGGGATCTCTCCGTTAAAAACCTCATAGACGAAACGATGACATAAATACCTCCCTTTCCTAACAGTAAATCTTAAATAACCAGCATTATCAACTGTACCAACTTGTTTCCTCAGCCTGTAGTTTCTCACTATGCCATCTCGGTTTGCCTCATAATTTGGAATAGTTGGATGTCGGACGAATTCTTGATTCATTATACTATAAGCAAATCATTGTCTAATTCATAATTTGTCTGAAAACTTATTTATGTAATCACGCTCGCATTTGAGAGCGTTATCACAGTCTGGATTTTTTTTATCATAATACCGTTTTAGTTCTCGATAGCGTTTTCCACCACACGCTGAACATAATTGCGTTTTTCCTCGTACTCCAATGCCGCATCTGATACACGGTATCGGTCCTAGACTCCCACCGCGGACCTGTTGAGCATGTTGTCCACAGTATTCGCCTCTGCAGGGTTTGCTACACGGCGCTGATGAATTTAGTTTGATCCACTTGCATTGGTTCATCATATAATATATTTGTCTATTTAAATATTTGTCTTAATTATAATAATGGGTTTTGAAAGACTATCCAGAATAAAACCCATATCAGGTTCTAGATTCGATCTTGACCGGTTAACCGCTGATCCACGACGAAGAGAGTTAGCAGAGGTAATTGGTGTTATCAAGAATGCCAAAGAAGAGTTTCGTCGTGATGGTGCCGCACACACGTGGTCTTCGTATAAAATTATCCTCGGAAACGCGAGCGTTTCTCGGGAAATGCAAAGCATTTCTCGTGACCGTATCATTGATGCTACCATGAACGATACAATCGCGCGTAACATAATTGGGTATCTCGACGATAGAAGATATTTCGTACAGATAAAATTTATTGTTGGAGTCGGCGAGGGAACGTGGATTATCAGAGACAAACTAGACCCTGTTCTTGATGCCAGAGGCGTTCGTGGAAAAACCGTTCTGTTAAGTAAAGACTCAAAACCGGGAGTACTTGTTGGGATTGATATACCATATTATGCCAGAGCGTATCCTGTGACCGCAGTTGTTTATGGAATTTATCCGATGAAGAAACCACGCGTTGATAAACTCAAACCGATGAAGGTGTCGGTGTTGAATTGTGTAGCTGAGCGAGTAATGGAACATTTTAAAAATGCAATGCGAGGAAACGGCCTAACACCGCTAAGACAAACTAAAATAACAGCGTGGGCGACACGAGTAGCGGATAAAGGAGCGTCAATAAATGATGTTGCTGAGCTAGAGCGATTACTAAAATTTCCTATAACGGTTTCATCGTTAACCGGTGAGGTATTGTATGAGTGTAAATACAATTCCCGTGGAACACCAATAACTATTATCGATCATAACAGTCACGCCTGGACTGACTCGGTTAGGATATTTCCGCAAGACCGTGTTGTGAAGTATTATCCGGAATTGCAAAGCAATTCTGGGAGCATGTTTGATTTTATTTATCAGATAAGTAAAACCGATCCAGTGTCTGTGTGGTTATTCAGAAGTAGCGAAGATGGAGAATATGATCAGTTTGTGAGACCCAACGGGGAAATATACAGAACAATGGCGTTACAGCAGGAAATGAAAAAACTCGCAGAAAAATATCATGCTGGCAACACTGATACGTTACTGACACACTGTTTTACTGTCCCGGGTGTTGTCGCGCATGTAGCCCGGGAACGAAATTCATGGAGACCAACTCCGAAAAGTTTTCTTGCTGATATCCAGCAGAGCTGTGTCGAATACGGACACGGCGGTTTGTGGAATACTCAGTATGATCACCGCGGTATGATATCCGTGGACATGACGGCGTGTTATCCAGGAAGTTTCCTTGGGCGTGGAGAATGCAGCGAATATTTTAAACGGTTTGGCCACGCTGGCAATACCATGACAAGAGTAGCTGTCAACGGTGTTTTACCCGATTTTGACTTGACCGGATTTGCTTGTGTGTCGTCGTTTAAATTCGCTAAGGATTTACATCCTGTGTGTTATGTTTGGTTTGGCAGACATTTCGTTGAGAAGCGATGGGCACCGATAGTGTTATTGCGATACATGCTTGACAGTCGAATACTGTTGTCGCTGACGGTCAGCGAAGCGATTATATGTTATTGTCGTCAAACCGAAGTTTGGTTGCCAACTCCAACGCCGGTTACGTTAGAAGAAGTCATCGAAGATTGGTCACGAGAATATCCAGAAACTTCTATCGACGCTATCATCAAGAAAGCTCCTGAAGTACTTAAAAGCAAACTCAGAAATGATGAAAGCACAGCAAAAGATCTAGGACGAAGAATAATAGGGAAATTCACTCAAGGTGGAGCGTATGATCATAAACAACATCACAGTCGATTAATCATGGACAAGACTGAATTGGATCTTATTGTCGCTGATGCAGCCACGAACAACATGTTCTGTAACCGCAAAGATGTGTTTCTGTCAAACGGGGAAAAACTAGGGACTGTTTTTAGTTATATTGACGGAGAATCATCTCAGTACATACATTTGAGATCTTCGATGCTGGCTTATGTATCCATAAATTTGTTGTCGATGATCAATAGATTCCCTGTTGCCGCAGTGAGAGTTGCAACGGATTCATTTTATATTGATAAAAAACACTCAGCGCTGTTGGATAATGTTATATCGGATGATCCATCGTGGGGCTCGTGGAGAATAAAGAATGAAATGTTACACGGATATTGTAAATCGGCTGATGTTGAAATCGAGGATGAGTATCGCAGCGCAGAAATATCTTCGATGGTTTCGTCGGGGGCAACTTCGTTGTTGCCGCCGGTGCACGATCCTGTTACAAGACACAAAACAGTTTATCTGAACGGTCCTGGTGGTTCTGGTAAAACAACTCGAGCGATTGAATTATTTAGAAACTCTGACATGATTGTGCTAACACCCACACACAGACTTGCCAGGGAGATGAGACAACGGGATGTTAACGCGTGCACGTATCACAGTTTTTTCAAATACAGCGGCGGCACGTGGACACCTGAACGAATGGGAACGAAATATATTCCCGAGAAAATCATCTGGGATGAGATAGACACTGTGCCGTTGGATACATTAAAACAGTTTCTGGATTGGCTGCTAAAGAAAAATACCGCAGTGGTGATGTGCGGCGATCATGGTCAACCACCCCCATTTACAGGTGAATCTCCACACGAGTGGCTGAAAACTTTTGTAGATTATTATGAGGAAATAACTAACGATGTTAGAGCACTCGATGAAACGCTGAAAGAGTTTAAGGCACTGATCAGGCTACAAACCAATAAAGTCCAGTGTGAGATAATGCGTGAAATAATTCCAGAGACTTCGCTGAGCGACTTTTGGGAAACGTGGAAACCAGGTGATTTAATTGTGGCAAGTAGAAAGATAGTCAGGGACACACTTCAGCAGCGGTTATTTCAGTTACATCAGAAGAAATTTCCCATGTTGCCAGTGCCGTTGTGTTATAGACCAGCTGATACGCGATTGCAGAATATTGATGTTGATATTCCAGGGCGCCTGACTGCGTCGGGTCCGGAGAAACAGAATTTAGTATTAAATGATATTGTCACAGTTGATGTTGATGCTGTTGAACAGGCACTGAAAATGAGCAAATCCCCGTGGACGCTAGGATACGCTATGACCATCCACAGTTCGCAGGGACTAACTATTTCAGATACAACAGTTTGGATTGTTGATGATCGCATCGAGTGGTCAAATTTAGTTTATTTAGCCGTGTCAAGAGTAAGAAGGATAGGTCAGTTACGAAGAATTGTATTAGATGATGTTGTCAACGACAGCTCAATCGCTGATGACACAATAAGAAAGAAATTAGCCGGTTACAAACAGAGCGACAAAAAAAATGGTAGAGAGTTTGATCCCAAACAAAGTTTGGATGTTGAATTTGTAATACAATTACAACAACAGCAGAATAATCACTGTGCGAGTTGTAATTGTTTATTGCTGTGGCAGTATTCGAAAAACGACCCAAGGCAATTCACCGTAGATAGAATAGATAGCAGTCGCGGTCATACACGTGAAAATGTGATGTTGACCTGTCTTGAGTGTAACCGACGCAGAGGTGTTGCTGCAGTTATTTAAATGATTGAATCACTTCAGTGCGGATCACTTTAGTGATCGGGGTGGTAATTGTGTATCCTCGGGAATCACCTGAAGTTGCTCGCGTTTAAATCCGCGTTGAGGAGCAGTCGAATCTAATCTGTAGATTGCGTTTCTCCCAGTTGATCTGGTTATGCTGGATATCTTATGTGTAGTAACACTCCATGTGGGATCGGTTGCTCTTTTTTTTCCTCCTTCTAGTTCGCCTGGTTCGTATAAATACCTAACGGTGACATTACCCAGCAGTGGGGACGCTAGCGTCCCTGGCTGCGTTGAAACATTTTGTTGCTGTTGTCCGCGTTCACTGACGCGGGGTATATATTTTTTTGTGATTGCATTTACAGGTCTCATGTTTGTTGTTCTGGTAATTTCATTATTCAGTGCGGCTATCACGTTTGGCAGTCTTGCAACCCATTCACGAGATCTCGTATCGTAAATGAATTCCCTCGCGTACTGGTATCCGAATAATCTCTCAGCGAGTGTTCTATTAAATCGCTCAACAATTGCCTGATCCCGATGAATTTCAGTATGTCCTCGTCGTATGGTAACGTTATGCTGCTTTGTCAGTGATGACACCGCGCCCTGAAATTCCTTGCCAGGATCAACTTGTAATAATCGTGGCCAGTTTAGAGGTCCTCGTTGATAAATTCGTTTAAACGCAGAGGCGACTTCGGACGCTGTTTTAGTCGCTAACGGTTCTGCTTCTTTGTATCTACTGGCAACATCAACTACTGTTAGCGCGTATTTGTATATTTTTCTACGGACAGTATCATGAGGCAGGAATAGTATGTCAGCCTGATGAACTTCATTGGGCACACTAACATCAAAATGTGCAAAGTTGATTTGTCGAGGTGGTGGTAAGTAGATTTGCCATATTGCTTGTTTTGATAGCCAATTTTTGGCAACCTCGCGTGTTACTGATGCCGCGTTGGCGAGTTTATTAATTGCTGAGTTACCTCTCCAGTATCCGATTGGGGAATAATAAATCGCTTGCATTTTTATTTAATTATCCAGCGCCTAATACTAATTTAGATTTCATCGCTGATCTTACTAACCAATTAGCGAGTGACTCCTTAAATGATTTATTTTTTATGGCGCTTAGTGCATGAATTAATTTCACATCCGCGATATGCCTGTCTTGTAGATCTTTACTTCGATAAGCAACATCATGTATGTGACACGCTGCGTCGATAGCGTTTATCGGATACTCTCCCGGTTTTGGTTTAGATTGTTCATCAAGTCTGATATCTAGTCGGGTCCCTGGACCGCAGTAATTGTATCCTGGGAGATGTTTTTCTCCGGGATACTTTGCCCAGGGAGTTCCGGGGAGCTTTCCAAGTTTGGCTGCAATGTCACCTCCGCTAAATTCTCGCTTTTTTTTTGAAATCTAAATTTTTTTGTGCCACATCGCGTACACTTACCAGAAAGTGCTTGTCTGTTATTTTTTGTTGTAATGGTTGTTAGATCATTCGTAGGGGTTCGTGCCTTACACTTCACACAATATAGATCCATAATTATTATTCTTTATATACAAATGGAAATTACAGATTTTTCTGCGACAAAAAAGAAAGAGCCAGTTAAGCATAATTCAGTGCTACCAAACTCTATCCGCGCGATTATAATTGGGCCATCCGGTTCAGGTAAAACACAGCTGTTGCTGAACTTGATAATGAAGTGGATGAAATGGGATAAACTGTATTTGATAGCTCCATCTGTAGATGATCAACGATGCTATAACGTTATAAAAGATTTTAATGAGAGTGCAAGCGCGCTGAGTAAAGACGGTGAGGATGTTGTTGAATTTATCACTGATATCGAAGAAGCCCCCAGCGTCGAGGATCTTGATGAATCAATTAACAACCTAGTAGTGTATGATGATGTTATGTTGGACAAGCAAAAAAATCCCGCAAGAATATTTTCCCGGGGACGTCACAAAAACACTGATGTGATTTATGTTACTCAGCGTTATACACAAATTCCTAAAGTAATCAGGGATAATTGTAATCTTCTTGCGATATTCAATGGAGTTGATACACATACACTGAGAAATATTCATCAAACCTGGTGTGGTGGCGATATGGATTTAAATAAATTTAAAAATTTCTTCAGTCATGCTCAAAGAAAACCTCACGGATTTGTGACAATAAATTTACACGATCCCAGAACAAGATACCGTATTGGACTTGATACACTATTTGCAACATAAAAATGTTTTTCCTTGGAAACTCATTTCCCAGAGCAGCAGAGGGGATGGACCCGACCCATGGATTTTTCAATAACGACCCCGCCACGGAAACTGTTTCAGATTTATTGAAGTAACCCAAGTTGTCAGTGCAAACTCAACGAGTTTGTCCCTGGAAACTCTTCGAGTTTTCGGGGGACATTTTTTTTTGTCCTGTATTCTGAATAGAAGGGTTTATTTCGTCGAAATAAGCCCTCTATCGAGGAATAGTTTCCTGGAGGGGTTTATTGTGCAAAAAGTTTCGGTCTGTACAGCCCCTCTGCTGCTCTTACACATCCGATCTCATCATTCACTTCAAACAAAGGACGCACACTATTGACAATATCAAGGAGACCGTGGACATTGGTAGCTCATCAAAAATGAAGTCACATTCACACATCTATTCATTCAGAAATAATTCATATCAATATAAACTAAGGACGCACGCTATTGACAAAGTCATGTGGACCGTGGGCATTGGTACGTCATGGACAACGAAGACGCATTTACACATCTAGTCATAAATTCTCCAGTCCAATATTCAGATTTCACATTTAAGAATGATACGTTCTATTCTGATACTTTCTATACTAATGTTAAAAGTATGTCAAGAGAATAAAAAAAGAAATAAAAGAAACATTAATCTTATTATTGTAAAAACACAAAGTATTATTTGTGTTGTTTTTTTTAATATATGTTTTATTTTATTGACAATGCGAAAGGCAGGAAAGCTATAGTGTACATGTAAAAATAAAATTTAATAATGCCTAATGCTTTCTTTGCACTTTAAGATACATTTCATTGTCTAGGTTTTATTGTTCACGTGCAAGTTAGTCAGGAAATATGGTCATTGCAGTGTCAAAACCTCAGGGGCTTTAAAGCAGACTCAAATTAATCCCGTTTAGTAAGTTTCGGTTCAAAGACATCAAACTGAAGATTCAAGTTACAGGTGATTTACATAGCACCGAGGTGTAAATAGCTGTCAGAAATCTCTGAGCAAAAATAATGGTTAAAGTAAAATGAATGCAAATTAAATTGAATTAAATTAAGTTAAATTAAATTAAATTAAAATTGCAATACCTTTTTTATCAAACTGTTGTGTCCATCGAGAAGGAAGGGCATTCATTAAAAGAAAAGCTGTTGTTTGCACATATATGCTTATATTTCTACAGGAAAATTAAGACCAAGATTTTTGTAAGAACTATTAGTAAGGACAGTGTTTAGTTATCAATGCTTAAAAAACGTTTTGTGAACGATAAAGTAAAACTATCGTTTTACATGCACATTTTTAAAAGGAAATTGATGCTGTCAGAAGTGATATATGTTTCATTTTGCAGATAACTGTAGCATTTTGTAAATATATAAATATGTGGGCCGAATTTAGGAGCCGCAGTGGCTCATTGGTTAGCTTTCCAGAGTCACTACCAATAGCGTGTCCCCGAGCAAAGCACTTTACCGTCTGTACTAAATAACATACTAAGCTTGCTTTGTCGTAAAATACCTAATATAGATAACTGGGTTGGATCTTCGTTCAGAATTACGTAATGACCATGAGTGGAATAAATGCCAGCTATTGAATGCGTTCACAATATCAGTGTACCGTCAATACATATAAAAAGTATGTTAACTCTTGAAGTTAGTATTTTAATAATAATACTGCATTCATTGCATGGTCTCGTTCTCAATGTTTTATACAGCTGGTCGATTTGCACCTTTGCTTTTTTTATTATCCTTTTGTTTTTAGCGAAATCCCAAAATATACTGCACCCTTTATAATATAACTGCCAAGATCTGAAATCCAAACTGACAACATTCTACATGTATAGCAGGAATCTTTATACCGGTAATTAATAAAGGTATAAAAATAAATTTAGAAGCAAGCGTTTAATTATGGAAAGTAATCCACTGCTATGTTAGACAAAGATACAGAAAACTGATACTTTTACGATGCTGAAAAAGTAGTTTTGCTCGACCTGTATTATAACACCTCTAGATTTGGATAGGCGTCTCATGTACGATAACTATATGACTAACTTTTTTCGTAGGAAATGTACGAAATGAAATAATGTGTTAGATACGGATGTTTCATAATACATACTAGTATACTTAGGTACGACATAACACGCTTCAGAATAATACATCGCTCTGGAGATCATACCGTTTGGCTGGATTTGAGCGTTTATGGCAGGACACATGCCTTATCTTCGTTGCTAAATACGCGTACAAATATGCCCCCCCCCCCTTTCTCCCTCTCTCCAGGCTCGGCACTAGGATCTGCGTGGCCCAAGTCAGCAAGTGATGAGCGCGGGGCCCCAAGCAAAAAAAAATTGCATTGGCTGAAAGCGCTGAACCCAAGGTGGTTGCATCGTTCGCCTTGCCCTAGGACCGGACATCTCTCTCTCTCTCTCTCTCTCTCTCTCTCTCTCTCTCTCTTTCTGTGGCATGTGCATATTTAATGTTAAAGATAGGAACGAATGTTTGTGTAACCATACTTTGTATTTCACTGCGGATTGGTATTTTTAAAGTCATTTTGGCTGAATAAATAGATCACGCATACAACATTATTTCTGTTGTAATCTGTACAGCGTTTTCTATCAACCTCAACACAAAGAATAATGATATACTAGTAGAATAACAACAACAACAACAACAACAACACAACTTAACTATTTTAACTTAATTGAAACTTAAATAGCGCTCAATAATTCCAGAAGTGAAGTACAGAGTTCAAACGGTTATATGAGAGTACATGCATGTATTGAGTTAGTGGATGGAGATAATTTTCTAATACATATTTACAAACAGTTGATCCTATTTTATTATTTGGCGCCATGAATGAAAAGAATACACTTTGATGGTACAACACTCTCACGGTTCACTTTCCAAATCACTTAGTTTATACATTTGCTAATTCAAGGTACCTCGTAAAGGTGCTTTGTATCGCTGATTGTAAGTTTTAAACAGTTTTGTTTCCACGTCTCCTTCTGTGTAAAACGTATTGAAAAAAGACAATATGAGTAACTGTGCGTGTGTGATTTGGAATTTTAACGTAGCTTTAACACTTTTTCATTCATATGGCTACGATGTATGCAGTTTCGCAGTTTGTAGTGATGTCTAGCGCTGGGGCATCATGCCGCAGACATGTAGCATGATGTCCCACCCAGTCACATTATCCTAATACCAGGCCGACCAGCTTTAACACTGACCTCTTAATGCTGAGCGCCAAGCGAGGCAGCTGTAGGTACCATTTTTACAAGTGTTTGGTATGACTCTGCTGGGGATTGAACCCACGACCTCTTGCTATATAAATAAGAATAAGACACTCTAATGCAGCCCTAAATAAATGTTCTTTTAAGTTATAAAGACAAATTGCTCCAGTAGAACATCCTGAGCGTTTTGGCTATTATTAAAAACCTCTTTAAATTCGGGAAAGCAATATAGATTGATGCCTTGTGTTCAGGGCCGGCGCCAGACCCGGCCAGACTATCTGGCGCCCTAGGCAAGGTTAGATTCTGGCACCCCCCCCCCGGAAAATATCAATTTCAAAATTATAAACAATAATTTTTTTTTTTAAAAATGCGCCCCCTGAAATCAGCGCCCTAGGCGGCTGCCTAGTTTGCCTATATGGTGGCGCCGGCCCTGCTTGTGTTTACATTTTTTTTGTGTTGTTTTAAAAAGACTTCGTTCACAGTAAAATTATGGATACAAACACATTTAATGACATGTAAATAAAGTCATCCAATCACCAGCTGAAGTAAGTACATACATTTAAAAGAACACTGAATGCATTCAACAGTTTATGATTCCTTGCACGTGTAGTCGCAGGTCTTAACAGCGCGATAATGAAAAACATTTTGCTGTAATTAAATGTTTCATTTGGGACTGATCATGTGGATGATACATTTTTGAGTTCTACATGCAGTATTTATCTGTCTATATATTTACTGAAGTTCTATGCGTGTAACTTCCAATTTCGGTTCGTGATAATTCGATATCACCATAACGGATCTTTCACAAGATTCAGATTTGTTCTCTCCTGTTTGAACACTAAGAAGGCAAATTATAAAACGGGGCGGATATGCTCATTTAGTAATCCTAAAATAATTTTGCATATCAAGGACGTCTTTTCAATAAATTTACGTGTGTACAACCTCGCCGCAAATAGGACGTTTTAACTTCACAGATGGGTTGGATAATTATGCAATTTTGGTACAACTCTACAAGGAATTCATACTTATTTAGTATTTCATACACTTCTTTCGTACGACACGTCGTAGATTTATTTCCCTGTAATGTATCGTGAGTTTCCCATCACTATTGCCTCACATGCATGAAATATTTAGAGAAATATCAAGGATTTGTATATGCACCAGCTGTTCTTCTTATAGTTAGCTACATTAATGTTATTTGATGCTTGGATCTAATGGAAGGTAATACTTTTATCAAACGTCTAATTTGATAGCGGAAATCTCAACAAGTTTTCAACCTAGCAATCGAGGACATGGTTTCGGGCGTGTGTATTGCCAGCTTTGGAGGAAATATACACTCCAAAATTGCGAACAAAAAATAAAGCGTGTAAAGGGGGAACATCCTACAAATCATGATTTTACGTTATTTCGGCTAAAATAGTTGGTAGAAGCAAGACTGAACCATTTTGGAGGTGTGTCGTCGGTATGTTTACGTGTAATCTCATGAATGTCCTGTCCTGATTTACACCAAATACAACCGCGCGCACATGCACACACACATTCGTTATTCGGAAGTGATGGTTGATTTGTTCTTGTGACTCAACTCGACAACTATTAGCGGCCATTTTATATTTCTATGTTTATTTGTTTTTGTCTAATCATGAGTTAAATCAACTGGACAAGTATCCATTATCACGGGTAATTTAAAATAGTCTTACGTGCTATTTATAGATACTTTTCACAGATGCTCCAGTCGAGTAACATAACCAAAGCAGCCGAAACTTTCGGTCGAGAGGATGAGCGAAAGTTGCTTCTGCTTGGTTTCTAACTCTGTTAGAAAAGCCGGTTATAACAATGAAATCTGAAATAGTGAGAGGAGGTAATGGTTTTTAAAAAAAAAATTATAAAAAAAAATTCAGTTTGGACTTAAAAGTTTGACAGCATAAGGTTTGATCCCGTGTTATTCTGTACATGTTGATGAAAGGCCCCATCAACTGATAGTAACTCAAGAACTGTGAGAATACCGTTAAGAGACATACCAGTTTTTACTGCTGCTCTTGAATTAAGCACAGTAGTGGGAGCTTTTTGGCGATGAGAACATAATTTTATGAAGAGCGAAATGCTGACTTATGTTTAAGGCCTGGTCTCACCTATTCATAAAACCAGCCAGTTGTCGCAGGCATATATGTTCATAACACATCAGAATAGAGTTTCTGCAAAGTGCCCAAAATGTACAATGATGGTGTGCGGACAGACCTGTCTGCAAACATTGCATGATCTGATGAAGAAGCGAGATCAGACCTCAAACCGACCAGTATCCGTACAGCTTAGAGGAATGGTTTAAGTATAAAATAATGGATGTGGTGTGACGTTAAAGACAACACGACACATTCATGAAAGCTTTTGACTGGATTGGTGCTAAAATGGTCTGAAATCTCCAACTATTTCTACTTTTCATGTGTTCAAGGAAAGAAATATGATGGCTAAATTACTCTTTCTAACCTTCGAGTTTTCAAGGAGAGAAAAAGTTTTCAAGGAGAGAAAAATATGGATTGAATTACTGTTTCTAAGGTTCTTTCTGTTTGGAACAACCATTTTGCACTTATTCAACGAGGATAATAGTACATTGTTGCTTACTTGTATGTTATCTACAGTTTTGCAAAAGAGGAGGAAACGTTACATTGCCCCAACACATTGCCAATGAAAAATGGCTTAAAGGCAGTTTGTGAATTTATTATTATTTAAGAAAGAGAACATACACATTCTTATCTTTCTTTGTTGTATGTCAGCTAATAATCAGTTTTGTTTCCTTTGAGCGTTACAAAGTTTTACATCTTCGTTCACTCTCTTATATTTTCTTACCTTAACGCTTCCATCTTTGGGCCATTCTAGACACCATCTTTGCGGAGGACATACCAAATACGTCAAGAATCATTTTCATTACTTGAGGATTTTCCTTCGATAAGTATAAGTTGTTAGAGCCCGTGAACACAGTAAAGCAAGGTTTTGAATTTGGATCCAGTTAAAACGGTGAAACAAAGGTTTACAAACTTTACTTTAAGACCAATTTGTATGGTAAACAGTGTTTACGATGCTTACTAGCATATACGTTCTGAAAGGTGTATATTGCATAGTCTGAAATGTGGAATGGCATTATGCTGTAGAGTTTATACCCTTTGTATGTTTTACACACATTATGCTGTAGAGTTTATACCCTTTGTATGTTTTACACACATTATGCTGTAGAGTTTATACCCTTTGAATGTTTTACACACATTATGCTGTAGAGTTTATACTCTTTTGATGTTTTACGCACATTATGCTGTAGAGTTATACCCTTTGGATGTTTTACACACATTATGCTGTAGATTTTATACCCTTTGGATGTTTTGCACACATTATGCTGTAGAGTTTATACCCTTTGTGTGTTTTACACACATTATGCTGTAGAGTTTATACCCTTTGTATGTTTTACACACATTATGCTGTAGAGTTTATACCCTTTGTATGTTTTACACACATTATGCTGTAGAGTTTGTACCCATTGGATGTTCTACACACACAGTATGAGCCAGAAGCATCCAGGGTTTATTGACCTTGAAATGCAATGCAACACAAGTAACCAATAAAACGTAAGTTTGTTTTACTGAGCGAACGTGTAAAGAACATAATCTTAACGGTGTGCACATGGCTCTCAGAGGTTCCAGTCTGACATCTCCTTGTGAAACTTGCTACGTTGTACTCATCAACACAGAACACACTGGCCTGAAGATAACGCTTACAATTTTGAATCCTTTACTGAACGCAGTTTGTCTTGCAGTTGAAGATACGTTACTAAGGCCTCACTGGATAGTTTCGTATTTCGACATTTCTCCCATTTTAAAGGTAGACGGCATGAACCTGTTTTGCGTAAGTCTAGCATTTTAAATTTACACAAAAGCTAAATCTGTAATGTGGTTTAATTTTCTTTGAGTTAGGCTTGAAAGTGGGTTGGCTTGTTTGGTGACTGCCTGTTACAGTTAGACTATCACTGGAGATTAAATGCGTAACTTGGGCAGAAAATGAACAGCCGACTTGGTTTACGTATTTACGTATATCTGCTACAGAGGTAAATATCGAAAAAATCGAGATGGTTGAGGGGTGATGAAAAGTATGCTAATTTGTTATAGTACAAGTTAACTTTATTCATGCAAACTTGTAGTCTGGTCAGGCAACAGGCACTGCAAACAAATTTCGATTATCACTTAATTTCGGTTTGCGATCAACACCCATCATGGTTTTCAAATACGATTAAAAATTGTATTGAGAGCTGGAATAGCTACTTAAACAAACTTTGCATTATATTTAACCAATAATTTTTCTAAAAATAGGTCTGTTAGAAAGTAAGTTCAGTGAAGTCTGTTATTTGGTTTTGGAGTTAATCTTAGGCATTTGTTTAAATGGCACAGCTTTATTTATTAAATAAATGTATTATAGTAGAAGATCTACAGTCTTGACACAATTTTAGATTAGTTCATCCGAACAGAGAGAGAGAGAGAGAGAGAGAGAGAGAGAGAGAAGGAGCAGCAGAGGTAAAAATGAAATAGGCATAGATATGGAAATACAGACCTGATAAACACACTTAACACAAGAACACAATGCTATATATATATATATATATATATATATATATATATATATATATATATATATATATATATATATATAATTTTTCTCCCACTTATGTGTTTAAATATTGTGAAATATACAATTATCAAGCTTTGGATATGTCCTGTGCTCCATGTCTATTAGTTGGTACGCAGTAGAACGATAGAACGATCTGGCAAGAAACCTTACTGGTACGTGTCTGTTAGTTGGTAGACAATAGAACCAAGGGCCCCGAGTGGTCTAAAGCGCTCACCGTTACGCATCATTGCCACCTCGCCTCAGTCTGCGTGGGTTTGAGTCTCAGGGCCAACCAGTGTGGGTATGTGGGTATGTGAGAAAGCCTGCCAGTAGCTTCTCGTGAGTCTGTGTTTCTTTCCAGGGTTTTCCCGGGTTTTTCCTCCACCATTAATATTGGTGTTGAAAAATGGCGTTAAACTCTACAACAACAACAACAATAACAGTAGAACGATCTGGCAAGAAATCTTATTGATACGTGTCTATTAGTTGATACACAGTAGAACGAGGGGCTACGAGTGGCTGAGTGGTCTAACGCGCTCACCGTTACCGATCATTGCCATCTCACCTCTGTCTGCGTGGGTTCGAGTCCCAGGTTCGGCCAGTGTGGATATATGAGGAAGTTTGCCAGTAGCTTCTCGTGTGGTCTAAAGCGCCCACCGTTTCGGATGGATCGGTGGTTCTTTCTGGAGTTTTCCTGGGTTCTTCCTACACCACTGATAGTTGCCGCCATGTGTAGCCTATCTTGTTCGGAAGAAACGGAGTGAAACTCTACAACAACAACAGTAGAACGATCTGGCAAAAAACCTTTTTGATACGTGTCTATTAATTGGTACACACTAGAACGATCTGGCAAGAAACCTCATTGATACGGGTAGAAACACAGTGAGATAAAGGAAACGATATCGACATTTAATTAGAAATTTGTAAAGTGTCTCTCATGCAACCTAAATTATTTTGTGCAAGTACGTTTCATCTGCTTACCATATGGTAATCCGCAACAGCTGCATTTGTTTTCAGCCCAAAGGTCGCCCTTCAAAGTATCCCAACGCCCCAGCTGATCACCAATATTCACCCGAGTATTGTTTTCTGTATCTAATGTACACGTGTTGTTCTCAGATCAGCTTAAAAAGCGGTCATACCTCTCTTGATTTCTACTCGAATCAATTTGTCAGCCATATGCAAATGTTGGTCTGTTAGATTACTCACTAACGGAATCTACCAAATATATCACATTGCTACCTTTGGAGAGCTCCCGAAAAATGCGGAATTATGATCGACTTCAGGGAAGGAATTAAGAGGTGGCACATTTCTAAGCTGAATCTTTGAACGTCGTTAAACCTAACATATTGATTATTTCAAAAAACTATTTATGTTGGATTGTTTCTTTCAAAAAGTCGTTTCCTTCTCTCCAAACTTTATTAGCTAGATTGAAAGAATGGAGAAATTTACGAAAAACGTCATCATTGGGATTTTCACATCTAACAATCAGCAATAAGCAACACATGTTCCATTTTCTAGGTATTATAAAAGTGCAGATGAGCTGATGGGGATTTTATCTTTCTATGTCTTTCTATTGTTTCACATTTATTGATTTGAAAATACAAAATTATTAGTATTCTTGTAGCTGATTTTTACAGCATTTGCTTTTCTTGGATGGGAAGACATGCACTTGAACCTTGTACTCTATCTTGGACGAGAAGACATGTCGTTGGACCTTGTCTTCGGTTTACTGTTCCAATATTTACAGTGTCAAGTAATCTGCTTAAGGTAAGTTCATCAGATGACACTGACGGCGGTTTGAAGTAAATAAGGGACAATTGCTTCAAGTCCAGCCAGGCAATGTTTAATCTTAAAGTCATTTGTAGAGCTAGGATGCATAGGTTAAATTTGATCATTCAGGAATAAATATGTAAATAAATAATCATAAAACATATCAAGCACGTATTAAACGAGTATAATTTCATCCAAATGATTAAATCAACTTCTTAATAATGTGTGATAAATGCTTGTGACATTCCTGTTGATTTCCTTACATTCTAATTCGTGATCTAAACGTATTTTTGTAAGAAATCTGAAATTTAAGTTCACATCACAGGGAAATTAATTAGGTACACTATCCAACTCAGTTTAATTGAGCACTGAGTTTCTTAAGGGCGTACGTGCTGTTAAGGTTATTTGAATCTGAATCACAAAGTATCAACAAAACATACTGTGATGCGAAGAAAGAGTTGAAAGGTCAAAGACGTTCTTTAACACATCGGTAATATCTGGCCGATATTTCGTTATAGGAAAACACATTCATGTTATATGCAGAGAACAAAAGAGTAAAGTCCTAATTAAAGGAGCTGGCTTTGAGATAATGGGACTAAAGTTATCCTGGTCAGATGACGTCAAGAAATGAGTGTCTATTTTTGTATTGTAACAAAGACTAGTCATCTTTAACAGTTATTACAAGTATCACGTGACAAAATAGTGCCTCTCGACATTACCTTAAACAATTGTCATCAAATTATCCATTAGCAATGGAAACTTTCAATTTCAGATCAGCTAAACAAACGAATGAGGATGTTGGTGCTTTATAGCGACCAATCACTGACCTTTTGACCCAACAACAACCCAATATGACAAACAAATAATGTCTAGTCGTAATATATAGCGCAGAAAGAAACCCTTATCGAGGTTAAACTCTGTTTCATCACGTGGTCTAATTATCAGCGACTTCTGAGAGCACATTTATTCACATATAATTTCCCACAAAATGACGATATGCAGTTCCTTGGCTCTTGGCGTGTTTCATAGGATACAGCCCCATGAAATCAACGTTAAAATTGGCTCTAAGAATAAAAATTATTACACTTGTATAGAGTAAAAATTGAAGAAAGTGTAAATCAGCTCCTAGAAAGGAACAGTTATTACACCTTCGCACGCTTGACATTGCTTTAATAACGAAATTTTATCGTGGAATAAACAATTATCAATAGGAAAGAAATGTTCTGAAAACTTAACTAAGTTTTATTTCCACAGTTATGGATCAAATGTTTTATTCGTATCAAACAATCACTTCTCGATAAAGATGGTGAAACTTTTTTTGGATGGGGTGGGGTGGGGTGGAGTGCGTGGGAGGGTGGGTGAATAACACGTGTCCATTTTATTAAAATCAATATGTGTATAATTATATTCTCACATACAGAAGATACGCCGATTTACATACAGGTCTGCAGTTTTCATCAAAACAGCTTAAAACACTATATTAAAATGACGTTGTCCTCTGAAAATGCATTTGTTATCAAGTAAAATTCAAGCTACTGAAAGGTAAAACAAATGTTTGGCCGAAAACGGTGTCTCACTTATAAACGGTGTTAAGAAGCAACTTTCCATTTCGGCAGGAGAGACTGGAATCCTGCAGTAACAGAGTGCATACTTAAGGCACTAATGTCGTACTGGATTTGTAGTTCAGTAGAGCAAATGATGGAGAAGAAATAGTACGTTCAAAAGCTTTAACACAGGAACATAGCATTGATAAAGTCGCTTACATTACCACAATCGCCTCTGGAAAAGCGATACTTTTGTTATGTTGCTTGGTTTAACATTGATTAAAGTTGTTGTTGTAGGGTTTAGCGCCATTTTTCAAGATAGACTAAACATGGCGGCCAGTATAACTGGTGGAGGAAGAACCGGGAAAATCTCAGAAAGGACCCACGAGAAGCTACTGGCAAGCTTTCTTATGAGGCGCCGTAGAGGACAAAAGCTGGTCCATTTAGAAAGTTGCAGTTGAAATTTCGATGTCGTATATCAAGAAATCCAATATCACGTGTTTTATCAAATTGCAGTTCCATTTTCGAGATCGAGACTTTAGATTTTAGATGTTGAATTATGCTGTGGTGGTTTAAAGTTATATTTCCTATGCCGACGTTTTACAGTGAATATTTTGAATTACACAGCGGTGGTTGAAATTTCAATATCATATGTCTAGAATCCCTAATTCTGTATGTAACTGTTTGTGATGAAAGTTCCATTTCATATGGTGAGTATTTAGATTTCATCTATTGAATTTCACAGCAACGAGAAGCAGCCTTCTTGTTTAAAAATAATGCGGTCCGTTCACTTGAGCGACCTCTAGCGAAGAAATTCATAGTAATTCTCGACCTGTGAATGTTAACTTTCAAACTGCAAATGCATGAAACGTAATGGCGCCTCATAATTGAATACACGAACGATGTATCTTAATACTCGATATCTTTTTGAATTGTTAAGGTGGACATTGTGTAATGTTACTTTTAACACCAACACATCATTTCACCACATAAAATGAAACTCTCGACATATGACATTAAAATTTCAACAACTGCCGTGTAATTCAGAAGATACAATCGAAAAACTCGACATTGGACATCGAATTTTCAACCAGCGCTGTGTATTTCAACAGATGAAATCTAAATACTCAAATATGAAATGGAACTTTCAACATAAACACTTTGAACCAATACGTAATTTAGGAATTCTCGACGTATGACATTGAAATTTTAACCACCGCCGTGTAATTCAAATGACACAATCTAAATCCTCGACATAGAAAATATAACTTTCAACCACTACTGTTAATTCAACAGATACAATTTAAAATCTCGACCTAGGAAATGGAACTTTAAGGACAAGCATTTTTGATACCATACGTGAAATTGGAATTCTAAACATATTCCAGTAAATTTCAACGGCAACGTTCTGACTGGACCAGCTTTTGTCCGCTTCGGCGCCTCATTCTTTCTCACGTACCCACATTGAGCGAGCCCGAGAATCGAACCAACGCAAAGGTGAGATGGCAGTGATTCGTAACGGTGAACGCTTTGGCCCACTTGGGGCCCCATTGATTAACGTAATTGAAGAAATTTGCACACGCGATGCGGTACTGAATATATTAACTGATGATATTATTTCTTCACTAGTGTTGTCTTTGATGATATTAGACCACTGCCAAATTTAGAATATTTCATCTCTTCCCTGTACTAGTACAAGAGTACTCTAGTTCTTGTTTGGAACCATGAGCAGGTCAGGCAATACGTACCATGTATTAATGCGCGATTCAGTCAAAGAAATAATTAGAACTAGATTTTTCTTTAAATATCAATATATTGAAAACAAATTTTGGAATGAAAAGCGGTCGGAATTTTATGTATTTTTTTCAAACAAAAGGATCGCGCATCTGTTCTAGTCCCCTCTACAAAGAAGTCCTAGTTATCTGAAGTATAATTGTATGCCCTTTGTAAGTACTTTATTACAAGATGTAGTCAGGGGCGCCTTCACAATCATTTTCAGGGCCGGTGGTGGCAAACATATAGTGGTCCATTATAAAGGTTTGCGGATGTAGGCCATAACATGTTTAAAGTGAAATTGTGGGGGGCGGGAGAGTGCTTCCCCCTCCCTTTGCCCCTTTGTGCTGGCGCCTATGGGTTTAGTGATGCCAGCATGCAGAGAGCTAAGTAGGTAATGTTTACTCGGGCCTTTCAAGTTTTCAAGGCTAACAGCAGAGCAACAACGGGCTATTGTGTTTTCCTTTTCATAAAAAGTGAAGTTACGATGCGGTCATCCAACCCAATACAGTGTTTGTCTGTCCGATTCTTCGTCTGTGTGACTGCCGTTTCTCGGCAATTATTCACGAGTTCAGTTTAATTAAAGTTTTGCATCATTGATAATATTATTACAAAAATGTTTAATATTAAAAAGCTCAGTTGATGTTGGGCGATTGATTATTCGAGACAAAAAGTGATGATTTTGCTCTTTTGTCCACAAACATTCCGAACATGTTGAATATTACAGAGACTATATATACAAGGTACGTAAAAGGAACAAGCCTTCCGTCTTCAGTATTGCCAGTGAAAATAAAACATCTCTTGAAAACGAAAAGCTAGTTACATAAATCAATGTTTTATTTGACAGTCCACATACCGGTGTTTTTCAGTATTATTCATTGTACTGTAAAATTCTCTCTAGATCTTTTCAATGATCTCCAGTAACACTGATTTTAATCGTATTGTGGATTATGCCAGTTAACGTGGTTTATTAATATTATCATTGTTAGACAAAATTAGGCACATAACAATACAAGTATCATAATGCCAGTAAAAATAACGGGTTAAAATATACAAGGACTTCTATTTTTAAACACGCACGTACGAATACACTTAAACAGAGTATTCCATTGTTGCGCGCGCACATTCATAAAAATATGCACTTGGGCTAAAGCCTAATTTACAACCTTGACCTGAAATGTTGCTGTGTTCCAGCCGGGATAAAGTGCAGAGTTCCAAGTTTATGTTCTTCGATTTACGTCTCTAGTTACATTTCCTCATAATAGATAACATGTAGATAGAGATAATAATAAACGTAGAGATAGACGTTGACTTAATGATGATCTTCCTAATCCCAGCACTCTGCGTACTAACGTATGAATCTCATTGGCACACTATTTTAGCGCGCATGGTGTAAAAGTGGGCGGATTTTGGGAAATTAGACTGCATATGTTGGATCGTGAAAAAAGCGAGTTTCTATGGAAGCGGAGTGTCAAATTACATTTGTTTAGTGTGCGAGTTTTCGTGAATCGCGACTTATTTCCGTCCTCTTTTTCTCTTCTTTATTTTCAGAGAAGTCATTTCAACTTCTTTTTTTTTGGGGGGGGGGGGCGGGCAATATTTGGAGCTGGTGACAAAAATTGATTCGGGGTGGGGTTCAAACTTTGACTTGCTTGTTAATTTTCGTATATAGGCTACAGCAATTTTATAGCACATGCAAATTCGAGGGTGGGGTAGGGGACATAGCCCCCCCCCCCCATGACGTCTCTGCTTTTCCGTCTTTTGTTTTCTTTTTGGAGGTGGGTGGTTGGTTGGATACGAGCGCACTGCTGTGTGTGAGTTATGCGACAGGTGTCGTTCCTAGCTCCACGGGTTCAATTCCTGTTTGGAACAAATTTTTATCTATTATGCAATTAAAACTGGTTGGTTGTTGACCAAAAATCCAGATCCAGGTCAAATTTCTACAACGATGTACTTTTTGTCTCGTCTGTCAGCGGATTAAAGACAATGAATGCTGAGATCGCAATTTCTCAGAAAATAAATCATATTCCTATCAATTTCATGCAGGTATATCTCGATGAAAAGTCGTTCAGGTTTGCTGGGCCGGCTAGTAAGCGGCTACCCTATGCCAACACCATCGGTGTCAGCGAATTCCAACTTTTCGATAGGGAATTGACTCTGACCCTACACCCCAACATAAATGTCCAAATATTAAAAATGGGGTGGCAATGGTCAGAGGATACAGAATTACATCTCTAAACTTTATCAATATTGGCCTTGACATTAGTCAGAGAATACCCTGAAAGCATCAGGATTTTACAGTATGCTCTTGCAGAATTGTTCTCACTCTCGGGCATATTTACATTACTGTAATTTACCTCTTTTATGTCACATGAATAAAGCTACAGGTATTTGGCGTGCTGCACGTGCAGCTTCAGGTCATTTTATAGAATTATTTTTTATGTCGATCGGCATTAAGTTCATAACTTTCAATATCATTGTACATGCTGGTACATCCCATCAGTAAATATACAGTTGTGAACTTTATTAACCAACTAATGGAGCATGAGTTTACTGACCGTATAATCGACAATAAGTAGGCAGGAAGTACAAATTTTCAAGATAAAATATGCACTTTTTTTAACGTTGAATAGTAACTGTTTGAACACAGCTTTAGAAAGGTAAACCTATAGAAATATCCATATATCGATGGTATATGCAAACGTTTACTTCATATTTTATTTGCTAGTAATATGTTTCATGCCAGTAAAGGTTAACATTTAATTATAAACCCTGATTATGCTACAAGGCGATTATTGACAGATTTCCAGGAATTTTTGCGTATTTCACTAGCATTAGTTAATAGGGTAATATATGACAGCAGGAACCATTTCCGACGGGAAACATCTTAGATAATACTGAATTATAAAATTAGACAACGATGAAATCATGCTGAACATTATATTGTGTAGAATAAGGAAGAATTAGTGATTGAGGAAGCATCTATTTAATGTATGTATTTTCTGAAGGAAGATATAGCAAACAAAAAACGCACTTCACCCACCAACCCCATCCCCCACAAATAAAAACAAGTCAAACAACAATGAAAACAGAAAACGTGTTACAAGGACACATAAGTCCACAGCTTTGGCAGTGAATGTTAATGGAATGGAAATGAGATCACATTGGCCTTAAAAAGAAAAAAAAAAGAAAAAACACAAAACAAAACAATTATGCTTGCCAGAATACAATACATCTCTGTGAGCAGTTTTCGATATAAAATAAAAACACAGTTCACAAAGAGTTGCATGTAAAACATGTTACAGTGACATGATTGTGGGATAGATGGGTTTTCTCACAAAATATTTCACGAATCCTTTAATAGAAGGTGACAGATGCTATCAATGCAAATATACACACTACAATTCCATTTATTGGTACATAAAGCTATTGAGAAGATTATCACCAAAAAAGACAAACAATTTCGCATACATATATGGTAAATACAAATTGACAGGAAATACACATTAAACATACCGGCCGAAATTCTTCATTTGCTTTTTTAAAGGCTTTTAGTCAACAATAAATATGTCTAAATATCGACATTGTGCTTCATTTTTTCCACATATGCTTACATTCAGTTATAGATAAAATGCATTAAAGTTATATCCAGATCCTTTCGTTAGAAATATAGTTTGTTTTCCTAACCAACCTTTCGTGTTTAGAATGTATTACATAATGCTAACGTTTTTGACGCTCGATCAATAAAGATCATTTTCTTGTTAAGATCAAGGGAGTTTACTCTAAAGCCCCAATTACGCCCTTTTCGTAAATATCACCATTCTACCAATCTAAATAAACTTTGAAAAGAAGGAATAAGTTTGTTAAAAACAACTATCTGACATAACCGTTCTTTGAAATAATCTAACTTTGTGATTGCATGGACAATAGTTGTATTGTTGTGGTATTTGCGTCAAGCTAAGTATTTTGGACCCTGCATACATACAGCTGGAATTATTTCTACATTTAATAATAATCAAATACTTTAGATATATTATCCTTGTTAGCATTTTAAGCAATATATCTTGTTGAGAATGTGTTACATGATACCAAAGTTTGACGGCTGCAAATTAAAGGGAATTTTCGTATTAAGAACAAGGGAGTCTAATTTAAACCATTCAGATCATATCTCGAATGCCAATCGGAAAATCCTCAAGTTGAGAAAGAGACAATGACCGGATGGCCTATCGCAAACTTCATAATTTCCGGTGGTTTTCAAAACCGATCTTTCCTATTTAGGCATTATGGGGTTTCGGACTACACGAACAATTTATTTACTTCCGAAATTGAAGAACTTAACAACCAGCAAACCTACGCACATCCGAAACTGAAGATTTGACAATAGAAGTGCTCCAATCAGCGTCGTCACGTTTACACTTTGCAAACACAAATATTTGCAAATTTCTACTATGAGGAATTGTTCTTACTGCAAGTTGCTATCAAGAGTTATATTAGACTCGTATTAAAAGGTAATGGAAAAAAAATAATTGAATCATATGTTTGGAACTAACTAGTTTCTCTCAACATAGACACGTGACCTCCGAGTTCGTCGACTTAGGGATAATATCCAAAATTGGATAGCAACTCGCCAGATAGCAGACTCGTTTACTTAGCTGGTATGGCTCAGAGTAGATCAATCGATATTCCGATTGCTCGATTGCATGCCGATTGATGCATTCAGACCACCTCCCGTATTTACGAAGCAAGGATTTACCGGGAAGCTTCGAATGCATCGAACGATGTTTTAAATCGTAACTTCTCAAGGTCAATCGTACAAATAATTTAATCGTGGACAAAACAGAACGTTTCCACATAAATTTTGCTGTAAATTACTGCGCCGAAATATATCAGAGGCGTATTTGTGTGTGGCAGAAATAGCCGAGGACATTCCGATTGCACTTTACATGGGATACTCATCCTGGTAGGGACACATCTCATGTGTGAGTTTCACAACTTTACTATCCAAACTGTGCAAACAATAAATGGAGTAATCGAACTTGGCGAGTGGGTACATCTTGACGAACACTACATCTCGTCACAAAAGTAGTTCACTGTGAGCAATATTTTGCTGAATTAGGTTACATTTTGTGCTATAATATTATTTCTGAAGTATTGTTTCATGCCAGAATCATCAAGCCATATATTTATATGCATCTCTTTTAGTACCACACCCTTACATGAAAGATCAGTCATATCCACATTTCACATTTTACTGGATGAGGTTAAGTTTTTGGGTTTAGCTCATTGTTATGTATATTTAATTTAATTGTTTGTCTGTTAGTTTTCATTTTTAAAATATTTCATTACATGTTATTGTAATGTAACATTGTTTGCTGGACTTGACCTTGTCCAAAATTGAGTTCATTTCTGCTTGACCTGATTGACTTTTTAAATTCTGTTTTATTTCATTGATGTAAACAACTAATAATAGCTTCATTATTCTATATGTGTATGAGCTTATTATCAGGATTAATATTCAGGTAAACAAGAACGCGTAAATATGTTGATCAGGGTCGAGGTGTTGGAGATTCGTAAGTGAATTTTGTAGGCCATTGTGTTGTAAATAAACAAGGCTCATTAGATCATTCTAGAAGGTTATTTTCCATTAGGTTCGGGTTGTTTTATAAAATGCTAATTGTGACCTGAGGTAAAGCTGAGAACTGTATTACCTTGTGACTGTGGGGATTTGACAAGTCGTGATTTAACATCTAGCACTTTAAGTCGTATTATGTTGTTACCACTTTGGGATGAATTTTATTTTCTTCAAATTATTGAATTCAAGTGATTATTTTCTCAGTAAATGCAAATGAGCTCTGAAAAAATTCTTGGATAAGACATTCATTGCAATTTATACTGAATTCAAGTCTGGAGTAAAATGTCTGATTCAACAAGAGCCTTCTGACACATCAGCACTTTACAGGCTATAACAGACACGTCATCGCCTTCAATTCTGGATCTCTTCGGGACACGAACTGAGTTTTATTTAGGACTTTTTAATAGTAGAACACGAATCTTCAATTCTTGGATTATTTTTTAATTAAATTCGCAATACCGTAAGTTCTTTTTTCTTCATTTTTCACTTTGCATTCTAGGGAAATAAATTATTTGTTACATTTTACACAGCTTTCTTGTTTTCACTCTTTTTTGGTTACTTATTTTAAGAGCATAGACTCGCCACAGAAAATTGGGCGCTCCTCCTTGGGATACGAATTTTGCTAAAATTTGTTTTAGAAAACTTTGTTTTTAAAATTTAAATTCCCCTGGTTTCAGAATTTTTAAATCCCAAGTATTATTTGAAATTTTATAAATGTTTAATGAAATTAGCAAGGAACACGGTTTTTCACAATGTCATAAAAAGTGTCTACGTCAGTTTAGACGTAAACACTTCTACGCTGTTCTCGAAATTCTGGATTGTTGACCCTCATCCCGGAATCTGTTTTGCGTCTCAAGTTACTGTATAATCTTTGCCTATAGAGAAATTAGTCAGTTGGGCTTTTAAACTGGAAATTGTTTGTTCGTGACCAGTTTGGAGTTACATTTTAACTGTATTTAAATTATTTGGATTCTAAAAGATTAATTCTTTTCCTGGAAATATTTGAGTGCTCATACAGAATTCTTGGACAAAGGCATTTCTTGATATTTTATTCGTAAATTCAAACACAGGAATAGTGTTTGTGAAACAACAGCGAACTGCAGACACAACAGCACAATACTAGCTATATTATACGTCATGGCCTTCCATTATGGAATTTTCTTTGGGACTCGAACTTGAATTCATTTGAACATTTCATTACTAGGACTTCTAAAATTTAATTCGTGGATTATTCTTGGATTATTTCTGGATTTGATTTCTTAAAACTGTAAGTTCTGTTTTTTATTTTTACATTGTTTTTCCAGGGAAATAAGTTATTTCTTAAATTTTTCAAAGCTTGATGTTTTCACTCTTTCTTTGTTACTGTTTATTAGAGCCTTAACACGTAACAGTATGTATGTATGTATGTATGTATGTATGTATGTATGCATGTATGGATGGATGGATGGATGGATGGATGATGGATGGATGGATGGATGGATGGATGGATGGATGGATGGATGCATGCATGCATGTATTTAATTGCATTGTCTGTTTGTTAGATTTTTATATATTTTGTTTTCATTGCATGCTATTGATAATTTTAATTTGGATTTGGCCTCGTCCAAAATCAATTTCATTTTCTACCTGACCTGAATGCTTGATTTTGGTTTTGTATTAAACATGTTTGTAACCAATCTGAGTCTAAAAATTGGAAATTCCCAATTAAGTACCTGGTCTGCCTGTTCTTTACTTCATTTTATGTTTAGAAATAGACTTCTAATTATCACTTAGATTTTATCTTGTAAACATTGCAGCCTTCCAAAAGAAACTTTCCATTCGGTAATATTTTTATTATTATTATAGAAAATGCTAATTGTGACCTGAGGTCAGGTACAGGACCATATAATCATGTTTTTCTAGAGACTGATTATCTGTGTTGAAGATCTAAGCATAATCAGTTGTACTATTGTTGTGACCATTAGTTCATTTTTCAAAATATCTATTCACTAGAAATACAAAGTGCTCTTCAAAACTAATTTGTTGGAAATAGAGACTTAAAGTTTTAGAATTTTTAGTGAAATTTCGAATGAGGATATATCCTTGGATTGTAATATTGTGAGCCAACAAAAGACTGTTGGCACATCACCATTGCGCGGGCAACCACAGGCACATCAACACTTCTTGCGTTGGATTTAATTTTGATTTCCACTAAGTTTATTCAGATCTTTAATTGTTGGGGCTTGTGTCTATAATTCATGGATTATTAGGGATGTCATTCGTAATAACGTAAGTTCTTTGTTTTAATGTTAACTTTGGATTTTAGGCAAAATAAATAAGTTTGTTGTTGAATTTTACAAAGCTTATTGCTTCTCACTCTTTTCTATTGAATATTTTAAGACGATAGGGTCGTAATAATGTATGTATGTATGTATGTATGTATGCATGTATGTCTATGTTTTAACGTTTTGTTAGTACAATACTGACTATACGGTACCGAATTAAATTTCATTTCAAGTAATGTCAAGAGAACAAAGATACACAAAAATAGTTCGCTGCCAACACCATTATAGTCTGATTTGATAATCTGCACGATACTTTAATATTTACAATGGGGACCGGAAATCACTACAGGGTTTCGCAGCGGATGTGACCTTAGTAATCGTTGATTTCATCTGGCTCTTGTTCCATTTCGGAGGATTTGGATGAAAATAGGGGCAATCCATTTAGTACGTAAGCAAAAATCTGGCAGACTTGACCCCTCTCCCTCCCTATACACATGCGTACTTTTTTACACTCCCACTTGCGTACGTACGCTTGACGCTTCCCCCCCCTCCAGTTCTATAGAACGGCCTATATTTAATCCACGCAGAAACGATAAAGAATTAATCATATTAACGTAAACAGATAGTCCACCGACGTTGAATGTCTGGCTGTATTAAAGAAATAAGCTGCGTAACTTCAAAAGTTTGTCTAGTGTCCGTATAAGTTCAAACGCTGACTGAAACCAGTCGAACAGGTTACGTTTTAGACAAATTATTATCGAGGTTTCACACCCCCCCCCCCCCCCCCCGTTTCCTATGCGTATGTACAATATCAGTACCCCACCACCACCACGCAAGCATGTGCATTTGGGTTAACCCCCTCCCCCCTCCATACTTACGTACTAAATGGACGGCCCCATACCGGCCTCATCACAAGTTAAAGAAAAATACTTTTGATTATTTTAGGTTAAACAAATTTGGCGATATCGTATTAAATTCTCGATGAATACAAATCTTGTATTTACACAATGCTTTTTTATGTTAGTATAGCGGAGTGCAACGCAGGGAGCATACTAAGCAGAGAACCAGACTAGAGATTTTGATAGATCAGAAACCAAATCAAAATGTATTAGTTGATTGCAGTATAATTATAAAAACGCTTGCACCTAGATACCGTGTGTACTCGCTTGAGTCCAACTGCAAACATTACCAAGAACTGCTGTCTCATAATGCGCCGACAGATCTGGGTTTATGCAGTTTGTTAGGAGTAAGCAATAGAAGAAACAATGTTGACTCTAATCTGCATGCACATTATGCTACTGCAGATCAGGTATTTTGTAGTTTGCAGTTTGACTGGACTTATAAGCGATTACAACGGTACTAGGTTCCTTTGTTGCAACGGCCCTTTTAAGCATAATCAAGTTCGACATTTGAAATTTATGCACAAACAAGTTCGACATTTGAAACTTATTTTTACAGCCATGAAAATAAATTTGACCTTGTACACACTGTTCTTGTTGTTTTCCGGAACGCGGACTGATAAGCTATTCAGCCCATTTTAGGTTTGTACGCACCATAAACAATGCTGAACTTAGTAACTCTGGGACCTTGAGAATATTCTAGAACCAAACTTTAGACAGTGTTGTTTGATACTGTTTTATGTGTCAAGGCAAAGCCGCCAGACAACTTTGTAACCATGACTGGAATATGCATACAGAACCAGGCTTAGATACATTGATTATGCCATCAACTACGTATCTTCCCCTACGTATATTGAGCCTACATATGACCGTTTCTTATACTAAAGTCATAACTAAGACCAACAAATCAGAGAATGGTAACTAAACCCTTTCCCAAGGACACGTGGAGCAGCCGAGCAGGGCTGGCCTGCTCGAGTATCGTGTTCGCGAACTTCCGATTTTAAGTTTCGTCCAACAAAGCTACCGCGTCTCACCACATAAAATGCAATCTGAAATAGGTTGTACGGTTACATCTATACACATTAAACATGGTGTGATGACAATTGTTAATCAGTTCCAGCCAATACACTTTTATGTTTTAGGACCTGCGGTGGCCAAGTGGCTAGGGCGCCGGAATCGCGACCGAAAAGGTGTCGGTTCGAATCCTGTCATCAGACCTGCCTGGATCAGCTACCACGGCTTGTCACTGGGAGAGGTACTTTATTCCTATTGCGGGGCCCCGAGTGGCCGAGTGGTCTAAAGCGCCCTCCGTTACGGATCACTGCCATCTCACGTCTGTCGGCGTGGATTCGGCCAATGTGGGTGTGTGAGAAAACTTGCCAGTAGCTTTTCGTGGGTCGGTGGTTCTTTCCGGGGTTTTCCCCGGTTCTTCCTCCACCATTAATACTGGCCGCCATGTATAGCCAGCCTATCGTGTGCTGGAAATGGTGTTAAACCCTACAACAACAACAACAATTACTCCTATTGCCTCGACACTAAAAGACATCCTTAAGTTGCTGTGCCGTAAAGTATCAAACCCAGCCTTTATGTTTTTATTATTGTTGTGATTGGAGACTGGCGCTTCAAAAGCCAAAACTTACCAATTTTCCCTCTTTTAAAGATATATTGTTGGAAAATTTGGAAGCAGTGCCATACTCTCTAATCCTAGTGTACGAATCAGTTTTACTTTTTTCTGAGCTATTCACATTGTTCATGACAACGTTCCTAATACAACGAATAAGCAAGAACATCCCGGTAATTTGGAGACAGGTAAAGCTTAGTACAGGTGCGTCCAAAGTCCGGCCCGCGAGCCAATCACGGCCCGCGGTAAGATTTCACACGGCCCGCAGCTTCGGTCATATAATGTATTATTTATGGCCCGCTAGCACACAAACCCTTCTCCGCTCATTTCTGCCATGGCGACTGATGCACACTTATGCACTTAGACTTATGGCACTTATTTTATTAAACTCTTGAATAAGATTTGGTTATAACTGTTGATGTTATGTACCTGTATATGTGGCACAAACTATTATTTTCTGAAAGATCTTTTAAAAGACAGAAACAAAATTCACTTGTTTTAAACTTTAATGATAACAGAAAACTTTGCATAAGTTATAACTCCTGTTTAAAATGACCATGAGGCAAAGATATTTATCTAACTCATGGAAATTTAAGGTATTACATACAGTTCAATGTTATCTGACTCTCCAGATATGAATGAAAGGCAGAATTGTGTTTTTAGAGTTGTTCATACCTGCCTGAGAGGCTTATATTTAGTTACATTGCCATTTGAAAAATAAAGATAATTGTGACAATGAAAACTGCTTTATTTATTTATTGCTTATTTGTTTTTTATTTATTTATTGTTCTATATTCTATAACAGTGTATATCTGCATGTAATTTTTGTGCTTAAAAAAACATCAGAAGGAACTATTGGCCCCCGGGCATCTTCACTTTATCAAATCTGTCCCTCTTTGCAAAAAGTTTGGACACCCCTGGCTTAGTAGATTGGTCGTTTTCTCAGTTCGCATTATCATGATGTGCGTGGAATTGTAGTTTTAAACCTGGTCTTTGTCCCTTCTTCAGTGATATCTAGTAAGCACACTATTATGAAAAGTCCGTTTCTTGCACACAAGATTGGCTCTGGCTCTATGTCAATAGGCAATCGTGATAGATACATTAGAATGTAATGACCCCCCCCCACCCCCGAAAAAAAAATATATATAAAAATATAAACAACACCGAGATTCATTGTTGAAACGTTAAAAAAGGTCACATTTCGTATGACAGATTGTGCGGTTTTGATTCAACCCATATAAACCTAATTCTTTATTTTTGTATTTGTGCCTTAATGTTCATGATAATATCGTCCTTGTGATAGGGCTAGAACAAATAAACAAGCTAATTAAACATAAATCTAATTTGTCAATGTTGGTCTGCGTGTAAAGGGTTCTAATGAATAACGAAAGACTGTTGATGACGTAAGAAGGATGTGAATATGAGTTTCATTTTAACCTTTCATGACATCTCACCACCTTCAAGATTTATATTTTGGCTGGTTATGATGTTGGCAAACAAAATACAACAGTGCATCATTCTTGGCCTTATGTAATGACGATAAAGAAGGCTCATAGTGAGTTGCAAATAATAATTTAATTCAGTTTCCATTCTCCACACTATGTGAGTGAACATGACTTAGTTTAAATTATTTTAAGTATCGGGCTACTGTGATTATAAAGCTTACGAACTGGTTTGGTTTTGTGTGGTTTCACGCATTTTTCTGCACATGACCTATTTATATCGACCGAACCCAGTAAGAACCACTGACCAACGAGAAGCTATTGGTTAAACCTCTCAAACATCCAGTTGACTGAACTGAGACTCGAACTCACGCGAAATGAAGTGAGATGTGTAAGTGATCTAGAAAATGTTAGTGCTTTAGACCTCTAGGACACCCCGAACCCCTTAAAACCCACGAAAATCTTAGTACGCTATAAATGGCTGATATCAGATAATGTGCATGTTGTTCGGAATTCCATCGCGAAGTACGTATTTTGGTGCTCAAACTGTAGGTGTCTTCCCCCACCCCACCCAAAAAACATAAACAAAATAAGAAAGCGACCTTAAGAAAATAAAGAGGTGCAAGAAATCGCCACTGTCCTTCAGTATACGACCTATGTCAGTCTATCAAATTTAGGATCATTTCCTAAAAGTACTTTCCTTTATGAGGTCTTATAATAAATAAACAAGTCAAATCAAGGACAAAGATAAATGCCCTCAGCTCTGTAACCATAAATGAGCAACCGTGTGGCAACGATCTCAACTTAGTAGCGATCACAGCTGGCTTTAATAGCGTGCCTATTCAAGCCGTGTGCTGGTTTGAATTTACCGATGTCACTGAATAGTCGTCTCACCTATGTCAACCCCGATTACTATACCTATTCAAGTCTTGCGCTGGTCTGAATTTACAGGAGTCATAGAATAAGTCTCACCCCTGTCATCCCCGAATATTACTCTCTCTCTCTCTCTCTCTCTGGTTATTGCTTACTAGGTCATTTATTTCTCTATGGATTCTTTTTCCACTCAAAAGATGCAGTGGGAGTATTTTTCATTATCAACTAATGGTTTCTAAAACTTTGTGCTAGGCAGTTGTAAGCAATAACGAGAGAGAGAGAGAGAGAGAGAGAGAGAGAGAGAGAGAGAGAGAGAGAGAGAGTATATAAATTTACAGTTCTAGATTCTACCATATCAATGACCAAATAAAAAGTAATATGAAACTTGAAATTGGAAACATCGCACATTGCTGAGAATAATAGTTCCTGTCATGGAAGTCATTCCCTTTGTCTTAGCAGTTGATCTAATAATAATCTTGAATCGTCCTGGATGAAGTAAAAGTCGGTACACTTTTCCTAGTCATGAGTTTTTCTGATTTTCAGTATTCATTTGTCACAGAACTTTTATTTGCTAAATTGTACTCATTTAAATTAAACTAAACAAATAAATTGTGCAATGAAGCAATGAAGATTGGGTGTTATTGACGAAGCCAAATTGTCGCCAAATTTGATCTGGAGCGCGTGTACCAAAGGCAAAGAGAGTTGTTGAGAAGTTACAACATGCAATTAGCATATGTGCGCAACAAAAAACATTTGTTGTATTCAAAAGGTTACAAAATAAACAGAAAAATTGATCAGGAAATATAAACACGAAATAGAAGATACCTGAAATGCAAAGGGTGTTTAAACGTGACGAGATTAAACAGTATTACAAAGAATGAAATGACAACATTGAAGAGAAAATTCAATAAAGAGTTACACGTGAGCGTGAAACAACAGTAAGTGGACGATCAGCGTGTTTGCACAAGAAAAGTAAATTTAATAAATACAAAGCATATGGGAGCATTGTTTAACATACTAATTTCTTCAACAATGCCAACATATGACCGTGAAATGATACAGTTCACAGCATGGTATGAAATATTTCATAGAAACTAATCTGGACAGTTTGGATGCCAACAGCTGGTTGTGGGATTTCCTACTGGTACTGATAAAACCCACATGTGTAATAAAATTAGAAATGTAAAACACCTTTATTCAATAAAGATTCAATCAATTCAAATAGCAGTAGTATAGAGATAAAACAATTTATTTTTGATCTGCAACGGCTTGAAACTTTCGGCTACAGCAAAATAATGTTCAACAATGGGTCGGAAGAACATAACACTATTCACAGCTGTTTTATAGTTGCAGCATATGTTGTGGTGGCTGTTTATACTCGTAAAACTATCTGGTCAGTTGGTACGGATAGAAATAAACATTCAGGCTGGATATCCATCTTACTTTCAGATGGGAATGGTTTGTCTAAATCTCATGCAATTGTCGTGATATGAGTTCGAAATTATTTGTTTGAATTTATTTTAATTCATAAATAATTTTCCTTTGATGAGTTCGGAAGATAAAGATAAATGAATTTTGAATTCATTTGTCTTGAATATTATATGACTCGTTTATACTAAGAATTTCATTCGTTACATTTGATACAAACTTGTGAGAACTGTGTAAAGTTATTTATTTTAAATCATACGACTTACGTACGTTAAGAATTAAGTAATTTTCAGAGTTGGTGGACGTATGATCTCCAACTCCTTATGATGTTTTGTTTATCGTTATCAAGGAGGTGATCGACGATGGTGTTGTTGCCCGGATCGAGAAAAGAATATAAAAACACATACGAAAATAACGGAAGAAATGAGAGAGATCTGAGGAGAGAGATATAAGAGAACGAAACGTGCCATCCCCCCCTATACAAAATATAACAAGTTTATTCAATGACATAAACAAAATAAATTGAAGATGTCATTTGAATGATTCACTTTCTCTTAGAAATAGAGTAACAAAATTTATGCGAAATTCAATTAGCCGTTCCGTTACACCGTTAAGCGAATTTCATCATATAATCGAGTGACTGATCGAACTCAAATTGCTGGCATGTCAGCATCGCCTGGTTGCTTCCGGTCTGTTACAAATCACCGTTTTACCATGTTTGTTTACCTACTCTCTCTTCCTCTAGCCTCTTGGGGCCATAAACAGTCTTGTTTGTAGACTGCTCTATTTTCCACTGTGCAGTACAGGTATTGATCTATTGACCTTCAAAGAAAATATAAAATGTAATACCCAACCTAAATATGTGTCTGGAATTTTTATATATTGTTTTATCGGAATTCAAGAGAACTAAGCTATGTTCAATTTGCAATTTCAATTCAAGTTCGATTATATCAATAGAATTTAACAAGCTTGTCTAATTTGGGATTTATTTCATCATCATAACGAGAGGTGAAAAGAGCGCAATGTCCACGGTCGATTGCATCATTTTCCTGTCTGACCGTATATCAACGTCTCCCAGTTCATCCTTCCTAAGCTCTATGTTCTGCCCCTTCATGGACTTCCTGGTCCTTTCATTCTGACTTCGTCCTTCTTTCTTTCCCCGGACTTCTGTCTCCAAAATATCTCGTCTTTCTCTCAGAAAGCTGTTCCTTAAAGAACAAAATTATCCCATAATTATGTATACTCCACTATCTATAGGTACATACAATTCACTTACGTTATTCAGAGCATGTTGCTATCCACACACCGCGTAAATTCTGACTTAGTACGGTAGGACATTGACCTCTCTTCCAGTGGCAAGTCTTAAATTACCACGTGAACGTCTGTTTCTTTCAGGACTTGTTCGTCCTAGTAATAAACATGTCTTTCTTTTTACACGACGACCTCATGGTCCCTTTCTTGTTTCACTAGAAAAGCACTAATCTCTTTATGCTTCCCCCGAAGTCGACTAAATTTCCTCTTCTAGGATATTTTCAGACTAAAGAATTTCGACTAAGCTCGTCACTTTAAAGTTTGACTACTTTAAAGTGTAAGCCCTAATTTATTCTGCACATTCGTAGCAGCCGTCCCTAATTTTTCCCAAAGAAATATTTCCTTTGACCAGGTTTAGACAGCTCAGAATCTGAGAACGACAGTGCGTGACAATTTCCTGTTGAAATGAATTATAAGTGGACATAGTTTCCTACCAAGCGGTTAGGGTTGGTAGATTAAATGTTTACTTTCTAAGGACCGTGTTAAGATACCCCGGTCAATTTCACTGAGTCGGAAAGCTATCCCTTTGAAGTTTACACTGACATGGGGTGGGGGTGGGAGATGAACGAAGAAAGGTTGAAGTGACCCTTCACAAAGATTTTTTTGGGCTTAAATGCGATAACATTTTAATGATCAATGCATTTATAAAAGTTTCTGTAATTCAAAATTCGACACTTCAAAATCATTTAAGGTAGCAAATTTACTTCTCGCAAGTTGGATCAGAAAAAAATGCATGAAGTCTTTGGGATATATGACTCCTATATCATTCAAGACAAATAAATGCATTATCACAATGCGTATCAGAGTGGTTCATGAAATTCATACAATACATGATTTCTATTTCATTATAAACAGATGAATGTACGATTAATTTTTTTAAATAAAGGAAAATTGAAGTATGAATTTAAATGAATAACTTCAACAAATAATTACAAACTTACATCAATGCATATTCCATGTGACTGAGACAATACCTTTGCGCTTCCCGAGTCCTCGTTCGCCTATCATCAGAGAATTCTCTGTCTCTTCTCTTGTTACGGGTCTCTCACTTGTCTGGATCCCTTTCCCTTGGACGAATAATTTAATGATAAAATACTTTTCACTGATCTTGGAGCCAGCTTCAACTTACAGCAGAAAAACTAGGACTGCCTTAATCTTTGTTCTCTGATATTCAAACCACGAAATTTCTTTTGGAGAACATACCTGCTCGTTTAGCTTAGCGAACCAGCATGAACTTTCTGCAACTGCCAAAATTTTACATTCCCACCGAAGTCAGAATAATTCTGTTTGGCCCACCTTTATTAATATCACTCCTCGAAATATCATTTGATGACACCTATTTCAAATCGCCAAACTTTGGCTTTGGTTTGTCTTAGATTTGTCATTTTTCCGCTGCCTGATTGTTATTTAGCGGACTCTAATTAAAATTCAATAATCCTCCACACAAGAGAGGTTAACCATCACGATCTACCAATTTATTGCGAGCCTTTACCATACGTCAGTCTTAATTGTTACTTGTCACGCTGACCACGACAAAATGCACTGAGAAAATATCTCTACAAAGACTTGCACCATTACAGTAATTTATAGGTTAAAATATATTATGCCAATGAATTTTTAGTTTACAAAATATTGTAGCTAAGACGTGAAATGAATTTCGTTAATTTATTATATAATTAAGATGTAAATTATGTTAACCGAGAATCAATAGTATTAGCATTAACAAGCTGCCGGCCTACATTAGTTCACTATGGGATTTCTAGTCTCAGCAGGGCGAATGAATGGTTTATTAAGAGGTCTAGTTTATGCCATATATCAATTAGGGAAACATTGTACGCTGTGATGTGAGATGTTCATCATTCGGATATCTTACCATAATGTTTTGTTCGTGTATTCATTGCAGGGGTCTCTCTCTACTTTGTTCGAATTCCTTTTCTGTGTTCAACTGTATTTATTATGACGAAATTTATAACTGATAACTTTATAAAGCTCACGTCCAGAACTTGTATCATAGTGTTTAGTTTTTACTATTAAATTTCAATTTACTTTTCATGACAAACCTTTATCTTTATATGCATTGTTTTTATGTACCCACTTAGATTCCAATGTACCTTTTAATACAAACCTTTATATGCATGTTTTATGCACCCACTTAGGTCCTTTTTATATTCAAATTTAACTTGTAAGTCTTACATTTGATTCAGATTTATGTTCATCTATGTTACAATTTCCATGTCAGATTATGGAAGAGCGCGAAGACTGTCAGCAATATGAATCTAAGGTTAAACATGACAAGAAAAAGTGAATTAGAAATTGCCTAAAGATTCACGTAGAGCTAAACTTTTACGAAAACGTGAAAAACATTCATATCACTTTAAAAAAATTAAAACTGAACGTATAAAGAAAAGGAGTCTACAAAATAAGAATAAGTTGATGCCGAAATCAAAGTACATGAAAGAAGTAAAATGAATTTAAACAACACAATTGTCATTCGATTGGCGTTGAATTTTGTTATCTTGATAACTTGGTCAAAAGTAAAGTAGTTTCATCACGGAGTCTAAAACATTCTGTTGTAAAAAGAAGTTGCAAAGAGGAATAGATAATCAATAAAATCAAAGCATCAATAAAAGGTAATAACATTGAAGTATGTTACAACACAGTGCCAAACAATCTTTAGCAACTTTCCAGTTGGTTTCCTTTATCAGGTAATACATAATAAAGTGTTTACTGAAAAAGCCCCAACCCATACCCAAGATAAAATAAACAAAAAAACAAAAAACAAAAACAAACAAAAACAACATCAAACAAGAATCTATATTTTACGCAGCATGTATATCTGTTCTATTTTATTAATCTTCTTTTTTCTCGTAAGCAAATTATTTATAATGTCAGTAGGTCCGCCAGCAGAAATGGACAAGGTATAAATAGAAAAGCTAACTATTCCATTTTCACCAAGTCAGTTCACAATAGACTGATAGCACACATACATTTGTTAATACTGTTGCCAAAAATATAAATCGAATATACATTGATAAATATTTCTAGCTAAACCTCGAACCTGTGCACCCGTAAACGGAAACAAAACGGCACTATGAACGCAATTTGCCACGCAACATTAGGATTCTTTCTCGATGTTGCTAGCTGTATGCTTGTTAAAAATAGCCACTGAAGTTTACAATTGATCTATCATCGACAAAGAACATTCTAATTGTGGCAACTTGTACCCTGGCCCCATTTATCTAAATATATGGCAATACAATAATTTAAATATAAAACGGACATTAAAATAGTATTAAACGGAACATTCAATTATCAATTAGCCATTATACAATCGACAATCTAATAAAAAAGAATAGATCTGTAAATGCCAAAACTACTGATCAATAAAATAACGATTTTTATTGTCAAACAAATGTCTGATAAGACATAGCATGCAACACAATTAAATCCTACATCTACATTACAACAACGTCTGCAAATGTGTAAAGAGATTAAAAATTGATTTTGTCATAAACATCGAACACCGTAAAGCCAAACACAATGCAACGTTTAGAATGTAGCGGAGGGATGTATGGAAACAGTTTCATTTTTTAAGATTTTCTGCAGCTTATTTGTGTTTCGCAGGAATCGTTGTACCTTTAACTTTTATTGGTGCTTGTACAACACTGGTAGATAATGCTGCAAAGCTTTTCGGAGTTTGAAAAAATTATTTTCAGCTAATGTTTTTAAAACATTATGAGATAGTAACATCACCCATCACTTACCTGAACAATATGCATGCCATGATAAATATAGCGATCATTTACACTGACGCTGTCAACGCTTGACAAAAGTACACAAGACGAAGACAAGAACCATGGGGTGTTATATTAATTATCAACGAGCACTACATATACAAAGATATAGAAAAATATGCAATGAGGTAAAAGTAATAAAAAACAAAACACACAGAGGAAGGTAAGAAACTGAAAGAGACAAATCTTGGAGAATATTACAGAAATCGAAGTGCAATGCATGCACACGGGCAACAAAATCTCGACAAAGGTCTACACAACTATACGAAATGTCCAACGAAAGAGTACAGCAACGCAAGTTGAAAAGAAGCACTTTATATACAGAATGTCTAGAGTTTTCATTGAAAATATTTTTCATAAGCGCATACACGATGTGTCTTTGTCTTAAGGAAAACTTCACCACTGAAGAAAAGGAGAGCATGGCCTTTGAAAAGTAAGATACGCGTATCACTGTCTTAGAGAAAGAAATCTGTCTCAACAACCCGATTGTAACATAAATGGAAAGCTATCAATTTCATTGCGAGAATACATTTTGTTCTTCAAAATCTTCCCGAGGAACTAAATAACACCATATGCACATAAATAAATGACAAGAGTTAAACAAATGGATGTTTTGATATTCATGTCGATTTTTATGATATGTGCAGATAAAACTAAAGATGTGATGACTGCATCTGGTGACAATGAAGAAAGTACTACTATTAAATGCTTGAAACATAACTCCAAAGTTAGAAGGAAAAAACTCATCTTAGTAACAATTACTTTGTGTATAGCACATGCTACAGCATTAACTTGTTTTGGGTTATTTATCAACTGAGTCGAAGTTTTTTTTATATTTACTGAACCGACTACTATTTGTGGGTTTGCGAACCCAAAGTTAGACATTTTCATTTAAGAAATCAGTTACACCAAAATTACTCGAATGTCTATTATTCGTGCATGTTACAAATGTTGTTCATATTCACTTGTTTGTTTCATAAATGTTTAATTTGCGGACAATTACAAAGGTGTCGAATTGGCATATCGAATATTATCATCAGGTATCACCGCGGAAAAGTGAAAGATTGTCACGTTATGCCAGTAAAACTGAGACACAAAGAGATGAGAGAGATGCAACAACGAGTCCAACGATAAAAAGTGGAAGAAATATCACCAAGGACGACATAACCAATCTTGCATATCCTGTAGAAATAATAATGCAGCCATTACATTTTTTTTTTTACAAAACCAGTTGCTATTTAAATACGCAAAACTTAGGAGCTACCAGTTTAAAAGATATTAAGTGAGGGAAATAAATATAGACAATAAATTAACTGTTATTGAATAGCATAATAAAAAAAGAGCTAGCACAATCTCAGATCTTCAAAAACTGACTATGAGAGAAGAGGAAGAAGAAATGACTGACATAAACAACACGAAAAAGTAAACACTAATATATTGCCAGATTTACTGGAAAAGAATTGGCTTAGCAAAAATAAGATCAATGCTGATGAAAACACTTGGATTTAAAAGCAACTTACCATTTATTTATTTCAAATTTAGGTGATAAGATCAAAACGATAAAATCTGTTACAGTCATTGATATTAACGCTGAAAAATGAAATCGACACCAACGAAATGGAGTTTGATGAGAAAAAAAAGCTTTGTCAAGACTTTATATTATTTTACAACTGTAGAAAGATGTCGTTATTTCAATGGTCATAATGAGGACATTTCAATTTTTAATACCGGTCAAACGTGTGAACAAATTAGAGAGTTGTTAGACGCTTATAAGACTGAAACTGTACCCACAAATTAGGTAACAGTTAAGGATCCAAATATTCACTATTATATTCCGTTGAATACAAGTCAATCACACTTGATCTTTTAAATTATTACGTCATTCAAATCCGAAAATCATGTCTGTACTCAATATTTTTCAACTGTAATATCTATTATTCGAAAGCTGATACCATTAAATATATTTTACCATATTTTTATTGGAGTAGTTGTAAGTAAAGAACGTCTTTTTTCACTTGACACTGATAAAGAATCTGAAGGTTTTACAGTTTAATAGAAAAACATATATTCTATTTCGAACATAATAATGTTGCAATAATTGTACTGAAATGGATAACACAACCCTTGCATTCGAGCTTCACCACGTTAATGAAAAACATCTTGGAGGATTACAGTTTATTGTTGATGAACAGAAAGGTGTTGTCTCTATAGGACATGCCTTTTCGTATAGTAACAACTGCATATCAGGGTTTAGCTTAACTGTTCTGATTGTATCATATAGCTTTTCGTGTCGTTTGATATGAGAGTGAAAGGAGATGCTATTAATGCCTTGGTAAATAAATAGGGTAGAATGCTTGTGAAAGACATAATTGAGATATTGAAAATCGACGATAATCACAAGCTGAATGATTACAAAGTTTTCATGATATACAACGATCTGTTTATACGTGCATCACTTAGAACAAAACATGATTCAACAAAATAGCAATGACAAGTTGGGAATGCCGAGATCAAAGGCAGGCAATTCACAAACGATTGGTCTTGAGGTTATGCAGTTGTGGCACATAAAAAGAACACTTAGAATGCCACTGGATTTTCAGATGTTAAAAGACTATTGACCATTGTATCCTTGTGCTCTTCTTTTGGTTTCAGATTTAAAACAGCACGTGCAAAGGCAGCTGATGTTGTTAAATACGGGGACCAAGACAAGAAACTGGTACATACCGTCTATACTCGCTTATAAGTCGAGTCAAACTGCAATTGCACAATCAGTAAATCTCAAACAGAGAAAGGATTCAAAGGTGTTACTGTGCTGTTTGACTATATTACGAGAGAGAGAGAGAGAGAGAGAGAGAGAGAGAGAGAGAGTTTAACTTTGACGAATTTCAAAGTTCGTTTTACCAGAATGAATTTGAATACTTTTGTAATGCTGTGTTAAATGAGTGGAGAGAGCTATCCTAAAAAGTTGTAAATTCAACAATAATAAATATCAGTGACATTAGAAGTTCTGGCAAAAGTAGCTTATTCCCAGGGTTTCAGAAGACGAACCATTTTGAAGACTACTATTTTGGATTGATGTGCAACAAATTAGCGTAAAACATTAGTAACGTTTGTGTTAACAAGCTTTATATTGAAAATCACTGCGTATGGCTTGATTGCTTGGTAAATTAGCTAGAGTGTAACATACTATTGGCTTTCAAATCAATATAAAAAGTTCAGTTCAGCGTCATTTCATTTCAGCTGGTCAAGTTTACATTCAAAAGAATCAAATGGATTATGTTCTAGACATCAATATCTGCACGAGAAACATACTAAGGTGAACTATATGACATTACGTTTTACTTTTGTGAAGGTAATATTCTTAAAATATTAGCGTCGTAACCCATGAATAAAAACATCAGACATAACAAAGGCAAGATATTCATTTACGGGATACGAACATATGTTACTATTATATGAGTAAAGATCCCTTATTCTTTCTCTTTGTAACATAACATAAAAATACTATGCAATTTGGAAAATCTTTTATCAGCAGATGGAATAAATCTGCATAAGATAAAGTTATCACAAAGTTCATACGTCCAGAAACACCAACCTCATCTTGCAAGACCGCTACGTGCATTGACACATGCAGACATATAATTGTTTTCGTATTTCACAATGCTACTGATTGCGACCTTGACAGTTATTTAGACTGGATCATTGCGTTGCCTACTGTTCGGAGTACCCGCATGTGACTACAGAAACGCAAGATGGCAAACACGAGAGAAGGGATAGTCAAGTTGATACGCATGCTCACCACGAGAGGTATATACTCTGCTCATTCGTATTTCTCTAAATGTCGACGAATTAACATTTTTCTTGAACAAACACGAAAGGTAAATCATCCGACTAAAACAGGGGTGGCCAAACTACGGCCCGCGGGCCGCATGCGGCCCGCCAAGGGCTTTCATGTGGCCCGCCAAAGGTTTTCATGCGGCCTAGGAACAAGTCATCATTCGCACTGACTCTGTTTATGTTACTCTGTTTATCAAATAAATGTGGTTCTTTTGAAGTTTAAGTTTAAGTTTTCAAATATTAACAGTATATTAACAACTGAAAATTAATTATGATGTTATTTAGAAAAACCTTTTGTTTTTGCTATTTTAAATATTAATTATTTTACTTAATGAACTGTGCGGCCCGCGACAAGGTGTTAATTTGTGTATGCCGCACTTGCACTGGAAAGTTTGCCCACCTCTGGACTAAAAGGTAGAACAATTGCCATAAGTTTCAAATCATGTAGACATATAAGTAGGTACATTTATATGCCTTTCTTTCCACTTCCGGCGGGTTGTCGATTCTAAAAACAAATATTGATACACTTTTTTCTAGCTTTATTACAGGTGCTAAACAATAGTATCATGTGTTATTACGGGGGCTAATCAATAGTATCAAGTGTTTTTACGGGGGCTAATCAATATTATCAAGCTTCATTACGGGGGCCAAACAATAGTATCAATGTTAGTATGGGGGCTAAACAATACTATCAAGTGTTATTACGGGGGTCATCTACCATCGTTTATTGTGGCTTTATATGCAAATGGCAACATAGTCACCCAAACAAGAGAGGTAACCTTTGTTTCCAATCTCAATTGTCAACAGTAGTACCTTTCTGCCTTTCATTGGAACTATACCGAGCACGGCGCCAGAGGAGTCAGTATAAAAGATAAGAATTTATATTTAGAAAAAAATTGAAAGTTTCATAAAGTGATTTGCTTATTTTGTAAGAATGTTTGTAGTGCGAATTAAAAGTAGATTTACCAGACAAGACACTCCTATATTTGTATTAATGAATATATACAAACTTAAGGGAAGCAATGGTGCACAAAGGTTATGTTTTGTAGGCTTTTGGAGTGTCAAGCTCATTGGAACCTAGACCCAAGTTCAGGGGATAAATGAGAGTTCTCCTTTATCGTTTTTTCTGGTTCATTTTTACGTGCATTTACGCTTATCTTTCTGGCAACACATAATTGAATTAAGTCGTATAGTGTACTAGCCTTACCTTAACCTTAATAGGTTACAGCGATGCATCCGGAACTTCACTGCATTTATTGTGGATAACAGGCAGCTAGTCCCTGCTCTCTACAAGCCGCCCACCAGGATAGTCAAAAATGGTTATGAAGATTGGAGATACACAACTTAAACCTTACACCGGGAATTTAGTTGCATTAGTTTTTAGATAGGTATTGAAGTACTGTTATTACCACTCAAAACACAACTTACGACGGAGGCTCGGCACTACCTTCGTTTTGTGTACAGGACACAAGGTACAAATGGTATGGAAAAATGGGAACCAGCCTGGAATTGGGTGAACATAAAATAGAGTATGAGTTTGGCTGACCAGGACTGGTCAATAATGTAAGTTGTGATTTAGGAAAAAGAATCTTTTGAGAGCTTATCCTAGTTGCAAGTGAAACAAAATAGTTGTTGTTGTTGTTGTTGTGGGGTTTAACGCCATTTTTCAGCACAAGATATGCTATGTATGGCGGCCAGTATTAATGGGGGAGGAAGAACCCGAGAAAACCCCGGGAAGAACCACCGACCCACGAGAAGCTACTGGCAAGCTTTCTCACATACCCACATTGGCCGAATCCTAGACTCGAACCCACGCAGACAGAGGTAAGATGGCAATGTTCCGTAACGGAGAGCGCTTTAGACCACTCGGGGCCCCGAAACAAAATAGAAACATTGTTTTATTGATGGAATTTCAGTCCTTTAACAGTCTTGAGCTTGGAACACTCAGTACTAAAATTAGCACCTGACTCTTTAGTGCGGAATTGAAAACATATGTTTCAAAGACATGCAGGTCCAGAAAATGCCGCGGCTCATATCCTTTCCTCTACACAAAAGCTGACATCCAGGTTTCATCTATACTTATAAATATAGGTTTTATCATGAGCACTCAAATATTTTAAGTCACTGAATTTTTAATATCATTGTGTTTGCATAGGTTTACTATGGGAAATGAATTAGTACGGTGAGTCCTTCACGTTTATCCTCAGTCGTTGTCATTTTTAATATACATTATACCACGCCTTCCCTCCAGCGTGGGTTAACCTGCATTGTGGACAAGTGATTTGGCATGAAAGTGCGTTGACAATACACACACCAACAACACGTGTGAAGTGCATATGTTATCCAGTGTCAATATCTGCTATCTAAAAGACAAATATTTTTGTAAACAACGGCTCATAGAGTTCGCCCATTTTACACCATTTGCTTGCTCGCTACTGGCGTAATTTTAGGGCCATACTCCCAAATTACCACCCCCCATTTTACTGGTCATCGCCTTCTCGCGATAGGTCTGTGACCAGTGAAACATGCTTTTAAAGACAGTAAGATGAATGATCCTTGTTTTAAGATAATGGGATCGCACATATGTCAGTCACAAATGAGAAATTTAAGTAGCAGAAGTGAACATTTCACGGAGCGGAGAATAATGATACACACAAAAACAAACCATTTCACAGTATTTTAAAAATTAATTTTTCTAGTACTAGTAATTGGCAACGTAGATTCATTAGTTGCCTCGGAATTTTAAATTTGTGCATTCTGCATAAAGTGTCAATGAAACTAGTCGAGAAATTTCTAGCTTATTTTTAGCGTTGGATGTAAAAGAGCTGAAGGGTTTCTGTAAGTTACCTAATTTGAAAATGTAATCATCTAAACTGTCAATATTCTGATAACTTTATTATAACACGCTAGTTAGATTTATTCTTTTGTGTTCTGACAGACCACTGACTTTGAGTAGCGAGTATCAACTCATATACGCGTCGTCAGTTGCGGAAAATGCACATTTGAATTATTTTAGAATTGAAACCAGCGAAACTAACTCTTGATAGGGTGCTCCACACTGTAGGAATGTATGGACTAGACATACTGGTGTGGTTTGCCAAGGTGCTTGATGGATTAGTCGTAGCAAATTAGTATATACAGCTGTACTTATATGTGTAACTATGGATATAATTTATACTATTCTAAACGCCACATGGTGCTATTGCATAATGTAGCAACATAAGTAGTGGTATGGGGCACTTGGGGAACGTACATCAATTAATAACAGACCATAGACTTACATGGGTAGGGTACTTGGGGAACGTACATCAATTAATAACAGACCATAGACTTACATGGGTAGGGTACTTGGGGAACGTACATCAATTAATAACAGACCATAGACTTACATGGGTAGGGTACTTGGGGAACGTATTGGAATAATTGTTCAAGTGTTTAACATGGAAATGTTTCTAGAGAGACAAAATTATTTATTGGGACAAACGAGAATAGTAATGTTAAAATTGTTAAGGGAAGAAAGAGTCGAAAGTTTATGGGGACAAACGAGAATAGTAATATCAATTGTTTTGTACAATCCACTCACTGTCAAGCATTAATGTCCATATTCACACCCCTACTATCCAACGAAAAGTACAAGAGTGTTTGTGCGCATGCGTTTACACACAAAAGTAGGAAGTATTTATGGGTTACTACTATTCCCTTACAAACAAGCATACTATCACACAGAAGAATGATGGGGTAAATGGGTCTTAAGTTTAAGTTATATTGTGGAAAACTTAGACAGAGACATTCACAAAAAGCACTCAGAAACAAACACATACATACAGAAACACAAACGTCAATCTAATAAACTTAATATCGTTCTTTTTCTAGAGCTCTGGGTGGCCCTGAAAGGGGCCAATGTTAATTTTACCACCAGTCTTCTTAGTGGTTGCACCTAACTGGTCTAACATCACAGGCTGTGCATCATTTCAGCCATGAGTTTTCCTGGAGACGACTAGCCGAAACTAGGCTCGCTGGCCTACATCCCCGAGTCTTCGTTTCCTTCTCTTCCTCCTTTGGCTTGCAATCTGCATGACACAATCTTCTAAATTTCCACTGGATCTTCATCCTGTACGTATTCAGTCTGACAGATTCTCTCTCTCTCTCTCTCTCTCTCTCTCTGACTTCGCTCCCTCTGGTAGACGCACTGCTTTATATTCTTGATGCATGGACGTGAAGGAAAAGATTCCTCTCACATCGAATGCAACCCTCACACTGAATACTGCCGAATAACCCCCGTAATAACACTTGATACATTTGTTTGGACCCCGTAATGACGCTTGATACTATTGTATGGAAACCCGCAATCGTGCTTGATACTATCGATGTTCCCCGTAATGATGCTAAAAAGACAAAACTTAAACACTAAGATAGCATAACATAACGCTTGATATTGGGTTTACTATTTATGATATGTAAATTTAAAGAATTGTAAAATACACAGATCACAAAAACCGTATATTTCGTAGATACTGAACAACACACACACACACACACACACACACACACACACGCGCGCGCGCGAAAGTCACGTCTTGATGTGACATTTCTTGTAATTGTTCTTTGCATTTCACTTGAATCTGTAGCAAAGTGCCAACATTTCATTTACTCTTAACAGCTGGAATCCAGAAAATGGAACAATTCGACACTCACCTGCGTTCATGTGAAAGCGTGTTCTTTATCCTTGTGGCAACAAGGTTGGTGTTGATTACGTGTTACAGGACACGTACGACATAAATGAAACATCAGTGTGTCTTGTCACTGATGTGGTAGCACAGGATGGCACAATGTGGATTGTGGGTAACACTTTGCATTTGATCAAACCTTCGCATTGACGAATGTGTTCAGAGTAAATGTATTCTTTAAACATTTCAGGTTTACCGATAAGATATCGAACATATTTCCTCACCCAATGATACAAGGAACGCACATCAATGTGTTTGATTTCTTCTCCTTGGAAGATAATTCTCAACCCGAGTAATTAGTCAATTATTGGATTGTAGATAAAAACAATTTAACATTCCCATTTGTCTCCTAGGGTATATGCAATTTGTATTTACGTCTTATTGTATAGATTTCTAAGGTTTTAGTGATTATTTGTTGATCATGAGGAATCGGTGTTGGGAAGATATTTCTGAACCCTAATAATTAGTCATTTTCTAGGAGCAGATGTCATAATGCACAACATTCACAAGCCATTATGATGTCATGATTAGTTTGGTACAAAGGACTCTCCCTAACTTCTTAGCATAGGGAATTATCTGGATATTTTCCGGTAGGTGTTTTTATAACATGGCATAGGAATAACCTTTGTATTAGGTGTTTGGGTCATGTTTTGTATTGTATGGTCTGAGATACTAATATTCGGCTTGAAAAAGGCTTACTGATGAATTACGCATTTGGGAAACAAGAAAACAATTCAAGTGTGAAGTTAGAGTTTAGTGATGTATGGTTATGAGGTGATAAAAGGAAATTATTTGTGGCATTTGCGCGTATAAGAACTTTTATTTGACAACGACAGTTGTTTTGATGACCTTGGAAATATGGTTTAATAATGGACTTTAAGCCGCTATCACGCAGATATCTGATTCGCTTGGTAGAAAGACTTTGAATGTAACAATATCAAACGAATGTGTGTATCTCTTTGTCTTGATGTTTTTAAAACATTTTATTATCATGGCGAAATGGATTTTGTTTTACTTGATTTACAGTCATCGAGTAGTATCTCTTTTCTAAGAGATATGAATGGTCATGCAAAGGACCGATGGCGTGTTTTGAATCACAAAAGAACTCTTGGATTTGACATCATCCGTTTTATCTCTTAATCCTTGTCCTAGTCTCCTGCTTTCGCTTTTGCTGCTTTGGTAGTGGCTGTAGTAATTGCCGATGCCACTGGTATCGCAGTGGCGGTGAGAGTGGATGCAGTGATGGAACGTTTAGAAGTCTTGGCACATGAAAATCTCTTTCTCTAGGATTGCGCTAAAGAAGTTTGATAAATTTGTTTCAGATATTTCAACTTCTTCAAAATGTCATGTACAAGACTCACCGTTTCAGGTTTACTCTCTTCCATCTGCCATTCACGATTCAAAGATTTTCTCTTCTCTTCTTCTCGCTTTCTTTTTTTTTACCTTAATTGCTGGTTTCGAACAGATGCCTTTTCTGCTCCTTTCCGTCTTTGCAAATAATCTCGCCAAACGTTTCTTCTGTTTATGTCTGAAATCATACTCTAATATTAATAATGGAGAAGGAGATTAAGGTAATTCCACCGTCGCACTCAAAAATAATTGGGGAGTCGAGAGAAAATCAGACAAAGCTTAACTGAACTCATCCTCTTCTGGAAGAAGAACACTGGTTACAGTTGCAATAGTAGTCGGAGTCATAGCACAATCGCTTCGAGTATACGATGTATCCACAACATGCACACTCCAATACATTGTTTTTGCTGTTACAGCCATATATATGGTAGGCTTACTCAAACCTGCTAGAATGGTTAACCTTAGGAACGCTGGTGAGCCTAAATATTAAAAATGACGTCACTCGTCCACTCTTTTCTGAATTGAAGAGAAAACACGCGCTTTGACTGAACTTTGTAAAGCACGTTTTCACTGACAGAACATTTTAATTCGTTTACATCCGCTCCAAGACTATATGTACAAGTTCATTATCCAATGGCTTCACCTATTGTGAAGACAATGCCAGTAAGATGAAGACAAGCATAGTAATATCGACCATTGTTTCGGACCGGTTGTTCAACCCGGTCTATCCCATGAATGCGCAGGCATCGTTGGCTATAATCAGGTCACAAACAAGGTGATATGGTAAAGAATTTTTCTGGATAGGCGATGTCGTCTGAAGCTGGTCTTGGTCTATATACCCGCCGTACAACGAAGTTTGAGAAGAAGAACAACAATGAACCGATGCCACTTATATTATATATTTGGTTAACAAACTCCAACAATCGTTTTCAGAGACACTCAGATATCTAGAGAAGAGATATACTGATTATATTTACAAATTCATTTGTGTTTGGCTTTGTTTTGTTTATGTGTGTGTGTATTTTTGCTTCGTTTATGTATGCATTTGTGTATATTTGTGTATGTGCATGTTTTCCACGAAAGCTAAAAACATAAAACCCTATTACCCCTTGTGTCTGCATGTGTTTATGGGTCTAGTAGTGTGTCTGTAAACACGTTCGACCCTTGTGTGTGGTAGTATGTTTGTATTAAAGTATTTGTGGAATTTATCCTGCCCTTTTTGTTGGAAAGTAGAGTGTGTGGTTTTAATAGTAATAAAAAACGTTTGCTGAAGAATAGAGGTGTGTATTGGATTTTAGATGAAAATAAATTAACATTACCATTCTCATTTGTTTCCATAAAATTTCGTTCCTTTTTCTCATAACAATTTTGACATTATGGTTCCCGTTTGTCCCCCTAACACTTTTGTCCCCATAATACAATTTCCATGTTACACCTGTGATCAAATTTAACATAAGATTTTCTCTACGTCCTCCATTTGTCTGATCAACGTAATTATATATGCTACTTGCGCCAAGTGTCCCATACAACTAATAACATATTTCTTCCACCGCGACAATTTCTTTGACCCTCCCCCATCACACACATACACACACATTTCGTATAATTCCTTTCAATATATTTTTTATTTGACAGATATAAACAAGGACGGAATAAGTGACGATAGAGTAAACGTTTGACGCATTTTTCAACATCAATGAAATCTTCATACAAAGATCAAAATAAAATTTAAAATTTTTGACGAATTTTCTGCACCGCCCTCAAATAATGTATAAATAAAACAAAACTTGTCCGATGATCTGATGCTTGTGAAAGAACATAAATGACGTTGGAGATGAGTCTAATAGATAAAACATTCTTCGTTCGGTTTATTTTGAGGACCAAATTAGCTAAAATTCGGTTTATTCTGAGGACCAACAAAGCTAAAGTTCGGCTTATTCGGTGGATCAAATTAGCTAAAAGGAGATTTAAATTCGCCAAGTCAAAATATTGAACAAAAGCGAATGACCTAAGTGTCATAACAGATATAATAATTAACTGTAGAGAAATGATTCACCTACGGAATATCTTGGACAAAGGCAAAATCCAAATTCAGCATGACGAATTGTGGCAACATAATTCTTTCTCCTCATGTCCCTAGTACGCATCGGTATGCGGCAATAAACAATGAAGTGAACTTGACATCAGATGAATGATACTAAATTTAGTTATACAATTTGATTGTGATAATAATCTAAAACCGCAACCAATCATAAACTGTTTACTGTCGCTCGGTGTCAAGGAGAAGCACCAGGTCATCTGACCTTTTAAGCGAACAATGCAATCAGAAGCAATCTGTCAGCTCAGGACCAACAATGGACTAAAATATATGAGATTAAGTATAAGGAAAGGTAGACATAACATATTCGAAGGGGATATTATAATCAGCATGTTGAATACACATGACATAATTTATTAAAGAGATGACAGCAATATCTTTTTTGAGTATTCATCGTAGTCCAATTAATTTAAATATCAGTTCAAGAGAGCTCGCAGAAATATTGAAACATGTTCCATTATGAAACTGTCAAAAGGATTAACTATATTTATCTTCTTTTATTCAAATATATACTCTACTTCTAAACCTGGTAAATACACTTCATAGTACTGTAGCAAGTTAACCCCCCCCCCCCCATCTCTCTCTCTCTCTCTCTCTTGATGTTTAACAAACTTCACATGACGGTCCCACTGACGGACCAAGAGGTTGATATCCTAATAAACACGTAAAAGATATGAATGACCCCTGTTTATCAGTGCGAAACTTACTGTGCAAAACATGTTTTTAACGTTTAGTCTTTCATTTCCAATATCTAGGTCTCATGCCATAAGTATGTAATCTAGCTAGTAGTAGGTCTCAGTTGTTTATACATATTTTAACTTCACCGAGATTATTGCTTCACTGTTCATTGCACAAGGCACAATTTTTTCCAAATGTAAACCTTATTTACTGCTCAAAATAGATAAAGAAATTAGGATAATACATTTTTTCAAAAGTTGCAACTTATACAAGATTTAATGCATACATTTTTATCAGAATACTACACAAGGGAGTTTGCATCTTCCTTATCCAGTTGTCCCCGGAGCTGCAGTGGCTCAGTGATTAGCGTGTATGACTCACTGAAGTGTGCGGGTTTGATTCCTACCATCTGATCAGCCTAGGTCAGCTTAATGTGTCCTTGGGCGAGGTACTTTACCACTATTTCCTCGACACCAAATAGGTTGTACTTAGTAGACTTCTGAATATGGGAGACACTTGTGTAATACGCTGCAATAAAGTTCATAATTTGAAGCGCAGAATAAAAGTCATCCCATTCTTGATTCATAGATCAAGCCACTTGCCAAATAGTTTTCAGGGAAGTGATAAGAAAATTTATTAGCTAAACAAGTGTGATTTTATCACGAATATACATGGTGTCCAACACTGTTGTAGAATGTTTATCCAGTGTTTATACATTAAAACTTAAGTATTTTCTGTTAAACGAGTCACTCTTATGGAAATAATAGCACCCGACACCTCTAGTTCTTCAGGAGACACGGTACTAATTGCATGGAAAATGGGAACCAGTCTGGAAATGAGTGACATAAAATAGAGTATATATTTGTTTGGCTGTCCATGATTGGTTGATAATGAAAGCTGTTTTGTAGGAAAAAGACTCGTTTTTGAGCCTACCCTAGTTGTAACTGAAGAAATAGAGACATTGTTTTATTGATGGAATTTCAATCCTTTAATAGTCTTGAACTCAAAATACTCATTACTGAAATTAGCACCTGACTCTTTGGTGCGGAATTGAAAGCACATATTTCAAACACATGTTGGTTTACAAACGGCCGTGGCTCATATCCTTTCCTCTACATATAAGCTGTCATCCATGTTTCATCTATACTAAAAAATATAGGTTTGACCATGAGTATTCAGAAATTTAAAGTTTGCGAATTTTTAACATCATGGCGTTTGCAGAGCTTTACTATGGGAACTGAATTAGTACCGTGATTCCAATAGGAGTTGAATTAGTACCGTAGTCCTTCAGAGAAACTAATATGCTCCGCAGTATAATAGTTTCAAGGGACACCACTGTGTAAAGATAGCTTATCCAGTAATCCTACATGATTTATATCCCTTATTACACCCTGAATCGTTTCAACTAGGACTCATAATACTAATTCAGCCTTCATAGCAAATCAACGAAAACATCATGATATTAACAAATTCAGAAATTTTAAATTTCTAAATGCACATGTTAAAGTCCTTTGTTTATCAGTACAGGCATGTCTTTGGTGCCAGTTTCTATAGAGAAGAAAACCATATCAGCTGCGGTATTTACTGGATCTACACGTGTTTGAAACATTTCTCATGAATTCCACACCAAAGGGTCAAGCGTTAATGTCAGAAACGAATTTTCCAAAACTGAAGTCAATATAAGGACCGAATTTCCATCAATAACATATTATCTCTATATTTTCAGTTAGAACTTGGATAATCTCTCCAAATATTCAGAAAGATTTTACTTTCATTATCGACCAATCATGGCCAGCCAAACCCATATATGCTCTTACAATTTCTGGACCATTATTTCGTATTATTAGTACCGCCAGTTCTTAAAGGAGCACTACAACATATATTTTCAAACTTTTCTTTGCTTCGTATTCTCTTTTTGATCCGAAATGTCGAAACAATTTGAATCTACGCTCGTGTTCAATCTGTTAAGGTTGAGCATTGCTTTTAAAGACGGTCAAACTTCGACGTACGTAGGGATTTCCTCGGCTAGAAATAGAGCTTGATTACTTGCAATATGACTACGCGACAAATCAGAATAGTAATCGAAGGCGTAAACGGGATGAGAGTGGATGTTGAACCCTTCACATTAATGTATGTGATAATAAAAGACTATGTACTGCTGTCGCCAATGGGATGAAGTAGTCTTAATGTACAGTAAAGTAATCTCCTAGTAGTGAAGCAGTTTTACAGCAGTGGATAAAGCAAGTAATTTGTTGTGTAATGGAATCACGAGAGTCATCTCAAAGTGTTACCGATTGAAAGTAAACGTTTTAACATTCTCTCTCTCTCTCTCTCTCTCTCTCTCTCTCTCACACACACACACACACACACACATGAATTAATAATGGAATACGCCTTCTGTCTATTTATTTGTAGGGTAGAAATAGACGCATCCTAAATTCACCCATTGTGCATGTTTAATGTTAATAAGTGAAGAGAATGTAAGACAGACGGACGAACAAAGTCCTCTTTACCGCCAACCTAATGGCACGAAAGCATACACGGTAATATTTTGAACAGGTCGCAGCTCTTGACACCCGCTCTAAAATGAAGTGAATATTCATGGGATAAACGAAAAATACTTTAAGAGAACCAAGTCGAGCTCACTAGCTTAGACTGAAAAAAGCAGTAAAAATAAGTAATCAAGAGGTTAAACTTCATTCAGAGATTTTCCCATGTTTGCATTAAAATCAATGACTACTCATTTAATTTTACCCCCTAACCTACAAATGTTCAGCCTTCAGATAACGTTTAAAAACAACTTGAGGTAATAGAAAAAATAAAACCTGGTCTGAAAGACAATCCAGAGTGCCCCCGCCCCTTGTCAAAATAAAAGGTTGGTTCCTTAGCAGTTTGTTGTTTTCCATGCATACAGCAATTGTATAAAATGTAATATTATTTGTAAAGTTTAACTTAAATTGCCATAATAGTTTTAAAAATAAATATTAAAACAGGTTTCTATCTGGTTGAACAACGTTAACCGAAAACCGTCACATTGAATATTTCTTGAAAGTTTGTTAACATTAAACAAAATGAGATTTTTTAAGGTGGGAAGTTTGTGTTTCTCAACTGGCTATCACGGGGATCAAGATACACACCTTTATTTGTAAATATAACATAATATATATATATATTTCCTTCATTTCTTTGATACAATTTAAAAGTGTATTTTGGTGATAGATATAAAAAATGTATTTTCTGCCTGGTTGCTATGGAGTTTTAATGGTTGATGTAGAAGCTTTCAAAATAGAACATGCCTAAAATACATATATTTATTTAAATGTCAAAATATATTTCTGATCTGATTTGTATGGAAGTTATAATGATGTCAGAAGTTCACCAGCGACAGATGATAAATGAATAATGTATGATACTGTATGTGTCATGTCTAACTCTCTATGACGATCCAGCAGTTGGAACCAGGCTCATTCAGAGGGTGGAAGGGGGCAGTGGACTATATGGCCGGGGCCTCAACCACTAAGGGCCTCGGATTCTATCACTTACCTTTAGATCGCCTAAAACTCTCTTCATCTAGGGACCTCAAACTCTCGTAGAGGCTAGTGCCACTCGCAACCTCTGAAGGGATCTGCTTGGAACACTCCTCATAATCTAAGCCTATCTCATAAATACGTTCTAGTGAAGAGCTATTTCGTACCAACATGAGTGTCATAGTTAACTTAGTTGAAAGTTATTTTAAGAAAGAAATCATCTTCCCTCCTATGCATTATTAACCGTATATCGCTATAGCTGCACGCACAGAAAACAATTATTGAAAATTCCTTGACAAAAGTGGCTAAGTTGCAAATGTTCAAGGCACCTACTATTTCACATTCGTGTAACATGGGTTGATGATAAAACCATGAAGAAAAACAAAAACCCTTTCAAACTCTGGAATTTCTTTGTTCTTGATGATTGCACCAAATTAACGAGGCGCGACACTATCTCAAGGATTCAAGTAACAAGAGTACCACACAGGTTATTATCTACCGATCTCGTGCTCTTTTCCCGATCAATGACCTTGACCTTAGAGCTACAAACCTGCCATTTGCATGATAAAGTGTAGAGCTGGATCAAATTTATCAAAATCTATAAAGTAGTTAAAAATTACAGAATATCATGACTTCCCATGGTTTTGACCGTGACCCTGGGCAGACGGCATGACAATGAATACATGAGACGCTATCAAGTCCAGAAGCACAGTAGGTTACATTTATTGATCTCATTGTCCTTGAGAATTTGTTAACTAGAGGCCAGACACAACAGTAGATAATGTCTAAATTGCGTTGAAACTACCATGAAAAATAAAAGAAATATTTAGAAGGTATGATTTAAACATAACTGTAATTAAATTGCACTCAGTGAATTTTGAGTTATAGGCTTAATACAAAACAAAAAAAAAATACAGTGAACGTAACATATGACTTTGATGTTGCTGATTGGACCATGCTATTGATACACATGATAGGTACATGATACAATCTCAAGCTATTATTTTACAGCGAAAACATTTCATTCCATGGTCTTGAACAAGATTCTGGTTGGACACGAGAAATGATATTGACCTGAGAACTGAGACGTGGCTTTACATATAGGTCCATGAAAATGCCAGATGACAACATCAAGTCTTCATGTACACCTAACTATAAAAGGTCCAATGTATATTATTTTATTTTAAAAGAATCAAATATTTGCAAGTTACAGTTCTAAACAAATATAGTATGTTTGCCACTTACCTTCAACTGAGAACCACCAAAGTAAACATTTTATCACCTTTGTTTTACATACGTGTAAATGTTTATCAATTTTAAAACCACTACATATATCACGTTCAGGTCTACAAAACAGCACACTAAATGGAACCGTAATCTGTGACCTTGGCCTTCAAGAAAGAATGACAGCACACTCTAATTCCGATATGTCAAATTACAAAAGCTCATCCAGCCAATAGGTTGGTTTTCATAAACCTTCCAGGCAAAATAATGTTGGAAGAATAACTTAAACATAATACATCCCAATGACAATTATAAAAAGATTTCAAACAATATCAAATCTTGACTTTTCCAGACGTTTGCATTTTTTTCATATTTTGCAGTATTTAGTACTCCGTTAAGATCTCACTGGACAGTTTGTTGGGTGAAGTTTCATCAGACGATGACACATGGCAGAAAATGAAAAACAAAATTCTACATTAAAGATAGGATTACAAACTAATTGTTGTGGTAGCACACTTCTAGGATTTCCATTAAAGTATTCAGTTTAATTCCTTATACAAATGACATCTTTTATATTGAACCAATACTATCGCAACTCTTTAATAATGTCAATTGAGCTAAAATTTGAATATTTCCTCTAACAAGATGGCTTAAATAAACAATATGGGCCCTACGCATGATCAAAGTTCACTACTATTATAACAAAATGCATGCTTCTCATTACCCCCTCCATTGCCCAACATCTCGATTTTGAGATGCATACACCTGTAGGAGACATTAAAACAGGTTAACCATGTTAGCCGTTCATTTGAAGGCAGTGTTATGCCCCTGATCTCCAGTGCCTATCTAACTGTGAAAGTCACCTAAGAAACAAGCAAAATTAATTTTCAAGCTAAACTCGAATTACATGTAAACGAAATTACAGAATGTGTGTGTGTTTGAGTGTGTGTGCGCGCGCATGAGCGTGTATTCATAAACATCTGGTTCACGCTTGTTAGTCTCATATCTTCTACCTGAAAAGTTTGGATCTTTTGAGGCTAGATTTGGCAAATTTATGATTCACACAGAAGTTTTTAAACATTTGATATTCCAAGCTTTTGATAAAACTATTCAGATAATGTTTGCAATTTACTGATACGAAGACTTTTGCAAGGTGGAACTTAAAATTAACTGAATCGATCCATTTACAGGATGGTGTTTACATTAATTTAAATCGACTCATCTGCAGGATTATGGAAGATAATTTTGCATTGAAAGCAAACACGTAATAATCATTTGTGGTTGTAATAATAGTTTCTTACAGGGACTATTTTACAGCAAGGAAAAATTTGGACAAACGTGTCTGTATCATAGAGCCAAATGCTTTAACATGGATCTAGTTTCATAATCAAGCAGGCCAAATTGTCACGTGATGCTACAGCTAGGCCTTCTTGATCGTTGTATTGCGATAGTATGTTCTGCATAATATTTTTTTAAAATCATGATTATAAATTTGATTGTAAGGGTAATGTAAGCAATTAAGATCATTGGATCGTGAAAGCAATTCGTAAATATTCTAATATTGACATCCAGTATTGGTGTACGAGGATGTTGCTTTGCAAAATATCTTCCACTATAGCTGCAATGAGAACATCCCGAAAACACTTGTAAAGTTTTGAAAATGATTACCATTTCATGTAGGATCAGATGCTAAGTTTTCTTTGATATTAACATCTCGTGCAGGGTACGAGGATTTTCTTCGAAAGAACTCTTGTTATGACTAGTGAACAGAATAAACTGAAGTTGTTTTAACAGCATCAATTTAGACAAAAAGTTATTTTCATAAATTCATCAGTTTTCAGATGTAAATATTTAATGAATTTAATACAAACTCAACGACCTCATTATACAAGTTTGGAAAGGATAAAGATACGGTCAGCTCTAGCTGTGTTACAAAACATCGTACAACAGAATACCAATGTTGATTTTCTTTCGATTTCAAACAACAAGAACAAAATAATGTCTTGCAGTGTTTTAGCAAATACGAAGATTTATAGCGCATCGTGATCGTAAAATCGAGATTAGCAAATGAATCCCAATCAAGTTTCGGACGGCACGGCTACGATGCAGATGAAAAACATCATGATACAAATTTAAACCAAAACAAAGGTGGTCCAAAGGGAATTTAGCTAGGATGTTAGTACCATTTGTATAAGTCTTTGGTATGACTCGGCTGGGGTTCGAACCCACGACCTCCAGCATCTGAGGTGGACGCTCTAACCTTTCAGGGCAAGAAGCAAATGGATTCCGAAGACAAATAACAAGCATGATACAATCCTTGAATGGGCAGGTATACACAACATTATGGTTTATAAATATACGTTTGGGTTAGAATTTACTTATTTAATTTATTTAATTCCAGTTATTCATCTCTGGAAATACATGGTGCTCAAAAATAACATTCTTTGAAATATCACTTTGTATTTGATTTATTTGATTTGGAGACAAGCATATGTTGACATTCTTCTCGAAACAGATGTGAGTTCATTTATTCCAATAGTTTAACATCTAAACCAAGCTTGTCATAGGGGTGTACTGCCAGTTATACGTGGTTTGGATCCCTCAACCCTTTATCCATTTACCGATACCCTTCATTTGTTTTCAAATGAGCCCCTTTGGTGTAAATTGGCCATATTCCGACATTTTTCCCCAACACACCTAGGGCAATCGGTTGGAATGTCTTTCACCAAAACGTTGAAAGCAGCACTAAAAAAACACTCCAATAAAAGTAGAATCAACAATCTGTATTGTTCTCCCAAGTCACGTTAAAACGGTATACCTTAAAAATACTTAAAAAAGCGAGCAAATTCTTGCTTATAGAAGACCTAGGAATCTGCAAGATTTTGTGAACAGAACTAAACTAATAGAAAATATAAAAAAAGATGTCTTTCATCATCTTAATGCAACATATGTCGGGGCTTTCAGCACGGAGATATTACAAACAGTATCTATTTAGTAGCTCCACTATAAAATAATTGTTTTCGCTACGTTATAACTCTGATGGCATATACACGTATCTAATTTTTTTAATAACTTGTAAAACATTAACATATTTGACAAACAGAATAACAAGTTCCTAAGAGAATTAATAATCACCGTTGTAATATAAATCAAGGTAAGGATCATCAATTCTCATGCTAATCAATATTGTGCATGGACAGACGAATAGACTAAAGAAAGTTATTTGATTCTTTGGTTAGATACTTTATTTCCCAACGACTGTAATACGAAGGCATTGGGTAAAAATTGCATAACATTTTAATAAGATAAATGCTATGCACACATATACACAGACGCACACGTACACGGACGCACACATACACAGACGCACACGTACACGTACACATGCGCAGACACACATATACAAGTCCTAAACATTTTATTGTATATATGTATTGTATGTATGACTGTTCGCCTCTGCATCGTCGTTTAACATATTCATTTTTCATTAGAGATTCATGTATTTCTTTCCAAATACTATGTGAATGAAGAAACATACAGAAATGCGAAAATCTGGTTGCACACAGTTATAGGCGGTTTTTTTGTTGTTGTCGTTTTCCACATTGCAAAATAAACTTCTGTATTCTGATAACTTTTCTGAAGGATGGAAAACAATTCTGACATTTTTGGCAAACATATTTTTTTCCATCTTATGTTTAATTTATTTTTGATGACGCCAACCTTAATAAATCGTTTACACCAATATCATAGTATCTCCGTTATTGTAATTATAAGTATTATTGCTTGAAGCAAATACGATGAAATTGCAAACGTATCCGTTGTCTGTCTGGGAAATGTCGCCGAAATGGACGATATCCTCTATATTAGTTATTTTGTCATGTTTCATATATGTTCTACCTATAACTATGTATGCTATGGGCAAAATGTATATTTAGAGAGATGTCAAATTCAGTCAAATTGTTTGTTATATTATCAATTTTGATCTAACGGCGGTTAAACCAATTTTTGTATCTAACAAAAATATACGTATCTCTAAGGCTATTTGGGGTATTATTTGAAAAATGATTCAACAACATGGATAAAAACTTTTTAAATTCATATTTTTATTTCGTTTTATATTTATGCCAACTTGTATGTTTTTAATACATTCATTTAGATCAATATATGTGATTCCTTGTCGAGGTGCTTATTTTTGTTTATGAGCATTGTCGAAAATTCAAATCCTGTCAATAATCTGTTTTGATCTTTGCTTTTATCGCTCCAAATTTTGTTAAGCATTTCAAAGAGAACACACACACACACACACACACGCACAAGCACACAGACGCACACATACACTTACACATAAACAGAAAATTACAATAAACTGTGCTTGAGAACGTATGTATCGATGCTTGTATCAGTCAACACAAATTCACCCATACCATCCTATAAAAAATAACGAGAGTTAGCACGCCTGTTTGAGAAAACTCATATGCTATACAATAACTCCTTAAACTGTCTAACTTACTTTCGTCATTCTATTTGTATTGGGACTTATTTCTTTATTTATTCTGAGTTGAATGAATACAACGAGTATAGCTTTCAATGAGTTCAAGCTTTGGTATTTTGCCTACAGTGTAACGCTGTTGTGCTGTATAAATAAATGTATCGAATTTCAAGCTAGCATAAGTTCCTTCGAATCGTAGGTGTACTTATACTCACATAATGCACTGCTTTTCCTTCTAAATTTACAATGATGTCAACCTGTTTTTCTTTCTGATATCCAAGTAACTGAAAACTTGAAAGCCGACTCTTCATATAAACGCAATAGGACAATGCATAATTTGGCTGAATGTCCGAATAATTTGTTACTCATTATCAAGGGTATAAGTTATCTGGTAATATGTTTGCTTAGGACTAAATGCTCCGTATATTAACAGAAATTTGCTCTCGTAGCAGAATCTTCACTGCTTTTAGATTAGCAGAATCTTCTCTGCTTTCAGCAAACGTGGGTTATTTATGCTGATATTATCATCTTTTAAAGCCAGCCGTGATTGCAGTCTGTGTTTCAATGCCCTTCCAAATGCTGTTGTATATCAGAAACGACTCACATACATTTTTATGGGTGCAAACATTAAGATTCTATGCTGCACCTGAACACGTTCTGTAGAGTTCGTCAATGACATAGTTTTATTTATAATTTCCTTTTCGTAATTATTTTAAATTTCAGGTAATTGTAGCATCATTGCATGTGATCACTATGGAAAAGGATGTAACTAAAATAATAGCCTTCACCGACAGAATAAAAAAATATGCTGTTGCCAGCTTCTTGGTGCCTTAATGTTCACGATAGGACTTACATTCGGTTTAGTAATGAGCATATTTGCCCATCACGGAAACAAGTGGGAATTCCAATCTGCTAGCATAGAGCGGCAAGGTTTAGAGTGTCCAACCAGGAATCATATCCTTCATTTAAATTATGAATCAAACATCTCTGCCCTACTCACAATGAGAGAGACGATGGAAGCATCACACACTCATTTAAGTCTGTCTGTATTTTGTTTCAGCATTAACTTGGTATTTATGCTTAGTAATAAAATTTACCAGAATAAATACGCCACCTTTTCACGAACGCCTATTGTGTGCATCTCCAACTAAAATAGTAAAACGCACAGTTTCTATTCCAGATAGATTTACAAATACTAATGAATAGGTGGATAGCAATGTCTGTCTGTGTTTGGAAACAAAAGTTTTATACAGCTTGTATGCCATGCTCATTGAATTTTGGCTTGGTTTTGAAATTTGGATAGAATATTTTTCAGTGTAAGGCGAGTTTTCAAATTTACACCAGGATAACAAGATTCAGGTAAATTTTTCAAAAACATATACATCCAAAGATACTTATGTATTTAAATGTTCATTACACATTTTCATTTTTATGATTCCGAAATCTACATTTTTCTGCACTTAATATTTATTACCAAAATAAACAAGTGTCACGACGTTAAAAAGCAAAAGGCATTTTTATGTTTAATTTTTTATTTGATTCTTTGTATGCTTGCTTATATTTTTGTTTCATAACTGTACAAGCTTTCGTATGAATAACATAATTAAACAAAAAGGCACGCATTAACAACAAAGGGTCAGCATCAGTTGCAACAAGTAACCAGTTGCCTCATCCTGTATACTTACTCTCCATTCTTTGTAGTAATTTTATTGTAGCATAGATAAAGTAAATCCATACAAGTAATGCATTCATAACTCTGCTTCCATCCAATATACAACCTATTTCATGCGGCAACTGGTTCCGTGTTGCAACTGGCACACATTCTCTAAAGGAAGTTCAACATAAACGATTCTGGTATTGGAAATTGTGGCAAAGAACTTTTAACCGCGCATACCTCTGCATATAGCGTTAGTAGTTCTTACTAATCTCATTAAAGTATTCACAGCATACAATTTAATTACACGATTTTGGGCGTAGAGAATTAGATAATATTTATTATTATTATTATTATTATTATTATTAAACTAGTATTTTCCAATTGTGTCCAGAAACAGAGGCCATCTCTTTGAACATGACTCAAAACATTTCAAATTAAGAAAGAATTAAGAAAGATTAAATCGGGACATTTCTTGCTTGGACAAATCCAGTAAACTCTGTAACATGCCTGATCTCTCTTGGAATTGGATTGGGGTGGGGGAGGTACTTTGTGAGCAGCTGTTACTGTAACTAAAGAGGAGGAGGGTGTCACCGCTGGTGTAGAAGGTCTTGGAGACGCGGCATTCCATTGTTTCATCAAATGGGGAAGAACGGGTGTCAAATTGGGCTTGGCTGGAATCATATGCAACGGAGAAGTTGAAGAACCTGATGATACCGGAGACGCGGTCGCCATCGTTGTAGGTCGTGGCTTCTTGTGTCAAGAAGCTGTTTTCTGGGTCTTTTCTGTGGGCTTCTCTTTTTCTTTTACTGTAGGCCTTTCTTTTTCTGCTGCTGTGACATGGTCTTAACAGCATTGCTCCTTTGCTTCTGGGTCCGTTTTGGCTTTTTGGGGAGTGTTTTTTATTCTTTGTGAGAATTTTGGGGCCTTGGAATTCAATTTTTAAGAGGGAGCGAATGATGACACCTCCTAGAGAACAGTTATCTCCAGGTTTCAAAAGGATTTACTTTTTGGTTTGAGTGTCGATGCGGGGATAGGCCGGTTGCGTCAAGACATCTTTGTTTCTCTCAAAAAGCGTTTGGTTTGATGTGGAATGTGAATGATGCCTTGCAGTAATTGACCTGCTGTCACCTTTAACCATCGTAAGACTTCTTTGAGACTGGCTTCTAAGATACGAGCACGTATTTGTGGATTTTTTCGTGACTAATGCCGAATCAATTTGAGGGGAAGTTGAGACTGAATCTTTCTGCTCCCACTCGTGAAGTGACACGCCGCAACTGAAAAACTTGACTTTATCCCACTCGCTCAAGTAGATAAATCCGGCTCTGGCTAATTCTTCGGGGGTAGGTCCTTCCAGATATTTAGGCAGTATTCAGGCAAACGCACAGGGAAGGAATATTCTTCTTTCATTGGCTCATTTCTGTGAGGGTGCGGTGAAATCCGCAGGAGTTTACTTAGGGTTGGATGACACCCGTAGGGTGGTAGCTGTCTGGTTTCACATAGAGAATGACATTGACAATAAAAACCAGTAAATTGATACGGTGTTCTGTAACGAGTGGCATCGCTTACGCATCCGTCAGATTTGACACGCACATCATAACTTTCCATGGTAGATGCAGTGGTAGTAGTAGTCATAGCAAAGTTCCCATCATATCCATCTGAAGTAGTCAATTCGAAGTTCCCATGATATGGTACTGAATCCCTAAGATCATAGCTTACGGCATCCCTGCAGTCGCAAGGCACAGCATCTCACTCCACTTGAGAATCCATGAACATGAATGATGTCTGTTTATAAGTATTCATGTTTCTCGATTGACTTTGGTAGTTGCAATGAACTATCGGTCTTAGACGTTGTCCCTTTTTATATGCTGACCAACATCGACCTGTCCGTACGGCAAAGTAAACAGGTTGGGAAGGTCGCACTCGCTTCTGGTACACGATCTGATACACTTTTTCCAAAGGCCGACTGACGATTTGTTGTGTGGGTAAATGTAATATCTTGTGCTGCTTGTAGGTGGTCACTTTAAAATTTCTATCCTTTCCAGACTGCAAGGCTTCTTTCAAGACTCCAGTGTTCACCACTCGACTGGTGCGACAAATGAGAGTCAATGCTTTCACTTTACACTCTGTGTGCAGTTCTCTTTGTGGGTCCCGGTATTCGTAGACATAATTTTTAAGACTGTCTCTAGCAAAACTTAGAATCTTGTCATCAGGTTGCTCCTCCGTCCAGGCTCCTAAATGGCTTCCTTTGACGTCAGGGTGACCTTGATCCAGGCGATTGATGTAGATGCAACTGTCCGTGTCAAAGTACAGGACGCGATCTCATAACAGTTCTAAAGCTTCGTACAAGTTTAAGCGAACATGAGCTGTCACGTAAGCTACACTGATGTCATTTCTAAATTCTTCAGCTTCTACAAAGTACAGTTCTTCTTCGTAATTGACTAAGATCAAGTTTTCACGAAGGACGTCCACTTGTTTCATGTACTTGGTTTTGTCGTGAATCATCTGGAAGTAGCGGAAATGTTCTGTCAAATACTCCGTCTTGGGTAAACACGGTCGTTGTGCCATTTTACCCCACAATAATTCTGACATCACGTTGGCAAACGATCGCCTTCTTTCGTTTTTCTCCACGTGGTCTAAAGTGATGACTTCCCGCTCCAAGTATATCTCTTTGAATTTCTTTTTGTCTTCGGGAGTGTGGCTCCAGGAAGGATAGCCGTTGGCTTCTTGTTTCAATTTCAAAAAGGCATCCACGAAGTCTGCGAAAATGCCTTTCTGCGTCTCGTCGCCCTTGTGGTACTGTTCTGTCTTTGGCAAGTGGTAATTTTCGTAAACGTCTAACAATTGGTATCCCATGTCCAGAGCTTTGAAGAATTCCACGCTGCCCACGTTCACATCAAGGCGAGTTGTTCCTGGGTATGCTGAAAAGGTCGGTCTTAATTGCACGTTTTGATCAGTTTTCCTTGGCAATGATGAGGGAAAACGCAATGCTACAAGTCCATGGTAGGCAAGACTTTTACATTTAATCAATCCTTCGTATTGTAGAATGTTGTCCAGAACACATCGATGTGTTCCGTCAGCATTTGCGGGTGCCCTACGAGAAAGTGACACAATTTTCCCACGTAAGGTTACAGCGAACACGCGCCCAAGTATTTGATTTCTTCTCCTTTCTCTTCGTCGGCTTGATACAGCAAACTGGTGGCATTTGTCCATCCTCGTACAAAACTTGGGATCTCTTTTTAAACGGTGATCGTACTCGTGTTCCCAAATTTCTACCACTTGGTATCCTTGCTGTTCTAACTTTAGGCGCCGCTAACAAGTGGCCTGGCACAATTCTTCCATGGTCAGTTGTAAAAACTGATTTTTAGTGTCACGTTGGGGGTAGCAGATGGGGCATCCGTGAAATAAGCAGCCATTAAACTCGTACACAGTATTGTGGTTTTCTAAGTCTTAGCTATCCACCAAATACTTTCCGATGGTATTTTCGCCTTCTCCGTTTCGGACATGTTGAATTGAATCCATTTGTCTTTCTTGTCGCACAAGTAATGTAGCCAGCGTAGGGCTTTGACCGAGTATTGACGTTTGACAGAGTTCGTCGTTTGAGGGCTTATGACATGCAGGGTGGTTTTGGGCATGAATCGTTGGCAGTAAACTAAAGAAAACGCTTTGGCAATGGCGCAGGCTTCTTTCAAAGGAATGATCCCTCCATGTTCCACGAACAATTCTCACAATTTTCCACAGCAACGCCGTAAAATGTCCACGTAGGAACTACAATACTTTAACATTTATTCCTGAAAGTCGAAGGGGTATGATGCGTGAGTCTGGTACCAAGCATAGAGATGTTCTCGTTGTTCTGTACGCATGTTGTCGGGGCCGTAGTAGTGAGCCTGAGGCAAATAGGGTAGAACGGCGTGTTGATTGGCATCGGTATTGAAAAGGTGAGGAAACAGCCTTTGGCCATTTCTGTCATTCCAAACGTTTTAGGCATTCGACTCAATGGCATGGCCAAGTAATTCATCGAATCGTTAAACCGTAGTTGTCCCACTTGCATGGAAATGATTTTGGCTCCGTTCAAAGTCACTTTCAAACGTTCGGTACTTTGTTCCGTATAGCGTCTGAAAATAAATTGTCCATCGCATCCCGACAAACTGTGAGCCATCACCGTGGCATGGCAATGACAATCTAAATAACGTTCGATTTTCTCTTGGCTCCACGTCTCGTCAATGGGCTCTACGAGCCGTCGGGCGAAATTGGCTAGGTGTTTGTTTCCCGAACGATTTTTTCACGTCTTCCAGGAATCATGCTACAGTGAGGTCAATGACTAAGGATAGATTCTTGGATGCACTTCTCGCACGCTCGATGAGCCACACAGAAATTAGGAATGTGAATGCAGGTCTGTTGCGTGCATTCGAAATCGAAAAAGATGAAATGAATGCTATCTCTTTTTGAGAGAGGTGAGTGGCCCTTAAAAGGACTGTTGGGTGTTTTTTTTTTTAAATAAAACAATCAGCTTTAACTGCCTTAAGCCTTTGCCACGGCCAAGACCTACTTCTGGGCTTCCTGCTGTCGATGATTTGGTAGAAATCACTATGGTGGGTATCTCAGGCTTAGTAACAGGGTTGGAATGTTTGGATCGGGAAGCTCTTTTTCTCTTGGATCGTATTAAAGATGTTTGATAAATTTGTTTCAGACTCCTCATTTCTGCCAAAATATCTAATAGTACAGCCACCGTTTGACTTTCACTGTCCTCCTTCTCTCCTAGACCTTGTTTCTTCTCTGCTACTTCTTCTTCCTGTCGTTTCCTTCTTCTTGACTCTTCTTTTCCTCCCTGTTGCTGTTGAAGGAGAAAAGTTTGGTTTGCTTCTTTCTGTTGCTGTAAAAATGTCTCTTATTCTTCTTTCTGTCTCTGTTTAAAATCCTCGTCGTATGGTAAGGAAGGAGAAGGTGGCGAAGTTGCTGGTACCGGAACAAATTGTTGCGAAGAAGCGAGAAAATATACTAAATCCTAATTAAAACTGGTCTCTTCTGGAAGTAGGACTGTGTTGACTTTGGTAGCCGTATCTATTGCATCACTTCTCGTCTCCATGGCCGGTGCACCCCAAGTCATCTTCTTAGTTTCCGTCATGTTTGAAAACTCTGTCGCATTGATTCACTGCGCACAGAAGCTAGCGTACCTATATAGGGATTGTGACTTCACATGTAGCTCTCTTCGGACTGGAAGACAGGCTAAGCACTGTGACTGAATTTTGTAACGCATCCAAGGATCGGTAAAAAAACAAAAATCCGTTCCGATCCGCTCTTCCACTATAAATAACCCACTTCACTTCATTCCCTTCACCTGTTCTCGTCACAAGATGTGGACTAACGTTGAATCATCTACACTCGTATCGTCGATGCTGTTCTGCAAGGACTTACCCACGCATGTCAATTCATCATGGAGAATCATCAAGATCACAGATTAGAGCGTTTGGAAGAGAAGGATATATGTGAAGATTCAAGAATGTCTGTAGAGAGTACTCATCTACAGTCCAGAAGTTAGAAGAAGTTTGAGGAAGAGAAGAAGACTTATGCGATGCCATCTATGTTAATGGAATGATATTACTAAAAATACCAAGGGCCCTTTTCAGGGCCACTCCACTGTTTCGAAAAGATATTTATTCTCTTGGCTTAAATTTTTGTAATCGATTTTATAGTTTAGGTGTGATAGAATGAAGTTCATCAATCTATGTATGCATGTATGTATGTATGTATGTATGTATGTATGTATGTATGTATGTATGTATGTATGTGTTATATATATCTATGTCCCGCCAGTCCCGTCTCGCTGTTTGGTCCGATTGAGGGCAGCCGCTTGCCACAATGTTACCAATGTACAGTACCGTGACGTCACCTCACCCGTTCCATTCCTATTATCCCTATACAATAACCCAACTTGCCTTTGTCGTTATAAGTACCAATATTACCCATGTTCGATTCTCCTTGTCGCTAAACGTTCCCAGGGTGAACTGAAATGTCTTGTCGCTAATCGATCCCATGACCTTTTTGACTGAGATGTCCATTGTTACTATACTATCCCCTATCACTACTGATATTATCTCAAAGATAACACTATTTTAATTTTTGAATGAAAGTATAATCCTAAAGTTCCGCATTATACCATTAAAAATACAGAAGCTTTGAAAGCGAGAAAAAAGAAATAACAACAGCGCCAAATTATGTTACTCATAAATATAATGGTGCATGCAAAAAGATAGACTTGACTGTGTTCTTCAGTTTAGTATATGGACACATGAGCATTTGTCTTCACAGGAGCGGTCAGCATTAGCAGGAACTAACTGTCTGGCTGACTTACTTGATGTTTGAGTAGCTAATGAATACAGATTTTGACAAAAGGTTGGGAAGTGCCAGAAAAAAACTGCAGAGTGTAATGAAAACATATGAATGACACTTTACAGAGAGAAAGAAATACTGAAAGAAAACGGTTTAATGGCTCAGCCTCTAAAAACGAGAGGCGATGATTTTTTTCTCTCTTCAACACGTGTCAACTCATAGTGCTGATGGCAGGAATGGTTTGACGCTAAGGCAAAGCGTGAAAAGCAAACGGAAACTAAACCAAATAAATTATATGAACCATCACGCATAATACGAATACATCTTCATTGTACTTGAGACGAACATTACATTGCATGTTACTTGCAAGTTTTTCTTATATTCTAATTGCAAAGATGCTGTGTGATGATGACAGATGCTTTTATTGATTTTCACAAGATAAAGATACAAAATGCCGACGTACAGTAAATGCACAACTCATGACAAGAAAGCTGTCGCGTGGGATTAAATACATCCGTCCAATACGCCAATGTACCACATATAGGAGTATCACGAAGACACGTTATAGACAGCAGTACCAAAACTAAATCGAATTGCACTGATTGTACCGGGTATATTTTGTTGCTTGATATCAGGTGAAAGGAGATGATAATGCCGTTGTGAATAATTTGTGTACAATGCTTGTGAAAGACGTCACAATATGGAAGCAATATTCTTTTTAAGCTTAATTATGTTAATATTCTTATGATACACACGGATTTGTGGTTTGTTATTTTAGTTAGAACAAACAGGACTGATCAAGGTAGAAGGAATGTTAACACTGAGCACATTGAGCTCAGGGGCATCACATGATGGCGCATTTGCTGTACATTTTATAGAATATGGAAATGAATATTAAAACACCACTTGACTTCGAGATACTAACAGATCGTTGTTTCCAGTACAACACAAATATACCTGAATCAATTGTGCAATAATTACGTTCATCCGTTGAATGTCTTTCTTCTCCGAATACATAACTATAGAGAGAATCAAGGACACAGAAGTTAATACAACTTTTACTAATATAAAAATAAGTTCAGAAGATCTAAAAACATTTTTTTTATTCACAGGTTTACAAGTGATTCAATGTTATATAAAAGGAACGTAAGTATTAAAAAAAATGTTGACCGCGCCGTTGGCCTAGTGGTTAGAGCGTTCACCTCGGATGCGGGAGTTCGTGGGTTCGATTCCCGGCCGAGTCATATCAAAGACTTACAAAAATGGTGCTACAGCTGGCGTTAACAGCTTGGCGCTCAGTATTAAGGAAATAGTGTAAGGAATGGTCGGCCTGGTGTCAGGCTAATGTGAATGGATGGGACATTATGCTACATGTCTGCGGCATGATGCCCCAGTGCTAGACATCACTATAAACTGTCACGCCATTTTGTTTTTTAAATTGAATTTTCGTGATTTGAGACTGTCTGGCTTCGAGTCTTCATTTGTTATTTTTCGGTTTGAATGTGATATGTCTTACAGGTGTTTAATATTTTGACATTAGTTCTTTCTCAAATTTTCCAATCATTTGTAAATTAAATACCTGATTGTGTCAGAAAGTTAGTAATCGTTTAATATCTTATCTCGAAGGATGGATCAATGAATTAAACATTTCAATTACTAAATTTTTACTATATAATACTTCTAATCGTTATCCGGTATTATTTCGTTCTACATCTTGATCGTATTTTACAAGTGTCTTGATATCAAGGTGGATAACATACCAAAACAAAGCTGTGAGTTTCCTCTTAGCGGTTGGCATTTATTTTTGTATATTACATATTTAATCCTTTCAACATCCATCCTGTACTTTCGTGTATTTCCTGCCTAAATTTGGTACGTAAAATATCAAATAAACGTTTTATGACATCACCCATTTCACCTCTTTTTATTATGTTAGTAGTCATTGTTCTAGGATAACATTCTCTTTACCCACGTTTCTCGCAATTTTGGATAGGCTTTTTAAGAAGTTTCATCGCTAAGTCTAACTGTGCTTTTAAAAGAACCTAATTGTCGTTTTAGGAATCGTGATGTAGGGTTGAATTTCACTGAAATAGTCACATAAAATTTGATTGTTTCTGTATTCGTGTGAACATTTGTAAATGAATATCGGAGAATTTGCACATTTCGTGTATGTACCTACATTGTTATCCTATGAGTAAAGATACCGTATTCTTCTCTTTGCTGTATGACGTTACATAAATGATCATGTGAGCTGTATAATAATTTTCTTAAAAACATTTCAGCAGGTACGCATCATCCCATAACTTGAGAATCGTCGGCTGCAACAAGAATGGATGCAAATGTGTTTCCATTTAAACATGCTGATGGTTGCAACATTAACAATAATCCAGACTTAATTGCTCTATTTTAGGTTTCGACTGCCAGCTTTGGACTACAGAAGTACAAGGATAAAAAATTGAGAGAGAGAGAGAGAGAGAGAGAGAGAGAGAGAGATTACCTGAATGCCCGACACAGGTGATAATAATAATAATAATAATAATAATGAGGACTTTTTATAGCTCCTAATCTTTAGAAGCTCTAAGCGCTTTACAACTTTAGACAACACCTATAACATACAAAAACATATATAATGATATCATTACAAAAAACAAACACCATGAAATTAAACAACATAAAAAGATGCTGAAAATATTTAAGGTAGGGAACATTATTAGGTCTTTATGTTTGTTCTTGCATCTTTTACATCTTTCGGCATGAACAAATAACAAAATAACTAATACGAATGTATATTTGAACTATATTGTCGCAAAGTATACATCTTATGAAAAAAATACACACGTGGACCTTTTCTTTCGCCTCTGACAACTTTTGATCACAATAATCTAATTATCGCCTTTAATTTGCTGTATGTCTTTCCTCTTTTATTCGGCCGGTGACTTTGCACTTCACTTTAAGGACACTGTACGGTTCGTTATCTAAATAATGTTAATTTACTTCGTGGTATGAGAGAATCATATCGTGCAAATACTGTAGTTACTTAGTTATTCGTGGGATATCAATTTTAGTAAATTTCGTGATAGCTACAACCTATATGTGTCGAACTCCGTAGAAAGTAGGTACCATTACGGGGTCCAGTCAATAGGTATTATGCGCCATCATGAGTCTAGTCATATGGTACATAGCGTCATTACGGGGACCAGTCATCAGGTGTCAAGCGTCATTACTGTTTCCTTTAAGTTGGTACCAAGAGTCATTACGGGGTCCAATCAGTTGTCATCAAGCGTTGTTACGGGGTAAACCCAGTAGGTATTATCATTATTGCGGGGTCTAGTCAGTTGGTACTAAGGATCATTACGAGGTCCAGTCAGTAGATATCAAGAGTCATTACTGCGTCCAGTCAGTAGGTATCAAGCGTCATACGGGGTCTTGTTAGTTGGTACCAAGCGTCATTACGGAGTCCAGTCTGTGGGTACCATGAGTCATTACTGTGTCCAATCAATTGGTACCAAGCATCATTACGGGGTCCAGTCAGTAGGTACTAAGAGTCATTACGGGGGTGCAGTCAGTTGGTACCAAGTGTTGTTACGGGGTCCAGTCATTAGGTATCAAGCGTTATTGCGGGTTCCAATCAGTTAGTACCAAGGATCATTTCGAAGTCCAGTCACTAGGTATCAAGCGTTATTGCAGGGTCCAGTCACTAGGAACCATGCGTTATTACGAGGCCCAGTCAGTAGGTATCAAGCGTCTTTACGAGGTCCAGTCAATAGTACCAAGAGTCGTTATGAGACCCAGTCAATCGGTACCTGGTTCATTACGAGTTCCAGTCAGTAGGTATCAAGCGTCATTACGGGTCCAGTCAGTAGGTATTAAGCATTATTGCGGGGTACAGTCGGTTGGTATCAAGCGTCATTACGCGGTCCAGTCAGTTGGTATCAAGCGTCATTATGGGGTCCCGTCAGTGAGCACCAGGCGTCATTACTGAGTCCAGTGATTTGGTATCAAGAAGCGTCATACTACCTCATTTCTCTTTGCTTAGTAAGCTTCTGAAAACAAAGTCAGTCTCAGATATGAGCAATAATTGTGAGCTCCATTATTGTTCGTTAACATTAGAACTGTTTCTGCCTATCTTTTGAATAAAATGGAAGAAATACCGGAAAGTTCCATGTAAAAATAAAATGGTACGTGAAGGTTAGGTTTCATAGGCCTGTGGAGTATCAAACCTAATGGCGTGGTTAATTATGGGAAGAAAATATAGATCAAAGATCAGAAGACAAACAATGAGATTCGCTAACGAAACTATTTTCTTTTAAATTCTCTGTTTTTAATCTATTATCTTGGTCTTCAAAGAAATATACACTGCCAAAATATTGTATGCGAATATCCTTTTGTCACTTTTATTTCACAATACATACATTGGATTATGCTTTCATACTAAAGTGGTAATATTCTATAGCACGCTGTTTCGTGTAGAACACCTGTCCAAAAATGATGGATGTTTTTCTTTGTTTATTGCTACATGCCTATTAGCTCACGTCATGACAATTATTCGTTCAACACTGTATGGCTAATGTATACACATTACATATATTTCTGGCTTTTATTAATGAAATGTGAATGATTTAATAGCAGTAGCAGCTCAGACGGGTCTGACACCAAGCCTGAATGCCCGACGATTCCTTTGAGATAGCATGGTTGGAGATTGAAGATTTGTGTTTATTTCGTTTCTTCTTGTGATATGTCCGCAAGCTGTATTAAGCCGCCGAAGCATTCTGTTGAATTACTTTCGTTTGTATGCATTAAGACGTTACAATACATTGGTTTGTATGCATATCAGGTCTTGAAATGGCAGAAACTTTGCATTTCTCATTGAAACTGAGTCTAGTTAACGATCGGTCATGAAGATAACAAAAACAATTGACAGTATTTAACGGAATGCATCAATTCAAATTAAAACCTATCCAGTGGTATGACATGTTGTCTAAATCACATCATATCTGACTGTACAAAAAAAAAACAAAAAAAACAAAAAAAAAAAACAAACAACGCAAGGCCAGCACGCACACGTTACACCACTTGTTTGCGCGCTTCTGGTATTATTAAGCGGAACTGTGCTCTCCCGTTTTTCCTTCGTTACTGGACGTAATCGAGTCGTAGTTGATCTCGAACCAGTGAAACACGATTTCATTGAATGTAAGATAACAATTGGATCCAAAAATATATGAAAGTCTTCTTTGAGACACCGAGATATAATGATCCCACCCAAAAAGATAATCAGTATATAGATATATATTAATTCCGTTTTTCAGTATTAGTGACGTATAAGTCAAGTCCGACTGCAAACTGCACAGACCCAGATCAACCCTCGCCTAATAAATAACACTTTTCCTTACTATCATGTCCCCAGCGTGCTTCTGAAGAAGACGACCTTCACTTGTTTGATACTAACATTTGATGAATTAATGTGAATTTTGAAGACAATAAAGATTTCACATTGATAATTATCTATATCCAGTGCCAAAACAGTTTTTTTTACCCTCGTTTAGTGTCAAGGTTTTGCTCCAGAACAACGTGTTGCTGACACAATTACTAAAGGAAGCAGTCCAATTTTTTTGTTGCTTTTTGCTATCTTTATTTTGTTGGTTTGTTTTGTTTCTTATATAATCTTTGGTGGGTCTCATTTTTAGCATGGAGAAGTAGAGAAGAGCTAAAATACTACTCCTGGTGTCGGCTTCGACGTCCGCATAGATAAAATATATACAAGCATAGTGTCTCAGTGCATCTCAAGCCTGCTTTCTTTCTTGGTCTCATGAAGCAGCTTGGAGCAGGTTTCCTAAGCACCTATTCCCAGGGAAGGGGCCTGGGGGGGGGTAACTTTGTACATACATATAATTAGGTTGTAAATTCAGGGTTTTGTCCTTAAGTTTAGTTCATGTTACTTTACACCGTATGCATACTGTTCAACCGGGTATCATGACATTTAGTGCGGGAATGTGTCCTGACCGGTACTACACCCTTATCATAAAAGTAGGTTACTGTGATCCATATTTCACGCTTCACTGACTTGGGTTCAATTTTGTGTCAAGTTTATGTTTGAAGCTTTCCCCATGCTAGAATCATCAAATTAGATGATTGCATGCATTGTGTGTTAGTAACACACTCTTACGACAAAAGGTCACTGTGACCTACATTTCACATTTTAGCGACTTAGGTGAACAACGTTTTGCGTCACACACTTGACCAATTATTTTTCGTGTACTAAGGTCACAGACCCGTGACCCACATTTCACGCTTTACTGGCTTTTGTTAAATTTGGTGTTTTAAGCTACTTTATCTTGCTCTGTTGATCAAACTAGATGTTTGTATGAGTATCCATTAGCACCACAATTTACAACACAAACGACCTCTGTGAAGTTCTATGTGACTCACTGTTATGCGTTGGAGCAGCAGAGGGGCTGTACAGACCGAAACTTTTTGCACAATAAACCCCTCCAGGAAACTATTCCTCGATAGAGGGCTTATTTCGACGAAATAAACCCTTCTATTCAGAATACAGGACAAAAAAAAATGTCCCCCGAAAACTCGAAGAGTTTCCAGGGACAAACTCGTTGAGTTTGCACTGACAACTTGGGTTACTTCAATAAATCTGAAACAGTTTCCGTGGCGGGGTCGTTATTGAAAAATCCATGGGTCGGGTCCATCCCCTCTGCTGCTCTGGGAAATGAGTTTCCAAGGAAAAACATTTTTATGTTAGCGGAATTAAATCATTGACAAATAAATAATGGCAAATATTGGAGAAGCACATACGACTAGATTAGCTCGAGAACGTCTCGAAGCAATTCAGAAATTTCTTCCTGTCCGTGATAGTGTCAGACAAAAATTACAACTAAGACAGCAAGCACGGGAAGGCTTTGCAGAGACTACGGAGGAATTATTTAAACCCGTGACCAAAGCTACTGAAAAATCCGCAGCTGTTACCAAAGAGGCTTTAATAGAGCAAAGGAAAATTTTACAGGATATTTCAGCTGGACTTAAACCCCCGCCTCCACCCGATGAAGTTGTTGTGTCAGTACCTGCTGGTAAGCGAGTAACAGGGAGAATTACTGACCCCGCCAAAAGATTTACGCCGGATTATATTGAACTTCTTAAAAATGTACCAGAAGAGAAATTACCTGAGACAATACTGTTAGGATTGATTAGAAGAGATGTGTCTTTAAACCCAGAACACGGTTCTATGACAGATGATAATTTTATCAAATATTCGTATCGTATACGTGAAAATAAAAAACAAATCAGCAGGGACGATACAAAATACGATAGACTTGTAGATGCTATACGTAAACTTGAAATTCCACCATCGCAACCTCAAGAAGAAAAATCACCGTTGCAACACACAGAACGACAACAATATCCTTCACGGCGAAGAGCAATAGATCCTGACCTAACTCCGTTAAGTGAATACGAGGCTGCATCTGAAGGAAGTCCGCGGGGCCAAAAATTCAAACAAACTAGGTCGCCGATAATTAGCTTAACAACATCTTCTGAAAGTTTGCCTCAAGACATTTTATCCCCAAGAATTGTACCATCAACAGGGGAGGGTTTAGGATCCGGTTTTATTGCCTGCCCTAATAATATCATCGATGATGTATCACGGTTGGAAGTTCTCATCGGAGGAAGACGTGCCGGAAACAATTCTCCGGAAATTATAAATGAAGCCGCAGATATCTGTCAGAGACTATTTCAGCGTGGCATCATGGATATCAGCATCTACCGGGGGCTCATTGATGAACTCGCAGACGGTTACCACAGCGACTAATAATTAAATTTGCTAGCAAATTCAGTTAGATAAACAATAATTAAATAAAATGATACTACACGATTCTTTTCGCAGACCAAGAAGTGTCAGAGTAGTAAACTCACGATTACCAGTATACGAGGTTGTTTACGGAGATGGAGTCGGTGATGTTGTTAGGGATTTAGTCACAAGAATCGCTCCGAAAGCTGGACCGTTAGCAAAACAATTCGCGATGAAAGCCGCTGATGTTGTCAAGGATAAAGCCATTGGCACTGTTGGTAGTCTTGCCGGGAAAGCATTTCAATCAATCAAGGATCGACTAGCACAGCTGATACGAAAAAAAAACCCAGTCGAGAGGTTGGTGCCAGTAAAACTACCATCCACTGAAGCTATGCCGGCAAATGTTAGTAGCGTAGTAAATAAGGCCGTAAATCAGAAATTAGCTGAGATCGCAACAGCAGGAATTACCTCCAAAGCGTTGCAAGATAGTGTAACTGCTAATTTGATAGCTGGTAGTGGTTTCCGGTGACGATAACATTTTAATTAGATCATCACAAATAATAATAATGTTTGCACGAAAATCCAATGACGCGTTTGATATGTCCAAACCAGTACTTAAAGATGATTCTGTACGTGATTTTCAATATTATTCTTATGAAGCACGTGATCCTAACCAACGCGGAAGAATTGAACTACAGGTCCAGGATACAAGTAGATACTTCTTGCCCGCTGAGGCCTTCATCGAAGTTGAAGGTAGGCTTTTAAAGAATGATAACACTAACTACGGAATCGGCGACCGAGTTGGATTTGTTAACAACGGCATCATGGCGTTATTTAAATCCGCTATTTACATGATAGATGGAAAAGAAATTGAAACAATTCATGATAACGTCGACGTTGCCACAACAATTCTCGGGTTGGCGAGATACTCGGATGATTACACCAGATCAGCCGGACCATCAATGATGTTTGCAAAGGATATAACCGACAGCCCCGAGAACAGGAATGTAACAATGAATAATGCCGGTGACGCAGTTGCATCGATGAACGAAAATTTTAATTTGGGTTTTGCAACACGTAGATCGATGTTAAGTGGAGATGAAGAGTTCTCAGGTGTGATTCCATTGTCTCACATCTTTGGATTCTGCAGAGATGTCCACAAGGTCATATTCGGTGCCAAACACACAGTTGTACTTGTGCGAAAACCTGATGATAATGACGCTATCTGGCGAGATGCTGCTGTTGCCCCTGGTCAGGTAATACTAACTAAACTGTGGTTGTGGATGCCAGTGTTGTCTCCGTCAATCACCGAAGAACAACGACTGTTGTCTTTCATGGACACGGGCGGTAAATCACTGCTATCCTGGAAAACAACAACCACAGACGTTATTCAGGGTGATAATGGTGGGTTGTTTACATGGCATATATCATCGCAACAAGGAGTATCAGCACCACGACATATTTTCATTGCATTTCAATACCGTGCTAGAACAGATAGCCAGGAAAGAAATCCAATGGTATTTGATACACTTGGAGTTTCTGAAGTTTCGTTGAGAATAAATGGGCATCAGGAGCCATCTGAGGATATATTAATAGATTTCGAACATCATCGTGTCGCACGCGCGTATCATCGTCTGATGTCATTTATGGGGCGCGACCTTAATGTAGACACTGGCCTGCAAATATCACAGCGAGACTTTATGAGTTTATATCCGATTTATTACTTTTCGCTGGAACATCTTGATCTGGTTAAACAATCTGTTGTCGACCTACATTTCCGAGCTCGTGTAGGTGTTCCTGCTGGTGGTTACAGAGCGATTGCTGTCATACTCTCCGATAAAGCAATGCTGCTTGAAGGTGTTGGCGGACGAATGAGGGTCATCGACGCTCCAATCGAGAATATGTAACGCAATTAAAATCAAACTTAGGATATAATGTCATACAGTCATGTTAATGTCACCTTGACTTCCGGTCAAACGAAGAAATTGCAATCAAAGAACGCAAGCACGTGCGGGACATCAATAACACTAAAACGAGATCAGATTACTGGTGGTCCAAACAAATTGTCGTTGACTAATACTCAGCTTAAACATTTTAATAAGGCACTAACAGCAAAAACCGGTGTCCGACTTGATTTCTCTGCTGCAGCTATCAAGGACATGACTAAAACCGGTGGAATATTTCCTCTTCTCGCAGCAATACCGGCGTTGATTGCCGCGGCAGCACCAGCCGTAGCAAAAGCCGCAGCACTCGGTGCAGTTGGAACTGCAGCTGGAATGGCACTAAAAAAGGCAACGGGAAAAGGATACAAGAAAAAAAAGGGACGCGGTCTAAGACTACCAGGAACTCCACCATCATGGTATCCAAAAAAATTCTAACGCCGTTGAGCAATTTTGATTTACTCGATGCTGTTAAAAAATTGCGTGTAAAACATTTCAGAGGCGTATTTATGCGAGATCAATTACCGCAACGACCGAATAATCCAGAAACTGGCATTATCAATCTCGACAACAAAGATGGTCCGGGAACTCACTGGGTTGCTTACGCGATCGATCCACGTGGAATTATCTATTTTGATTCGTACGGTTTAGCACCGCCAGTCGAGTTTCTCAAGTATGTCAGCAGATTTTCTAATGTTCCAGTGTGGCAGTCGACGTTACCAACACAAACATTAATTGATCCGCCCATTTGTGGGAGGGAGGTTTTAAATGTTCTTGATGCAATCTCAAGAAATCCAGCAACTCCTCCTCATAAAGTAGTGTATGAATATACCGCATCGAGAAATGCTAGCATTTGAAAAACAGCAATAAGAATAATGGTGGATATTTACGGAAGACCTTTCACACGAGGAGGTAAACCAAGCACAGATGCTGATCTCTCAAAATATGCGACCAAAGATGAAGTCGATAATCTTTTGAATATAGCTGGAGTTGACCCAGATGAAGTTGCTATTTTCCAAGACAGGCAAGGAAAACTAAGAACGAGCAACATTAAGTGGAATGATATAATTCGCAGAGTTCTTGGAGCTACCAAGGATAACTTCGTTGCATTTAGTGATGGCGGCCGGATCAAGGACTCGAATATATCAATCGCAAGCATCAAAGACAGTATTGATAAAGGTGTTGATAAATGTGTGAAAAAAGCCGGTGACACGATGACAGGCGAACTCAGCATGAGCGGCAACAAAATAACCGCGTTAGCGAATCCCGAATCCGACCAGGATGCGTCAAACAAACAATACGTGGACATCGTCAACGGTAAACTAAATACGCTGCGTGCAGAGCATGATGTTCACGTGGGCGCGTTTACAAGATTTCGAAGAAACTTCGTAAAAACTGATGAGGTCGTGGATAAGTTCTTTGGGACTCCTCCAGTCGTCGATGTAAAACTCGCTGATGTAAAGACCGACATTAACACGATCAAACAAACACAGCAGGATATCGTATCGGGTATTCCTGATATCGTTAACAAAACCAGTTTGATTAAAGTTCCCACTGGAGTTACTCCGGGGCATATCACCAACATCGTATTCACGGTATCATCGGGATTCGCAACATGGTCACGACAAAATAACACTATCAAATATACAGCAACAGCCACCGGTGTTTACAGGTTGTCTGTGTTTTCAGCCGCTAAATTTGAAATCTTCACAACATATCCTTGGAGACATTCCACCGATAAGTATTCCGGGGTTTGCACTGTAATACTAAACAGCGGAACCGAGGAAACATTTATGCTTGAAGCCGAGGACGATAGTTTAACAGCAACATCTTACTGGTTTTGTTTGGAATTCGTCGCTGCAACGCCTCAATTGGTTACCGCGTAATTGAATAATGTCAACGACGCCAGATGCTCAACAATATCGATACAATCAAGTCCGTGAGTGGCAATCTGAGTTAAAAACTGTCATCGAAGTAACTAGTCAAAAAGTAAAAAAATACAAGCGCCGCATAACAGTGCTGGATATTATGGTTTATTCAGTATCTGCCGTTGTTGCATCTGCCGGAGCAATACTATCAGCGGTCACTCCGGTAACTGCAGCAGTCGCCGCCACGATCTGTGTTTCCGCGGCCACGACAACAGCTGGAGTTTTCGGCATCATAGCAAAAAAAATATCATCATGTGCTAACACAAAATTACACGATTACACGACAAAATTAAATACAGCCACGACCGCATATCAGAAATTATCATCGCTGATATCATCATCGTTAGACGTGCAAAGTAGCGACGCTACGATATCAGATTCTGAATTCAAACTAATGTCAGATGCGTACAATGACTATTTGAAAACTAAACAAATAAATAATGTCAATAGAACTGCTTCAACAAATAGTCACAAACACAACACCGGTAAGGACCACAATGATCTCAGTGTCCTCGACGACACCAGAATTCGGTATTAATTTTCGAACTCCAATTCCAGTGAGTGAAATCGCGTTAGCAAAGCTCAGTGTGTATCACAGCTGGCCCAATGTTAGGTCGGCATCATTTGGTGGTCTGCAGCCAAATAATTCATTCGTGTTCGGGAAAAGCAAAGCCGACTCCGGCGAACAGGGTGAACTTGACTGGAATACAATTACACTTCCCACTGGGAGTTATCAGATCGAAGAAATCAATAATGAGATACAACGCCAAATAAAACGAATCACCGGCAAGGAAGCCAAAATATCTATAACAGCTCATGAACCAACGCTGTCTGCGGTCATTGAAATCTCAACGCCAGGATACGCCGTGGATATTTATAACAGCTCAATCCGAACATTATTAGGATGGCCAAAGGCCCCCGAGGTTAAACCTCGTCCACCAAAACCTGAAAAATCGGATTTTATGACCTATAAAGAAGCACTACACGACCTCGAGTACAATTATTATTTACTCCTTGCAGATCAATTACTAGCAAGAAAAAGTACTTTAATGCCCGATACTTGGAGTATAGAAGCTCCACGTGTTAAGGGGGGGGGGGGGCAGGAGCTCCGTGTTTACCGTCTAGATGATATAGAATCTGAATTATTTATTCCGATCAATCTAGTACATAAACAACAGCTACAACTCCTGCGAGTATATTTCCAAGATTATATTTCTGATTTAACAAGTCCGCGTGATAATATTATCACAACCATAGAAAAACTAAACAAACTCGCATCGGCCATGGAAACTATAAATCTAAGAATAATTCAGGCTTTACTGGATCTTAAAGACTATATCGATGATAATTATAGACAGATAGCCAGAGCAGATTTTGCAATTAAATATGGTATTCAAGTGAATGATATTTCAGATTTTCGAGTATGACAGCAAGTAAAGGCACAATGAACATGTAATCTTATCCTAACTTATCCTAAGACCTTATCCTATGACGACACAAACATACACAGGTGGGTCATTTTCTACGGTCAGCAGCAGAGCAAAACCATCCATTGAATCGACCATTGGATGGTGCACAAAAGACACCCGCCATTGGCGGATTAAATTTATGGTTTTGCTTGCGCGTGCTGACTTTCGATCGACCCAAAGGTCTTAGGGAGCGATTTCGTATATAACCCAACTGTTACTTGCGAGTTGGAAATTCGCTCTAGCAGTGGGCGGGACTTGTTTAAAATATTTTAATTGTATGTTTTCTTAAGCGCGGTCATATAACAAGCACAGAAGAGCAAAACAGTCGGATATATTCAGTAAAACGAGGATATTGTTTGTAAAAAAATATATATTCTACGGTAAATAAATGATTACATGTTATGAACTCGATAAAATATTTTATCAAGGTGGCTTTCTTAGGGGGAGCAAATCCTCTGACCAGCAACGACAACTCTGCAAAGCGTTACACACTCTCGGAGGAGTTATCGTCGTTTGTGTCAACGATAAGAGTTATATAACAGAATGAAATCTTCTGTTTGAGCTTCTTTGAAAATGCTGTTTTGTAGATCCCATCTGCGACATGCTGTACAGAAGGTGGACAAATACCGAAATACCTACCGGCTGCGCTCATTGATTGAAATATTATTTCTTCACGAGTCTCAACATTCACAGATTTCACTGCTCTTCTTATAGCTGTTTTACATTTAACTCTTCCTCGTATGGTATTCTTGCTCTGAGTGATCGCTTGAAGGTTTTCAATACTGTTATCAAGTCTGTTCCCGTTAATATGATCAATGACAAGGCCTTTAGGAATCTCTCCGTTAAAAACCTCATAGACGAAACGATGACATAAATACCTCCCTTTCCTAACAGTAAATCTTAAATAACCAGCATTATCAACTGTACCAACTTGTTTCCTCAGCCTGTAGTTTCTCACTATGCCATCTCGGTTTGCCTCATAATTTGGAATAGTTGGATGTCGGACGAATTCTTGATTCATTATACTATAAGCAAATCATTGTCTAATTCATAATTTGTCTGAAAACTTATTTATGTAATCACGCTCGCATTTGAGAGCGTTATCACAGTCTGGATTTTTTTTATCATAATACCGTTTTAGTTCTCGATAGCGTTTTCCACCACACGCTGAACATAATTGCGTTTTTCCTCGTACTCCAATGCCGCATCTGATACACGGTATCGGTCCTAGACTCCCACCGCGGACCTGTTGAGCATGTTGTCCACAGTATTCGCCTCTGCAGGGTTTGCTACACGGCGCTGATGAATTTAGTTTGATCCACTTGCATTGGTTCATCATATAATATATTTGTCTATTTAAATATTTGTCTTAATTATAATAATGGGTTTTGAAAGACTATCCAGAATAAAACCCATATCAGGTTCTAGATTCGATCTTGACCGGTTAACCGCTGATCCACGACGAAGAGAGTTAGCAGAGGTAATTGGTGTTATCAAGAATGCCAAAGAAGAGTTTCGTCGTGATGGTGCCGCACACACGTGGTCTTCGTATAAAATTATCCTCGGAAACGCGAGCGTTTCTCGGGAAATGCAAAGCATTTCTCGTGACCGTATCATTGATGCTACCATGAACGATACAATCGCGCGTAACATAATTGGGTATCTCGACGATAGAAGATATTTCGTACAGATAAAATTTATTGTTGGAGTCGGCGAGGGAACGTGGATTATCAGAGACAAACTAGACCCTGTTCTTGATGCCAGAGGCGTTCGTGGAAAAACCGTTCTGTTAAGTAAAGACTCAAAACCGGGAGTACTTGTTGGGATTGATATACCATATTATGCCAGAGCGTATCCTGTGACCGCAGTTGTTTATGGAATTTATCCGATGAAGAAACCACGCGTTGATAAACTCAAACCGATGAAGGTGTCGGTGTTGAATTGTGTAGCTGAGCGAGTAATGGAACATTTTAAAAATGCAATGCGAGGAAACGGCCTAACACCGCTAAGACAAACTAAAATAACAGCGTGGGCGACACGAGTAGCGGATAAAGGAGCGTCAATAAATGATGTTGCTGAGCTAGAGCGATTACTAAAATTTCCTATAACGGTTTCATCGTTAACCGGTGAGGTATTGTATGAGTGTAAATACAATTCCCGTGGAACACCAATAACTATTATCGATCATAACAGTCACGCCTGGACTGACTCGGTTAGGATATTTCCGCAAGACCGTGTTGTGAAGTATTATCCGGAATTGCAAAGCAATTCTGGGAGCATGTTTGATTTTATTTATCAGATAAGTAAAACCGATCCAGTGTCTGTGTGGTTATTCAGAAGTAGCGAAGATGGAGAATATGATCAGTTTGTGAGACCCAACGGGGAAATATACAGAACAATGGCGTTACAGCAGGAAATGAAAAAACTCGCAGAAAAATATCATGCTGGCAACACTGATACGTTACTGACACACTGTTTTACTGTCCCGGGTGTTGTCGCGCATGTAGCCCGGGAACGAAATTCATGGAGACCAACTCCGAAAAGTTTTCTTGCTGATATCCAGCAGAGCTGTGTCGAATACGGACACGGCGGTTTGTGGAATACTCAGTATGATCACCGCGGTATGATATCCGTGGACATGACGGCGTGTTATCCAGGAAGTTTCCTTGGGCGTGGAGAATGCAGCGAATATTTTAAACGGTTTGGCCACGCTGGCAATACCATGACAAGAGTAGCTGTCAACGGTGTTTTACCCGATTTTGACTTGACCGGATTTGCTTGTGTGTCGTCGTTTAAATTCGCTAAGGATTTACATCCTGTGTGTTATGTTTGGTTTGGCAGACATTTCGTTGAGAAGCGATGGGCACCGATAGTGTTATTGCGATACATGCTTGACAGTCGAATACTGTTGTCGCTGACGGTCAGCGAAGCGATTATATGTTATTGTCGTCAAACCGAAGTTTGGTTGCCAACTCCAACGCCGGTTACGTTAGAAGAAGTCATCGAAGATTGGTCACGAGAATATCCAGAAACTTCTATCGACGCTATCATCAAGAAAGCTCCTGAAGTACTTAAAAGCAAACTCAGAAATGATGAAAGCACAGCAAAAGATCTAGGACGAAGAATAATAGGGAAATTCACTCAAGGTGGAGCGTATGATCATAAACAACATCACAGTCGATTAATCATGGACAAGACTGAATTGGATCTTATTGTCGCTGATGCAGCCACGAACAACATGTTCTGTAACCGCAAAGATGTGTTTCTGTCAAACGGGGAAAAACTAGGGACTGTTTTTAGTTATATTGACGGAGAATCATCTCAGTACATACATTTGAGATCTTCGATGCTGGCTTATGTATCCATAAATTTGTTGTCGATGATCAATAGATTCCCTGTTGCCGCAGTGAGAGTTGCAACGGATTCATTTTATATTGATAAAAAACACTCAGCGCTGTTGGATAATGTTATATCGGATGATCCATCGTGGGGCTCGTGGAGAATAAAGAATGAAATGTTACACGGATATTGTAAATCGGCTGATGTTGAAATCGAGGATGAGTATCGCAGCGCAGAAATATCTTCGATGGTTTCGTCGGGGGCAACTTCGTTGTTGCCGCCGGTGCACGATCCTGTTACAAGACACAAAACAGTTTATCTGAACGGTCCTGGTGGTTCTGGTAAAACAACTCGAGCGATTGAATTATTTAGAAACTCTGACATGATTGTGCTAACACCCACACACAGACTTGCCAGGGAGATGAGACAACGGGATGTTAACGCGTGCACGTATCACAGTTTTTTCAAATACAGCGGCGGCACGTGGACACCTGAACGAATGGGAACGAAATATATTCCCGAGAAAATCATCTGGGATGAGATAGACACTGTGCCGTTGGATACATTAAAACAGTTTCTGGATTGGCTGCTAAAGAAAAATACCGCAGTGGTGATGTGCGGCGATCATGGTCAACCACCCCCATTTACAGGTGAATCTCCACACGAGTGGCTGAAAACTTTTGTAGATTATTATGAGGAAATAACTAACGATGTTAGAGCACTCGATGAAACGCTGAAAGAGTTTAAGGCACTGATCAGGCTACAAACCAATAAAGTCCAGTGTGAGATAATGCGTGAAATAATTCCAGAGACTTCGCTGAGCGACTTTTGGGAAACGTGGAAACCAGGTGATTTAATTGTGGCAAGTAGAAAGATAGTCAGGGACACACTTCAGCAGCGGTTATTTCAGTTACATCAGAAGAAATTTCCCATGTTGCCAGTGCCGTTGTGTTATAGACCAGCTGATACGCGATTGCAGAATATTGATGTTGATATTCCAGGGCGCCTGACTGCGTCGGGTCCGGAGAAACAGAATTTAGTATTAAATGATATTGTCACAGTTGATGTTGATGCTGTTGAACAGGCACTGAAAATGAGCAAATCCCCGTGGACGCTAGGATACGCTATGACCATCCACAGTTCGCAGGGACTAACTATTTCAGATACAACAGTTTGGATTGTTGATGATCGCATCGAGTGGTCAAATTTAGTTTATTTAGCCGTGTCAAGAGTAAGAAGGATAGGTCAGTTACGAAGAATTGTATTAGATGATGTTGTCAACGACAGCTCAATCGCTGATGACACAATAAGAAAGAAATTAGCCGGTTACAAACAGAGCGACAAAAAAAATGGTAGAGAGTTTGATCCCAAACAAAGTTTGGATGTTGAATTTGTAATACAATTACAACAACAGCAGAATAATCACTGTGCGAGTTGTAATTGTTTATTGCTGTGGCAGTATTCGAAAAACGACCCAAGGCAATTCACCGTAGATAGAATAGATAGCAGTCGCGGTCATACACGTGAAAATGTGATGTTGACCTGTCTTGAGTGTAACCGACGCAGAGGTGTTGCTGCAGTTATTTAAATGATTGAATCACTTCAGTGCGGATCACTTTAGTGATCGGGGTGGTAATTGTGTATCCTCGGGAATCACCTGAAGTTGCTCGCGTTTAAATCCGCGTTGAGGAGCAGTCGAATCTAATCTGTAGATTGCGTTTCTCCCAGTTGATCTGGTTATGCTGGATATCTTATGTGTAGTAACACTCCATGTGGGATCGGTTGCTCTTTTTTTTCCTCCTTCTAGTTCGCCTGGTTCGTATAAATACCTAACGGTGACATTACCCAGCAGTGGGGACGCTAGCGTCCCTGGCTGCGTTGAAACATTTTGTTGCTGTTGTCCGCGTTCACTGACGCGGGGTATATATTTTTTTGTGATTGCATTTACAGGTCTCATGTTTGTTGTTCTGGTAATTTCATTATTCAGTGCGGCTATCACGTTTGGCAGTCTTGCAACCCATTCACGAGATCTCGTATCGTAAATGAATTCCCTCGCGTACTGGTATCCGAATAATCTCTCAGCGAGTGTTCTATTAAATCGCTCAACAATTGCCTGATCCCGATGAATTTCAGTATGTCCTCGTCGTATGGTAACGTTATGCTGCTTTGTCAGTGATGACACCGCGCCCTGAAATTCCTTGCCAGGATCAACTTGTAATAATCGTGGCCAGTTTAGAGGTCCTCGTTGATAAATTCGTTTAAACGCAGAGGCGACTTCGGACGCTGTTTTAGTCGCTAACGGTTCTGCTTCTTTGTATCTACTGGCAACATCAACTACTGTTAGCGCGTATTTGTATATTTTTCTACGGACAGTATCATGAGGCAGGAATAGTATGTCAGCCTGATGAACTTCATTGGGCACACTAACATCAAAATGTGCAAAGTTGATTTGTCGAGGTGGTGGTAAGTAGATTTGCCATATTGCTTGTTTTGATAGCCAATTTTTGGCAACCTCGCGTGTTACTGATGCCGCGTTGGCGAGTTTATTAATTGCTGAGTTACCTCTCCAGTATCCGATTGGGGAATAATAAATCGCTTGCATTTTTATTTAATTATCCAGCGCCTAATACTAATTTAGATTTCATCGCTGATCTTACTAACCAATTAGCGAGTGACTCCTTAAATGATTTATTTTTTATGGCGCTTAGTGCATGAATTAATTTCACATCCGCGATATGCCTGTCTTGTAGATCTTTACTTCGATAAGCAACATCATGTATGTGACACGCTGCGTCGATAGCGTTTATCGGATACTCTCCCGGTTTTGGTTTAGATTGTTCATCAAGTCTGATATCTAGTCGGGTCCCTGGACCGCAGTAATTGTATCCTGGGAGATATTTTTCTCCGGGATACTTTGCCCAGGGAGTTCCGGGGAGCTTTCCAAGTTTGGCTGCAATGTCACCTCCGCTAAATTCTCGCTTTTTTTTTGAAATCTAAATTTTTTTGTGCCACATCGCGTACACTTACCAGAAAGTGCTTGTCTGTTATTTTTTGTTGTAATGGTTGTTAGATCATTCGTAGGGGTTCGTGCCTTACACTTCACACAATATAGATCCATAATTATTATTCTTTATATACAAATGGAAATTACAGATTTTTCTGCGACAAAAAAGAAAGAGCCAGTTAAGCATAATTCAGTGCTACCAAACTCTATCCGCGCGATTATAATTGGGCCATCCGGTTCAGGTAAAACACAGCTGTTGCTGAACTTGATAATGAAGTGGATGAAATGGGATAAACTGTATTTGATAGCTCCATCTGTAGATGATCAACGATGCTATAACGTTATAAAAGATTTTAATGAGAGTGCAAGCGCGCTGAGTAAAGACGGTGAGGATGTTGTTGAATTTATCACTGATATCGAAGAAGCCCCCAGCGTCGAGGATCTTGATGAATCAATTAACAACCTAGTAGTGTATGATGATGTTATGTTGGACAAGCAAAAAAATCCCGCAAGAATATTTTCCCGGGGACGTCACAAAAACACTGATGTGATTTATGTTACTCAGCGTTATACACAAATTCCTAAAGTAATCAGGGATAATTGTAATCTTCTTGCGATATTCAATGGAGTTGATACACATACACTGAGAAATATTCATCAAACCTGGTGTGGTGGCGATATGGATTTAAATAAATTTAAAAATTTCTTCAGTCATGCTCAAAGAAAACCTCACGGATTTGTGACAATAAATTTACACGATCCCAGAACAAGATACCGTATTGGACTTGATACACTATTTGCAACATAAAAATGTTTTTCCTTGGAAACTCATTTCCCAGAGCAGCAGAGGGGATGGACCCGACCCATGGATTTTTCAATAACGACCCCGCCACGGAAACTGTTTCAGATTTATTGAAGTAACCCAAGTTGTCAGTGCAAACTCAACGAGTTTGTCCCTGGAAACTCTTCGAGTTTTCGGGGGACATTTTTTTTTGTCCTGTATTCTGAATAGAAGGGTTTATTTCGTCGAAATAAGCCCTCTATCGAGGAATAGTTTCCTGGAGGGGTTTATTGTGCAAAAAGTTTCGGTCTGTACAGCCCCTCTGCTGCTGTTGGGATGGGGTGCTCCCAATATTTATTTGAATTACTGTGGAATTCCCACCCTGGCTCGTTTTTGTAGGAAGTGAAATTAGTGATAGAGAGAGGTAAAGCTCCGAGCCCCCAGTCAGCAATACCGACAATTAAATCATTAAGAACACAAAGGTGAAATCCAAAAGAATAACAATTTAATAAAAATTAAACGATATTAATTTCTCAACCAATCTACTTCCTCTCGACCATGTGACAACCTATTTCATCACGTGATTTTAGTGTGAGATGGCTTTCCCCTGTAATTGGTTTCTACTCATCTGTGTTTACTACGCCAATTGCTTTCCTCCTTCTGGCGTTCTCCGATTCTTCCTGTCCTCTTCCCCTTTTGTCTTCTTTTCTCCTCCTCCTTTTCTTTCTCTCTTTCTCCTTCAACGAGGCTTGTTCCCCGCCTACTTCTATTCTCTATTTCTCCTTCAACGAAGCTTGTTCTCCGCCTACTTCTATCCTGTCTCTCTGAGACTCGGGACTTGACTACTCTGTCCCCAAAAGCTTCCTACGAAAAACACAAGGACGTTAGCATTTGTGTTAGCCATCTCGCTCACACTAAATCAACAATCAATCAATCATCAGATCAAGGTTATCTGCATCTATGGTCACGCATTCGTGCACATCGAAAAACACACACGTTCTTATAGAAACAACGTTGCAATAAGAGCGGTATCCTACTTATCATACAGAAATCACTAAATTGCGTCACATCAATATATATATTTCCTTAATCTCATTATTCTCAACAATATCACAAGAATCCGACGCATTTCTGTACATTACACTCCCACAAGTGTACACAAATATTCAAATATTCATATTAGTTTACTACGAAGTAACTAAATAGCGAAATACAATATTAATTCTGACGAGCGAGCAATCTACATAATCATAGATCATTTCTCGAGTACGCATGTAAATTAAACACTCAAAGGTAATTCTACGTACTAACGATTCTAGTAAGTAAATATACATACTGCACTTAATTACAATTACAATGCCGTAACATTCTGCAACAATCGAGCAAATAACTCACTGACCTTTACGAAGCTTTCTGTCCTTAGAATGTACTAAGTGTTTTCCCGCCAAATCACGAGTGGCTCCCTCGGAGTGAGTATATTCTGCTTTACCAGTACGATGGCTTACAAATCACTAATTCGTTATCAGTCCGACTGACTGTTAAGTTCTGGTTCGAATTGATGGCCCCACCCTTCCTCAGTTCTGATTGGATATCAATTCTACACCCAGTCTGTCCAGATTAACAGACGAGCCTCAGGCCATCTGTCAAAGCGGGGAGATTTACAATAGCGTTGAGGGTCCTTTGTTCTTAGAACAAAGTTTCTAACCTCTATATGCGAGGGTTAACACCTAACGGGGGGTTCTTGTACAAACAAAATCGCCGTAACAGCGCAGGGTCGACATACTCATTGCGCTAACCCATTCCTTTGTTCCTGACTTACGTAATCGCGGGCAGGCAAACGTGACAACCTCTCTGGTGGCCTAGTGGTTAGAGCGTCTGCCTCGGAAGCGGGAGGTCGTGGGTTCGATCCCCGGCCTAGTCATGCCAAAGACTAACAAAAATGGCACTGACAGCTGCCTCGCTATGTGCCAGCAATAAGAGGTTAGTATTAGGACTGGTCGGTCTGGTCTCAAGATAATGTGACTGGGTGGGACATCATGCTACATGTCTGCGGCATGACGCCCCAGTGTTAGACATCACTATAAACTGCCACTCTGCAGACAGAAAAATCATTAAAGCTATGTTAATAATCTTAATCACATACACACATACAACATAAACTGTCGCGGTGACCTACATTTACATTTTGCTGACATAAGTTTTTATGTATAACTGATTACTAAGTAGGTTGTTGTGCACCCTGCACACATAATACTATACCTGCGAACATAAAGATGGCTTTCTACGCTTCATACTTTTCTGGCTTTTGTTAGTTTTTTTGCGTTTAGCTTACGACGGCACGAGTTTTTGTCTGCATACTGTCTTGAAAGAATCACGAAACTTTTGGAAGTGTTCCATCTTGATAGAATTCCACCCTTAATGCTAAAGAGGTCTCCGTGACCTATATTTCATTTCTCAGTGACTCTGAAGAACTTTGGTGTTTAAAGTATACTTATTGGGTACGGTTTATGTTCCAATCATAAAAATTGAATTGAATGCGTCTATGTGAGTACTATACCCTTACAACCAAAGAATGTCACTTTACTCAATATTTTATACACTACTAACATAGGTGAAGTATTTGTGTTTCGCTCATAATCACACGCATTCATTCCTGTAATATGTGTCCCAACCTATTTAGAATGCCCTTTCCGTCCATTGAAGTTGTAAGTAGGAAGAAATATGCCAAATGTTCATATTAATGACTCTACGATGTATGATGTGGAACTCGATTGTATAATGTGAAACAATATTGTATAATGTGGAACTCGACTGTATAATGTGAAACTAGATTCTAGAACGTGAAACAATATTGTATAATGTGAAATTAGATTGCATAATGTGAAAGGTTATCTTCAACAGGTTAACAGTGTGTTGTACATGACAGTCAATCAGAATAGACTGCATCCTGCATGTGTCACATGTGAGATCTCAGATGCAGTAATTAATCAAGGTAGTTAGTGATCCTTGAACTATGCTCGTACTACTCAGAGTATGTATGTATGTATGTATGTATGTATGTATGTATGTATGTGTGTGTGTGTGTGTGTGTATGTATGTATGTATGTATGTATGTATGTATGTATGTATGTATGTATGTGTGTGTGTCAGAGAGAGAGAGAGAGAGAGAGAGAGAGAGAGAGAAACATAGTCGGGTTTACCTTTCCAGGGATTATGTGGTAGTCTTAACTAATACATTTTGGTGATAGTCTTAAGTATTACATTTTTGTGGTAGTCTTGAGTTGTGCATTTTCGGAATTTTCGGAACGTTGCTTTTAATTGGCAACATATAGCCTTACTGTGCTGAGGTGCCGTCAAACGCTAATACATACATTATATACATATAATCTCATTCCTACTTTTGGAAACATGTTACTTTTAGTGTCAGTTACATAACTGTGCAAAACATGTTATTCAGGACAATATTTTGGGTAGCCATTTATCTACATCACTGTAGTAACCTGTTGCTTTTCTTTACGTCTGTTAAATAGGTCACCTGCGGGTACCTAAAAAAGAAGGTATTCTTGAAAAAATTGGAATACCAGTTTTATGCCAGATGCTGAATAGTTTAAAATATGCACTTTTTGCAATACAGACACCATCTAAAATTCAATCTCAGTTCAGTGATGGTGAAACTGCAATAATATATAGGCAACTGTAGAGAATTAGTCTTTCAGACCCTCTTAAATGAATATCGTTTTCCTATTAAACGCGCAGATTGAACTAAATTAAAATCATTCAGTTTAAAGTTTGTGTTCGTCCATGTTTATAATTATAAACACTAGAAATAATAAAGTTTGTAGCTGGATCTATGTGAGTCAATGGCTTGCCTTTTCTTTTAAATATATCTCAAAATGGCCACTCATGCTTTCGAAATTATCTTCTCCGCTTCTTGACATGGGTCAATAATTGATGAGGCGCGCAATACAGGTCATACTCGACTACAACAAGATAATTATCTAGTCATCGGCGAGATTTATCTCATGAGCAGTTCGCTTTTCAAAGAAACTGAAGGACTAAATATAAAAAAAATCAGTAAGGTGGCAGTAGTGAATAGGGCCACCTTAGCCTCAATGGGAATTAGTATTACAGGACCCCCTTGGGCCACTTTAGCCTCAAGGGAAATTTAACATGGAGAAAAATCGTGGGCCACTTTAGTCTCAAGGGAATTTAACATGGGAAAAAGTCTTGGGCCACTCTAGCCTCAAGGGGAATTGAACATGGGGGAATAAAGTGTGGGTCTATCTAGGGACAAGGGGAATTTAACATGGGAGAAAAAAAAACTACTTTAGGGACAATCGGAATTTAACATGGGATTTTTTTTATTTTTTTAAATTTTTTTTAAAAAAGGGGTAGGCAATGGAAAGTCATTCTCTTTTCGAGAAATATGGGTGGCCCTGAAAAGGGCCTTTGGGTTTCTTCTGCTTTCTTCTGCTTCTAATTTCTTCTTTTTCTCCACCAACTTCTTATTTTCTCTCCTGCACTCTTTCTCTTCTTTTTTTTTCTCCTCCTCTTCTTTCTTCTCCTCCTCTTCTTTCTTCCTCTTCTCATTTTCTTCTTCTTTTTCAATTTTTTCGTTCCATTTTCTCATCCTTATCCTTTCCTCTTCATCCTCCTTCTCCTCCTTTATTTCTTTCATGACACCACTTATCATGTCCTTTACTTTTCTTAAATTGTTGATCTCCATCTTCACTCGATGGGGACTATAAGAATAGTGATCCTCGTTTAGTCTCACTAACATCTGCTCCATCATTCCTAAATTGTCCAGTACGTCTTGTAGTTTTTGCATTTTGTCAAGGTGGTTCGAAGCCATCTTCTTTGTAGAATGGTTTGAGCGACGAATACTGTGGGTTCTTATACGAAAAGCGCGGACGTGAAGGAAAACATCCCCTAAGACATAAAATTGATATTACCTAGATCATGACCAAACAACTCGCGGACGTGAAGGAAAACATCCCCCTACTTTCTCATGTCATATAATATACTATCCTCATAAGTGAACCAGCAATAAACAAACCCCAAATCTACTATTTACTCACTCAAATCATTAAAACAAAATCCATAATCTACTATCCACACAATCATACATGAAAGGTTACATAACCCAAATTATACTCTCCACATACGCTAAGAAACAAACCCATAATCTACTATTCACACAAACATACGTGAGCGCTTACAAACACAAACACACAAACACATACCCTCACACTAAAAAGAGTCAGTGTTTATATTCACACTACTCTACCTACACACATTGGCAAATTGAAGGTTATTTCTTTTCTAGAGTATTGGGGTAGCCCTGAAAAGGGCTGTTTGTTTTTAACTTCAGAGGCCCCTGGTTAATGGTGGCACTTTCCGGGTCTGGCACCACAGACACAACGTCTACTCCAATCATTAGTCCAATTCACATGACTCGTTTGAAGAGCAGACGGGGGTTGAGTGGCTTCACTATCCCACTCCTCCGTTTGCGGAATAGTGAACACTTCTTCCCTCTGTCTTCTTTGTCTTTGTCTTCGTTGTGACTGTGGTTCAGCTACAGGCTGGCAAGATGTCCTTGCCTCAGGTGTCACCTTGCACACAGGGTTCATCATAGGATGATACCTGATCTCTCTCTTTCTTTCATTCTCTTCTTTCATTTTTCTCTCCTCCTCCTCCTGTTCTATTCTCACTTCTTCCACAAGGGCCTCCGCAGTCAGCTCGTTCAGGACGTATCTGGCATACTCCAGATGCATCTGAAGTTCCATCAATTTAATCAGTCTGCTGCTCATTCTACTCATTTTTACTGTTGATCAATCAACAAGGTTAGCTGGACTGACGAGTGACTTTTAATCTATACGAAAAGCGTGGACGTGAAGGAAAACATCCCCCTAAAAACATAAAATTGATCTTACCTAGATCATGACCAAAACAACGCGCGGACCTAAAAGAAACACTCACTCACTTTTTTATACTACCCATTACTATTGTAAAAAAATTTCATTAATCACGTCAATAGACTATCCACATAAGCAAAGCAATCCAATCTAACCCCAAATCTACACCTCAAACACCAAAAAAGACATCATTTTAATCTACTATCCTCACCAACGTACGTGAGCACTTACAAACACACAATCCTATACACAAACACATACCCTCACACTATTAAAAAAAAGAGTTAGTGTTTATATTCACACTACTCTACCTACACACATTGGCAAATTGATGGTTATTTCTTTTCTAGAATATTGGGGTAGCCCTGAAAAGGGCTGTTTTTTTGTTTGCTATGGCAATCTTTTTTAGTTTCTAAGAATGCGATGTCCTCTGAGGATAGACTTTCTGGCCATAGGTCTGCTTCATCGGAAAGAGAAGAAGAACTCTTTGGTGTCGATACGACAATCGACAAAGCCTCAGTCAGGTTCAAGTTGCTGCTGCTGCTGTTGTTGTTGTTGCTGTTGCTGTTGCTGCTGCTGCTGTCTCTGAAGTCTGTACTTCTCTGTCCATTCTTCTTTCTCCCTGTTCACTTCTTCTCTGAAGAGCTCTTCTATCAGGTCTTCAGTGACTTTCAACATTCTCACATTCTCTATCTCTTCTGGCTTCGGTATCAGACTGTGTCTGACCCTATGCAAATTCACGTAGGCTTCGTTTAGCTTAGCTAGTTTGGAGCACATCTTCGTAGGAGGATGAGTCGACAATGGATGGTTAGACTGGAAACAACCCCGGTTCTTAAAGTCAAAGCGCGGACGTGAAGGAAAACATCCCCCACACGGTTTTCGAGCCGCAACGTTCAATGAGTGTCATGAGAGGGATAGTAAGAAGTCAAAGAGCATGAATCAAACATTCTTATAACCAAACAAAAGACATAGGCACTTTTTTCAAAACTCAACATTTTTTATTCAAAAATCACTTAACACTAAACAACAACAACTCTAACATTTTTAACAATAATCCAACAATATAACATCAAACATTTTTTTTCAAATCACAAACATTTTTTTCAAATCACAAACATTTTTTTCAATTCACACTCTACTATAAACAGGGCTGACAACGTTGTGAATGAAATTGTGATTTCCACTGTTGGAAGTCATTAGGCCATTGATGGACACTACATTTCCTAGCTTGAGACAAAAGATAAGCATAATGGTCACAAAACCATCGATCTACTTTCACATCGTTTCTTGAAGAAGAACGAGGATCAAAATGAGTCACTAAATGTTCTAAGGAATAGCCCAGGCTGCGATGATGCAGAAAATACACACAATATTGTCCACACACCAAGGAATCTGTGCCTTGTAATTTCACATTATTGAATCGGGTGGTCTGAGCATTTCTTCTCATAAAGTCAATGATATCGTCTTCCAAAGGGGGCAATCCGTACGAATCGAAATATTCCACACATCCTTCTTGAGGAAAGTAAACGGCTACCCAGTGGGTTCCTGGGAGATGACTGTCGTCCGTGTTGATCACATAAGCTAGATGGTCTTGAGGTTTGCGATGAGGGAGTTCATCTTTAGCACAGACGACAGGATTCCAAGAAGCCGTATACGAACTGTGGTTCAAAAGGTAATAAACTTCCCAGGTATCCATTTGTGTGTTGTTTTTTTCTTCTTCACAGGTAATAATAAGTCATCAATTCGATCCTGACTTTTTGCTTGAAAATGTCTGACAAATAACCGTTTCTTCGTTTCGTCTCCTCACTTTGATTCAGGAGAGCTTCGATACGATAGATCTCTTGAGTGGTTAATGGTGGACAAGAATGTTCACGCAAGTCTTTATACCACTGATGCAACACGTCTTCGTCCGAGATGAGACTCCAAGCTTCGTCCAGATACTCGTCCAATTTTTCTTCTTGACTCAACATCAGGCATTTGTCGTGTTGAATTTGACTGGGATGATCGTTTTGACATCCATAGCAATTTTTCTTGATCAACTCCGTCATTTTTTCCACCAAGTGTTTGGCAAAACAGCAGACTAAATGGGCTTCTTGTTCTGGCCATCTTGACTTCATCATGATATCTTCTTCGTCTTTGTCTTGGGATTCTTCTTCCACAGTTTCCTCACATTTCATCTTCAAAGTTTCTCCACTAGGTAAAGAGGGATAACAGTCTTCCATGACTTCTAATAGTCTAGAATGACTTCTCTCAAACTGTTGATTTCTAGGGTATTGTCAAATTCTGCATATAGGATGACGTTCATTGTGTGATCTGGAGGTGGGTTTGCAAACTGAATTTCCACTCGAATCTGGCCTGATTTTATAGGGTGGAAATGTCCCTCGTCGCTGCCTTGGTCTGGAGTGAAATCAAAACCCCACAAAGCATAGCCTCCTGCATAATCGTCGTACGAAATACCGTGACTGGTGTTGGTTCCTAACTGTCCGGTGGCTTAGTACAGGGACAAATACGATCTCAAATAATTCTTCGCGACACCAAAGTTGGGCTCGAAAGGTCGGGTACACAAGGTCTTGCCGTCGCGACTGACTTCAATGTTGGACACATTGTAATGTTGAAACTCAAAAGGATTTTGATCGTGGGTTCCGTTGAAGGCTGAATTCCTGACGATACCAACAGTCAAACGTTTGGGTAACTGTCCTTGGAACAGATGATCTTCGATCATGGATCGCTGTGCAGCGCGAATGGTGAACGTTTTCACTTCTACGCGTCGTATGGGATACTTGGCGGTCGTTCTGCTCAACGTCTGACTGACGTCGTTACCCACTTTAGGTAACACTTCCACACGACGCACGTAAAGTCGGGCTTCTTGAATGATAGTTTTGTATTCATTGGCATGGGCCATCAAATGGAAAGCGGCACTGATACGATTCAGTCTCAGACGGATATCCACCCTGTTCAGCAAATACTTTTCTTGTAACCACATGTCCAAATGCAAACGATCCATCAGTTCTAAACTTCGCCCTTGCAGAATTTTCTTACGACGGTCGTTAAACCCCACATTGTGAGGATTGTCATCTTCTGTCAGGACTGTGTCGTTAAACGTGCCTACACCTGCCGTGTCAGGTTTCCATACCACGCAAGCATCCAGATGAGTATTCTTGGCTTCTTTTCCGTACGTCAAGGGATTTTCCAGGTAGGCACGATACGGGTAAGTATCCATGCTGCTGCTGACCAGTTTGTTATTCAAGTACAAGTCCACTTCGCTGAACAAGGAATGCATGAAATTGTTGACAGGAGCTACTCTAGCATCGCCTCCTGGATTGGCGTTGTCCGTTTTGATCACTTTCACTTTCAAGTACAGGTAACTGCTATTCAGATCGATGTAATCTTCGGGTTGTCCTTTGATTTCAAACTCGATGGGAGCTGATTCCGTCAAAGAGGAGACGGGATGAAATTCGACCCACTGAGATTCTTGCATCGTCATCATGGTAGGGGGCATGGCAAAGAGATCCAGTTCCGACTTGGAACAAGCACAAGACTCTCGATGCATCATTTGTTTTGTCTCTTTCTCAATAATCGAAAACGTCTAAGTCTCGAACGGTTCTTCTTTTCTTGGCCTTTCTAGCTTGAAGTCTGGTGAAAGGGTGTTTTCTTCGTCGTCTCTTTCTGCCTTGTCCTTGCTGAATGCCTGACTCGGTAGCGTGCAGGGCATTTATAGGTGTGTCTCGTCGGCCCAAAATGTCTTTGCCCGTTTGCAGCAAGACATTTTTGCCTGCCCTCATGAAGGCTTCTTTAGGGTTTTGTTTGTCGATGATGACATTTTGGAGAAATTCTTTGCCTTGCGTCAGTGCCGCATCTTTCAAGGCGTGCAATCCGCGTGTCACCATCGGTTTCAACACGGGGGCCACCGAACGAAAGGCCGATTTTAACATATCTCCTAAACCGTGTCCTCGCTGTCGAGTAACCCCTCGGTACACTGGATACATGACTTACGAGTCGTGAGAGAACCGTTTTCGAAAATGGAGTTTCACCGTGACTTTTCCTTTGGTGAATGGAATATTTTGTCCCAAATCTCCTTTTATAGTAATGTTGACCGTGTCCAAATACGACTTGCTGACAGGCAAATGGTGAGGATGTACAAATTCGCGGTGAACGTGGTAAGTGTTTCCACCTTCCTCGTCAGTGACCGTGGCGGAATCCACTTTGAAAGGAATGACACGCAGTAACGGCACGGAGGTGTGTCCCACCACGTTATACTCCACCACATCGGAGTACACGAACATCAAATTCAGTCCTTGGTTCAGTTCTACCGGGGCACGAAATAACTTGCTAAAAGACTCGTTGTCGTAAACGATGGGCAATTCGTTTTTCTTGAGCATGGCCATTCTCATGTCCATGTCTCCGCCCAACATGTCAAACAATTCAGGACAAAATAAAATGGACAGGATTTTACTCCCGTCAAATTTCATCAAGAAGCGACGAGCTGCTTTGTGGTATTCTATGGTGACACTTTTTTGACACTTTGCAAAGCTTTCAAAAACACGACATTAAACCTGGAGGCTATGGTGCTGACCAAATGTTGACCACTAAAATAATAGCCTGGGGGAATGAACAAGTGATAGGTGGTGTACTTCTGATTTTTTTTGTGCCAGGGATTTTCTTGTCATATTTGCCATAGGTATCCAAGTACTGTTGCAATTGTTCGTCATGAACTTCCACATCAAAAAAATTTTGATTGGGAAGGACATTGAGGACTTGGGTCGGGTGAATGATTTCTACTAAAGCCACTTCCCAATGGGCTTCGTGATCTAAGGGGATGGTCTGAGGTAATTTGGCCGTGTAACAGCACAACGTGTTGTTGGGAAACACCTCCATGGAACTGTCACTGGGTAAGGTAAGTAAAATTGGTTTTGGTGACTCATAATTCCAGAGTTCTGTGGCTGTCCGAGGGGTTACTGGAAGTCAGAGGAGTGTCTCCGCCCAAAATGGGGTTGTTGTTGTTGTTGTTGTTGGAGTGGTGACTGACACTGGCACTGGACACAAGGTTCCCGTGGTTCCCGTTCGAGGTGAATTTCAGGGAGGGATTGGGAAGCAGGTAACCGATGCAACTGCTCAATAAAATGGTCCACAATTGTTTGTCTCTTTGTTGCAAACTCAAATTGGCAATGGCTGCCCCGATGACACAATACACCACGAAGATTTGGCAGAAAAAGACGATTTGCGTTTTAGGCACACGTTCTCCGCACCACACCCACAAGGGTTGTTTTTGTAAATCTTGCAGAGAAGAACTAGGTGAAGGAGTGGTCGACGTAGCTGCGTCTGTGTGAAAGGGCATGATGGTCACTTCTTTTTATAGTCGATGACTTGCGAAGCGTCGATCCAAGAATCAAAACTGGGTGGATATCCTTTCCAACGTACTTTGACTTCTTTGACACGTCGTTTGCCCACTTTACGGGTTCTGCGTTCGAGAATGTTTTCGATGTCGTACACGTCGTCTTCTTTTTTGGTGACACGTTGTAACTCGGGCAAATAAAACGTTCCTTTGAGCACTTGTCCGTTCATGTCTTCCAATTTATAGAAGGCAGGATGACGGCCATGCACTCGTCCAGTGACACGAAACAATTCGGTCGTCCAGTTGGGTAAGTAACCTTTGTCGAAAGTGCGTTTGGTTTTGCCAATGCGCACCCAATCTCGTACGGCCAAGTCTCCACTTTTCTTGGGGACAGCCCTCGTCGGGGACGTACCAAACAGGCACTCAAACACCAACACTTCGTTGTCGTGAGTCATGTCTTGCGGAGTACGTCTGATGCTTCGATGGTAAGATTGGTTGTACGGTTGCACCAGGTGCGGTAAGATGTCGATGTACTTCAGAGTGTGGTGATGCGTAAAATATTTCCACATGCGTTCTTTCAATGTGCGTTGAAAACGTTCCACGATGCTGGCTTTGGTTTCGGGATTCTCGGTGGTAAAAAAATGAATGTCACGTTTCTTTAATTCTTTTTGGAAAGCTTGGTTCAGAAATTCGGTGCCTTTGTCCGTTTGCCATCGAAGAGGGTGACGACCGCGTTGTTTCAACACCCGTTGCAGGGCTTGCACTAACTCGCTGCTCGATTTGGAAGTCAAGGGCACGACCCAGGCAAATTTGGAAAAGACGTCGATGACACAAAACAAATATTTGTAGCCACGATTGTAGCTGGCCAAATGAGAGACATCGGCTAAATCGGCTTGCCATTGATGATCGATGCCTTCCACTCGGGTGCGACTTCTGAAAAACTTGCGTCGAATGGGTTTGTGTAAAGTATAGTTAGCTTGTTCTTGTAACCATCGTTGCACTTGAGGTAAACGGAGACTTTTTAGTCGCGTTTTGGCAGCACGATACAATTTTTGAACTCCTGCGTAACCTGCAGGATCCGAGGGATCGTAGTAAATGCTGGCTAAGACTTTTTCCATTTTTTATTTTTTGTGTTGGTTGGTGTGTTAATAAGGCACCCACTCTTGGAAGATGCTACTCTTTTTCTCTTGGGGTACTTTCTTGGATTGCAATGCTTTGCGTGTGCGACCGGCAATAGGTGTTGAAGAGGAGGATGTCTGAGCGGGGGATATCGGTTCTTGTTTCACTTCTGTCTTCACTTCTCTCTTCACTTTCTTTTTCTGTTGTGATGAAGGGGTGGCCATCATCTTTTTAATCCATCCAATTCTGGAGGTAGGTGGTGTTGTTAACTTGCGTACTTTTTCTGGTGGAGTTTGAAACCCTTCTTCTTCTTCTCCTTTTTCTGTCTTGGTCACTGGTAGTGGTGGTACTGGTACTGGTACTGGCACTGGTGATGGTGCTGGACTTTTCATCAAGGTCTTAAAATCTTTCAGAGTGGGTAGAGCTGTTTCGTCTAAAGCTTTCTGGTGAAAGAGTTGCAGTCGTTGCAAGAGTTGACCGTACTTTTGAGATTTTTCTGTTTCGGACAAATCTTGGCGATCCATCAAGGACTGCAATTCGTGTTGTAACTGGGACATCTCGCTCAAATTGGGATTGGGAGGTAAATGCGGGGTGCGTTGTTCTTGCCACCGATGATATTCCATCCATCGTTTGTAAGGCACTAAAGCCAGTTTTCGTCCTTCCATGGGGTTGTCAGGGGTTGATTCTGAGATCTTGGGACTTCAGAGGGCCTTTTTATCTTGCTCCCACCAGTCCTCCCAACATGGTTCCCAAGACTCCTTTCAGTATGGGGCCTAACAAGAGAGGTAAAATGCCTCCACGTTGGACCAACATCTTCTTTTTTTGACGAATGGGAATTTTCTTTTGAACGATTTGGCGAAGAACGTGACGATGTTTGCTTAAGCATTGTTTCTGGTGTTTGGACAAAGGGATCGTGCCTTTCAAGACGTTCAAACAACATTCGCACACGGTATCGATGACCTCTTTGGAGGCCGATTGAATGAGTTTTTTTCGTAGAGGTCGGGAAGCTTTGGACAGGACAGATAACATGTCCCCATGTTTGACTAAACGTGGTGGTAGTCCTTTCCTTTTCTTTCCTTGGGGTTTTCTGGAGGGTGACATCTTTGAGTCTTCAGGAGCTCCAAAAAGCACTGATACCCCCGACTTGGTCACAGGTCTTTTTTATACTGGAACGCGTCGCCACTGATTGTCTTTACGTCGTATCAGTTTGAGGACAGGCATGACACGTCGTGCAGGGGTACGCAACGGACTAAATCGAGCCAGTTCTTGCTTGGAGAAATCCAGTAAACTTTGTAACATGCCCGATCTTCTTGGACTTTGATTTTGGGAGAAGGTACTTTGTGAGCAGCAGCCACTGCCACTAAATTGGAGGGTCCTGCCACTGGGGAAGTTCTTTTTGGGGTCATCAACGGAGAAGTTCTTGGTGTGATCAACGTCTCCAAGTACTCTTCATTTTTTGGTGTCATTAATGGAGAAGTGGATGAACGTGAGGCTGCCGGAGACACAGTCACTGCCGTGGAGGTCGTGGTTTGCGAGTGTAAAGTTGCGTCCTGGCCGAAGTGCCTCTCTTGCGACTAGTTTTCTTCTGTGGGCTTTTCTTTTTCTGGGGACTTTTTCTCTGTTTCTTTTTCCCGGGTGGTGTCTGGTCAGAGGAGGGTCCCGCCACTGGAGAAGTTCTTCTTCTTGGGGGACCTGGTCTTTTTCTTTTTCTTCTTGGGGCTTCGTTGGACTTTTTTCTTGGGTATAACTTTGGGGGCATTAGGATCCCATCTTAAGAGTGAGCGAATGATGACCCCTCCTAGAGTACCGCTCCCTCCAGGTTTCAAAATGATTTGTTTTTTTGGTTTGAGTGTCGATGCGGGGATCGGCCAGTTGGACCAAAGCGACTTTGTTTCGATCGAAAAAGCGTTTGGTTTGATGAGGAATCTGAATGATTCCTTGGAGTATTTGACGTGCCGTCACCGTGAACCATCGTAAGACTTCTTTGAGACTAGCTTCTAAGACACGAGCTCGTATTTGTGGATTTTTTTCTCGACTGGTGCCATACAAGGCACGAATCAATTTGACGGGAAGATGCGACTGAAGGGACGTCATGTTCACACTGTGTGAGACAGACGAAAAGGGTCTGAGGTTTTTATAGATTTTTTTATGTGGAGTGAAATTAAGTCGAGGACGGAGACGTGTACAGGACAGGCCCTCCGTCTTGGCACCAGTGGTGAAACAAGTGGGTACGAAATCGCAAATCCTCGGGAGTCGTAGGTTTGAAATCGACGAGTAAATAGGCATGTGGCGTTTGAGTGGCATCGTCGTACGCCTGAGTCAGCCAAGGCGTTCCTAACTGTTTGGCTAAGACTTGCACTTGCGATTTATCTCGAGGGCTTTTAAACAAGACCACGTGATGCGCATTGAGACTGATGGTGCGATGGGCTTTACTTTGTTGAAACAAAATTTTGGGTGATGTAAACGACACTGGCATTACGGTGATGCCCTTTGCGCGTGAACCACAGTTTAATTTCTTCTTCGTCTTCTCCTAACATGTCGTCGAAAATGACCAAATGGGTTTGACGGGAGTCAGAGACGATGCCGTCGTCTTCTTTAGGAATGCCTTCCACAAACACGATGGAATCGCCTTGACTTTCTCGCAAGAGGCTGTACGCCGATTGCCACTCTTTGTAACACCACACGATGCGTTGAGGTGGCCGATCGATCAAATGATGTTTATGTTCGATCAAGCGTTTGACGAATTCGGTTTTGCCTGAACCGCTAGGTCCGGCAATGAGCATGTTAAAGGGATGGCGAAGATACAAAGCCTCCCAACTGGCACGATCTAAGTGTTCGTCGATGACTTTGACAGTAGAGGAAGAGGGAGCAGATACAGCAGAGGTAGCCATTGTGTGAGGAATGTCACTTGTGACACGAAAACAAACAAGACAAGAGTTTATATACTTTTTTCAGAACACGTTTATTGAATGTTTTCAAACATGAATACGAAAGACAAAAATACATAAAAGTCAAAGGCTTAAGTACAAGGATAAAAGGCACATGATAACCATTAACGTGGAATAAACACAAGTGTCTGTACAACAACATGTTTTGGGTAATGTTCTAACCAGTTCTATAGTAGGGGGTAAGGTCACACAAGTGTCCTCCCGAAAGGGTCTTTCAGGCCTGTCCACGACAGTCCCGTCCTGGGTGACGGGTTCTTCTGGCACCGTCACTAACACAGGTTGAAAAGTAACTTTTTTCCTTGAACAACTCTCGTGCATACTGGGCCACTTCTTGGGTTCAAGCCTCAAAATCCCATTCTTTCCAGGCACGGACATCTGTCCAATGGGGGTGTAAGTCACAAGCTACACACACATCGTCATACACGTCTTGGGTAGCTAAAAGTTGACGAATCTTTTTTTCCCGTAGAGGTCGAGAAGTATCCAGATGAAACCGCAAGGCTTTGAGCAAAAGGAGTTTTTTGTGACCATTTAAGGCCATTGAGGTGGTAAGTGCTGATCGTAAAGAGTCCACAAGGAATCGGCTGGTAAACGAAATCCCAGAAAACAAGTCACTAAGACACACACCACTTGTCGTCCCAAATTGAATGGATACAGTTCTTGTAATAATCGATGGTAATGATCCACGGTTTGAATATGGTCATTGAGTTCCTTCCACGGAATCTGTTCAATAATATGTGACATAATCCGTGGCATGGCAACTTGATTTTATAGTGTCTTTGTTTCGGAAGCAATAAAGGTTATTTCTAACTAGACATGTTCGTTCTCCAGTAGGGAATTTAAATGTTACATACTGTAACTGAAACGTCAGAGTTTGTCTAGATGTTTCGTCTTTCTCTAAGCAGATTCCGTGTAACAAATGTTGGTAATCTTTGACTCGTCTTCCTCAATACGTTGCAGTAAGTGAATCTCGAAGTAACCAAAATTACGAACGTCTAGTTCATCATCATTCACAAACTGAAAATGTTCAACAAGGTCTGACCACTGAAAAAATTTCTGACGAATCAGTCCTCTTATACCATTCAGGTACCAGTGGTTAAAGATCTGGTGACGTAACTGATGCAATTGTTCTTTACGTTTCACTTGTATTTTGACCAGTTCTAGGTAAATCCTTTCTCTCAACTCCTCAGGCAAGCCCAAAATGTTCTCTTGTAAAGTATCCATAAGTATATACACTGTTTTTGGAATCCTTGGGTGGTGGCCAATAGCCTCGTTTACCTTTGTGCCTGATGTAATATCCACTCATAATCAGTCTTATACTTTGGAACAGAGCATAATTTAAAAACGGTTCAATAATTAACTTTGCGTTTGCGTTTCACTTGTATTTTGATCAGTTCTCGGTAATTGCGTTCTCTCAACTCCACAGGCAAGGCACGAATGTTCTCTAGCAAAGTATCCATGAATAGGTCATGCTAAATCCTCTTTGGTCTGACACAAGAAATGTACTCTTTGCACAAACATGGTTTTACTTCAGTGTCGAATTTAAATCGTTTAGTCATTAATTTACACATTATAATTCGTTCAGAAGTTTCCTCTTTCACTATGTTGACATTGTGTTCAAGATGTTTTTTATTAGTTAACTCTTCCTCTGGAATTCGATGCAGTAAGTTTACAATGATGTAGTAGATAGAATCGTCCATAACAAACCAATCCTTTTTAAAACTAGGGGATCGTTGATCAATGTCTGTCCAATGGAACACTTTCAATTGAATCAGTCCTTGTATAGCCTTCAGGTACCAGTGGTTCAAACACCGGTGACGTAACGGATGCAATTGTTCTTTACGTTTCACTTGTATTTTGACCAGCTCTCGGTAAATGCGTTCTCTCAACTCCACAGGCAAAGCACGAATGTTCTCTTGTAAAGTATCCATGAACAGATTATGGTAAGTTACTTCAATGTCTCGGTCCCACTAAGGGTAAGTAATGACAATTCGGTGACCATCGAGCATGTTCTACGTAGGCCGAATCTTGCGGTTCCCAGTAATGAAGTGACACACCGCAACTGAAGCACTTGACTTTATCTCTTTGGCCCAAGTAGAAAAATCCGGCTCTGGCTAATTCTTCGGGGGTCGGTCCTCCCAGATACTTAGGCCATTTTCCTTTGAACGATTGAAGACGATTTTCAAAGTCGCAGTATTCCGACAAACGCACAGGAAACGAATATTCGTCTTTCACAGGTTCGTTTCGATGAGGGTTGTGTGACATGGGCAGGAGTTTGCTCAGGGCTGGATGACATCCGTAGGGGGGTAGACGTGAAGGTGAACATCCCCCTTTAAAACGAAACCCAGTAAAATGTCCAAGAGGACGAGCGGCATCACTTTCGCATCCCTCAGGTTTGACACGCACAGCATCACTTTCCATGATAGGGGTAGTGAGAACAAAGTTCCCATGATGCTTTACGGCATCGCTAAGGTCACAACGTACAGCATCATACCCATCGCAAGGCTCACAATCGCATTCCACTTCCGAAGCCTCACACTTGAATTGTGCCTTTCTAAACAACTTGTTTTGTGTTTCTCTGAAAGTATTCATCTTGTTCGCTCGGTCTTGGTAGTCCCAATGAACTATCGATCTTGCCTAGGGTTCCTTTTTTATATACAGACCAATACCGACGTGTCCATACGGCAAGGTGAAATGATTGGGTAGTCGCACTCGCTTCTGGTACACGATTTGATAGACTTTTTCCAAGGGACGACTCACGATGTGATGAGCGGGTAAACGTACAATCTTGTTCGGTTGATAGGCGGTCACTTTAAAGTGTTCATCCTCTCCCGATTGCAAGGCTTCTTTCAATACCCCAAAATTGACCACTCGACTGGTACGAAAATTCAGTCAGTCCTTTCACTTTGCACGTCGTGTGCACTTCTCCTTGTGGGTCCGGTATTCGTAGCCGTAATTTTTGGGACCGCCACTGACGAAACTTAGAATCTTGTCGTCGGGGTGTTCGTCTGTCCAGGCTCCTAAACGGTCTCCTTCGATGTTAGGGTGATGTTGACTCGGGTGATGGATGTAAATGCAACTGTCCGTGTCAAAGTACAGGACGCGTTCCCCTAACAGTTCTAAAGCTTCGTACAATTTTAAGCGAGCATGGGCTGTCACGTAAGCCGCAATGATGACATTTGCAAAGGGGTCGTCTTGTACAAAGTCCAGATCTTCTTCGTAAATGACCAAGATCAAATCCTCACGAACGACGTCCACGTGTTTCATGTATTTGGTTTTGTCGTGAATCATCTGGAAGTAGCGGGAAGGTTCTGTCAAATATTCCGTCTTGGGTAAACACGGTCGTTGTGCCATTTTACCCCACAAGCAATTTAACATCACTTTGGCAAACGATCGCCTGCCTTCGTTTTTCTCGATGTGGTCTAAAGAGATGCCTTCTTGTTCATAGTATTTCTCTTTGAATTGTATTTGGTCTTCGGGAGTGTGACACCAGGACGGATAGCCGCTGGCTTCTTGTTTCAGTTTCAAAAAGGCATCCACGTAGTCAGCGAAAATGCCTTTCTGACTGGGATCACCCTTGTGGTATTGTTGTGTCTTGGGAAAGTGGCAAATTTCGTACACTTCTAACAGTTGGTATCCCATGTCCAGAGCTTTGAACAATTCTACGCTGACCCAGGTTCCCGTCAAGGCACGTTCTTCCTGGGTGTGCTGACAAGGCTGGTCTTGGTTGCACGTTTCGGCACAAGTACGGCACAATGGAAACATCAGTTTGCCTTGACAATGGTGAGGTAAGACGGGATGGTATAGGTTCGTGGGAGGCAAAACTTTACACTTGATCAAGCCTTCGTATTGTCGAATGTTTTTCAGGTCGATGTGTTCCGTCAGCAATTGCGGGTGCCCTACAGGAAAGCGACAATATTTGCACACGTAGGGATACAGCGAACACACGTCCAAGTATTTGATTTCTTCTCCTTTCTCTTCGTCGGCTTGGTACAGCAAACAGGTGGCATTGGTCCTTCCTCCGTACAAACTATCCCTCGGGTTCAGCGGGTCCATGAACTGGTAACTTTCCACGAGACGTTTAAACTCGGGATCGGTTTTCATACGGTGATCGTACTCGTGTTCCCACATTTCCACCACTTGGTATCCTTGCTGTTCTAACTTTAGGCGTCGCTGACAAGTGTCCTGGTACAAGTCTTCCATGGTTCGTTGCAAAAACTGATTTTTAGTGTCACGGTCAGGGTAACAGACGGGACATCCGTGAAATAAGCAACCGTTAAACTCGTACACGATCTTGGGGTTTTCTAAGTCCCAGCCATCGACCGAATACGTTCCGATGGTCTTTTCGCCCCCTCCGTTGCGGGCATGCTGAATCCACTTGTCTTCCTTGTCGCACAAGTAATGTAACCAACGTAGGGCTTTGACCGAGTATTGACGTTTGACAAAGTTGGTCGTTTGAGGGTTGATGAAAGCCACGGTGTTTTCAGGCATGAATCGTTGTCGATACACTAAGGAACACGCTTTGGGAATGGTGCAAGCTTCTTTGAAAGGATCGACCCCTCCGTGTTCCATGAACAGTTCTCGAAATTTTCCACAGCAACGCCGTAAAATGTCCACGTCGGAACGACAATACTTTAGCATTTCTTCCTGAAAGTCGAAAGGGTCGGAGGCGTGATCCTGGTACCAAGCGTAGAAAGCTTCTCGTTGTTCGGTACGCATGTTGTCGGGGTCGTAATAGTGAGCCTCAGGTAAATGGTGTAGAACGGCGTGTTGATTGGCTTCCGTATTGAAAAAGTGTGGAAAGTACCCTTTAGCCATTTCTGTCATTCCAAACGTTTTAGGCATTCGGCTCAAAGGCATGGCCAAGTAACTCATCGAATCTTTAAACTGTACTTGTCCCACTTGCATGAAAATGATTTTGGCTCCGTTCAAAGTCACTTTAGGACGCTCGGTGCCTTGTTCCGTATAATACCTCAAAAGAAACTGTCCATCGTATCCGGAGAAATTGTGAGCCATCACCGTGGCATGACGCTGACAATCTCCGTAACGTTCGATGTCCTCTTGGCTCCACGTCTTGTCGATGGGGTCCAAGACCCATTGGGCAAAATCGGCTAACGTGTTCGGTCCCCGAAAGATTTTTTCACGCCCTCCAGGAATCTTGCTGCAGTGAGGGCAATGACTGAAGATAGGTTCTTGAATGCACTTCTCGCACGCTCGATGAGCCACGCAGAAATTAGGAATGTGAATGCCGGTCTCTTGCATGTATTCGAAATCGAGAAAGATGAAATTGCCTTTCTTCTTGTGACCGTCCTCTTTCTCTGGTGGAGGTTGGTATTTTTGCACGTAGCATTGGTGTTCCAAGTCCACGATGTGGTGACAAATGTGACATTTTTTCTTTCCTCGACATACGTGTGCCTTGGCAGTATTGGTACATATGCCTTGTCCACACGTAGAGCACAATCTCAGGAGTTGACAAGCACATTTCTTCTGTGAACCTTGCGTCTTCAAATGTTGTTGGTAACAGGTAGGGCTGACAAACGTGCGCAGACAAGTTGAACAAGGCACTGGTCCTTCGCTCAGACAGGGTGGACAGGCCAAACATCCTGGGCATTTCATTCCACAATGTTTGTTTTGTTCTCGATTATTATAACCACGGTCACATTTCTCACAGTAATATCTGTATCCCAGGAATCCAGTGATAGTGGTAATGGTATCGAAATGGTCATCGTGATAATAAACATGAATGTATTTTCCGTCCTTAAAATTTCGGCCTCGAAACAACAGAGGCCCGCGCATTTCTTGAGGGTGCACTTTCAAGGTGTAGCGTGGAGCTAGGACATCTTGCAATTTTTGCATTTCAGGAATGCCACAGGGTGTGTCTTTGGACAGGCCAGCTTGTTGTAACAGGAGTTCTGCTTCGTTTCGTTGTTTGGCTCGGTCCGATTGTCGAATAGTTTTCCAGGCTCTTTTCCATTCTACCGTATCGTTCTTGTTGGCATAGGTTCGTCCCACCACGATGGCACGGGCTAAACACATCTGGTCTTGAGGGTTGTTAATTTGGACGAGACTCTTTTTGGTGCTGCGAAGGTCGTCCACCAATAACATCTTTTTGCGTCCAGTCCCTTGAGGAGGAGAGACGTGGATCATGTCTAGTGTGGCTTTTCCATCGGTGTTGTCAAACTGGTCATTAGATTGTTGCACGTGTTGAATCTTGACCATGACTTTGGAAGCGGTCAATTCTGCAGGGGTGCTAAACTCGATCCAAACAGGGGATTTCAAACCGTCGTGTTGTATGGAAAGTCTCAAGCGATCGTCTTCTTTGGGTTGACATTGTCGCTTGAGTGCGGTGAGCAAAGAATCCCACACCCCAGTGATGAACACTTCTGCTTTCTCTAACGGTACTTCAGCCTTGAAATCTTTAACTTCACCGTGTATTTGTAAGCCGTGGTTCTAAATTTTCTAGAGGAGCGCTTTCCGTCTCTCGAATGGAATAGTATTTTTCAGGGTTGACTAAGGGTGGTGAACTTGGTTTAGAGGTTTCAAATTCTGGTTCACTCATGTCCTCTTCAAAATCACTGGCATGAATTTGTGCCAAGACTTCAGCTCTGGTACGAGGCGATAGATCACGTTTCTGCCTCTTACTTTCTTCTTCTTCTTTCTTCTCGAATGAATAGGGTCGTTTCATCTTGAGTGCAAAACGTGAAATGACTCAAGTTTAAACACCACAGACTAATTTATAGTCGTGGCAGACCAGCGTATATAAAAGGGTGTGTGTCTTGTCCTTTCACTATTCATTTCACTCTCAAACCGAGCACAACGATGGAAGAGACTAGACAAATCGAACGTTTCGTCAGAGCTTTGCGAGGGGTCATTAGAAAATTCTCTTCAGACCAGCCTATGGACTGCTCTCCTTCCTTTCGAGATAAAAGTCAAGATACTTGCTATATCTGTCAGAAGAAAGGGCATTGGTCTTCAGAGTGTCCAGACCGTCAAAAAAGAAAAAAAAAGGGCTGAAAAAGACAAAAGTCAAGATACCTGTTATTATTGTCAAGAAAAAGGACATTGGTCTCCAGATTGCCCAAAAAAGAAACAAGAGGAGTCAGAAGAAAAGAGGAATTCTTCAGAAGAAGAGAGGGATTCTTCAGAGGAAGAGAGGGATTCTTCAGAGGAAGAAGAGGAAGAAAGAAGACAATTATATTTACAAGAGGCAAAGAAACAGGAGAGGAAAAGAAGAAGGGAAGAAAATGAGGAGAAAGAAGAGGAAAAGACGGTGAAGAAATTCAAAAAACAGAGAGACTAAACAAGGAGAAAGAAGAAGTCAATGAACTTTTTATTAAAGTGTTGTGTTGTGAATTGTGAATTGGATTGTAACAATGGATAAAAGAATAAATTAATTATATGAGGTAAGTGTCTTTGAGTTTTGATTTTAAAATAAGAACGTACACTCACGCACTCATACACAGACACGTACTATAGGGGGTAAAATGGGTGGGTTTTTTTTTTGAGTTATTGGCAAATTGAAAGGCTATCTCTTTTCGAGAAATGTGGGTGGCCCTGAAAAGGGCCTTTTTTTGGTGCAGGGGTGAGTTCAAGCAATCAACTTTAACTGCCTTAAGCCTTTGCCACGGCCAAGGCCTACTTCTGGACTGCGTAATGTTGATGATGATTGGGTTGAAATCACTAAGGGTGGTACGGTAGGCTTAGTCACAGGGTTGACGTGTTTAGCTCCGGAAGGTCGTATTCTCTTCGGTCGTAATAAAGAAGTCTGATACATTTGTTTCAGACTTCTTAACTCCGCTAAAATGTCCAACAGTACCGTAACCGTTTGATTTTCACCCTCTTGTTTCTTTGCTGCTACTTCTTCTTGCTGTTGTTGCTGTTTTTTTTTTCTTACCTCTTCTTCTTGCTGCTGCTGTAGGAGAAAAGCTTGTTCCGCTTCCTTTTGTCGTTGTATAAATTTCTCCAATTCTTCTTTCTGTCTCTGTCTAAAATTCTCCACTTGCGGTAATGAAGAAGGTAACGAATGTTCCGGAACAAATTCTTGCGAGGTAAGAAAATCCACAAAATCCCAATTCACCTCTTCTGAAAGTAAGTCCGGGTTCCCTTGGGCAGTCTCCCCTGCTGGTGCACCCCAATGGATCGTTTTCTGAGTTTCCGTCATGTTGAATCACTGTCGCATAGATTGACTGCACACAAGCGCTAGCGAATCTATATAGACCACGTGACGTCACAGACTGCTCTCTTCGGATTGGATGCGGGCTGACTGAATTTTGTAACGCGTGTTCGGATTGGTGAATGAACTCAATCCGTTTCAATCCTTCCTCTACCTATAAATAAGCGCAGTTCACTGCATTGATTCACCTGTTCTCGTCGCTTCAAGATGTGGACCACAGTCGAATCATCCACCCTTGTGTCTTCCATGATGTTTAGGACGGACATGCTCATGTATGTCCGGTCCAAGTGGACCGTTGTCGACAAGTCAGACACCAGTCTGTGGATACGAAGAGTGTACGTAGAAAGACAAGGTTGCCTCAAGAGGACACTGATTTATGGCCCTCGAGTAAGACGCAGCTTGAGGACAAGAATATGCCGCCGATGCCCTTTATGTTAATGCATACATTAACATAAACCCAAAGGCCCTTTTCAGGGCCACCCATATTTCTCGAAAAGAGAATGACTTTCCATTGCCTACCCCTTTTTTTAAAAAAAATTAAAAAAAAAAAATCCCATGTTAAATTCCGATTGTCCCTAAAGTAGTTTTCTTTTCTCCCATGTTAAATTCCCCTTGTCCCTAGATAGACCCACACTTTATTCCCCCCATGTTCAATTCCCCTTGAGGCTAGAGTGGCCCAAGACTTTTTCCCATGTTAAATTCCCTTGAGGCTAAAGTGGCCCACGATTTTTCTCCATGTTAAATTTCCCTTGAGGCTAAAGTGGCCCAAGGGGGTCCTGTAATGCTAATTCCCATTGAGGCTAAGGTGGCCCTATTCACTACTGGTGGCGTTTTAAATTGATATTAATGTTATAATGGTTAATAATAGGCATAGGCAACCTCTTACCTAGTTTCACGACTATGCCGTAAGTTACGACTGACTTTCGAAACGAAAATCAATCAATTGGATGATTTTTAACATTATCCCTCATATCACATGCAGGATTCCTAATAGTGCCTGAAATTACATGATAGGTATGAGACAGAACTAGCCACAAATATTTGAAACACAAGGAATAAGAAGGAAAATGCATAACAAGTCCAACATGAAAAAACAAATCCACAGCTATAAATCTGACGCATATCTTAATGAAGCTCGATATTATATTGTTTGCTCCCACGCATTTTCGTACAAATAAGCTGTAGAACAGGTGTAGCACGTTTCTAGCTTTAAATAACTCAACCCACGCAAACTCAATCAATCAATATATCGATCAATCGATCAATCAATCAATCAGTCAATCGACCAATAAATCGACCAATAAATAAATTAATCAATTAATCAATTATTCAATTAATCAATTAATCACTCAAGCAAGCAAGCAAGCAACCAATCAATCAATCAGTCTGGATCTATCAACCTGGATCTATGGAAAGCAGTCAAACCTGAGAGAGGAATATTTTCCTGGCCACAGGCAAACCTGTGAAACAGTAAAATTGACTATTTTTGCAATATCTGAGGACATGTATATCAGGCCCGGCACTAGGGCAAGGCGAACGAGGCAACGCCCTTGGGCCCCGCGCTCTCAGAAAAACAACTTCGCAATGCGATTTTTTCTGCTTGGGACCCCGCGCTCATCGCTTGCTGCCTTGGGCCCCGCACATCCTAGGGCCGGGCCTTATGTATATTCCACACAGGAATATAATATTATTGTGAAGACGATATATTGTGTCATTAATAATGGACAATATCCCTATTTTTAATTCGGAGAGATGTTATTCGCCGGGGAGACCCTTTATCACCGTACTTATTGATAATAGGAAGTAAACTTTTTGCTATAAAACTAAGAAAAGAACACAGATATCACATGCATTTTCTATAATGAAATGGAGTTCAAGTTAGAGACGTACGCTGATGACGCTTTTTATTATTAGGCGGTTTTCTGTTGTCCTTAAGACAACCATGCAGATTTTAAATGACTTTGTCTCGGTATTAGTTCTGTACTGCTATGTTTTTAAATCAAAAGCTATCAATAGATGTCTCTAGATATTCTTAATTTAGTAAATATAGACAACTTTTAATCATGTACAAGGCGGAGAACAGACGGTTTTGTACTTATTAAACACCTTTTTGATGCACAAGGATCTCTATAACGTTTTGATGAAATGCAACACAAACTAATAATTTTACACAGTACTTTGATTTATCTCAAATATATCAGTGATGATGAAAATGAAAACGAAAAAAGTTTGAAAGTTGAAATAGTTTCCATGTAATAATTGACAACATTGCTCTCGTTATGGTAAGAGCTGAGAATAAAAATATTTATAAAGATCTAATGAGAATCAAATTACAAACACCGAATGATAAACATGAAACTTGGTCCAGGCAGCTTGGGTGTGCAATTGGCGCAAATGAACAGACCAAGACCAACTCTTTTGGTTAAACTTTGTACAAAAGACACAAAACTGGTTGGCTTTAAGTTTAGATTTTGACATAAAAATATTGCCAAAAATCAGTTTTTGAAAAAGATTAATTTAAGTAATAATGTTAAATGCATCTTCTGTAAGGAGGTAACAGAACAAATTGAGCACCTGTTCTATGACTGTTCAGTTACTGAAAAATTTTGGAAATTATTTGTGGAATGGATCCAAACTTGCGACCCAAATTTTAAAATTACACGAAAATTATTGGAAATAACTTTGATTAGCTCGTCAACTTCCTAAATTTCCTCACCAAAAATGTTACAAACAGAGCACGTTGTGCATAAAAAATACCGGATCTCATCCATTATAAAAATTGTGTTTTACCAAAAAGGGCTGGAAAAATATGCCGCCAAAGTGAATAGCAGAAGCTATAAGTTTAAGAAAAAGTGGACCTTGTTCTCAGTTTTTGGTTTGATTTCTTAGTTTTCCTTTACTTTATATCAAACAATCAAACAGGCAATTTAACATACATAGTGGTTTGTAATGTATTTTCTTGTGTACCATTTTTGTGAGTGTATGTGTGTATCATATTTATGAGTGTATGTGTCTGTGTGTGCATGTGTGTATTGTTTCAAAGTAAGGGAACATATGTAAAGATCAAGATGGAAAATATTTTAAGGTAATGTCCCATACACATGGCCAGGTGGTGATGTAAGGCGACAAGCAAAAACCTGACAACATATGTTAAAAAATTATTAATTGACTAGTTCAAGATTTGCATCTATAATAATGTGAAGACTTATATTAATGAGCAACAGGTAGAATCACTGAAAGACGATGCTAGTATAGATGAGGATTATTCCTTATTTCATTTATCCATATAATTTCCTCTTAGCACAATTTAAAGTAAGAAACAATCTCAGTCTCATATGAGTACTGCTAGATCTAAATCCGGTGTTACTTTTAGGAATCAAGCGTCTGATAAGACTGACTAGAAATCTTTGTCTCTTTCTAACTGCACTTATTTCAAGACAACAAAGAACATTATTTCTGATTCCTATAGAGTGAAAAATAAGCAAAGAACAAAGACAGTGCTGTTCCAAGTGCTCTTATTTCTAGGAGGTCAGGATCGCGGACATATATTGGAAAGAACACATTTGTTGGATCAAACAAGCAATCTGATTTTGTTATGGATATTTGTAAACCATGCATGTCGAACGGTTCAATATGACGTATTGGTGATTCTGCCAAACCCATCCCTATTCAAATAGTAAGGGACACACGAGCTACTCAAAGTCTTTTATTATCAAGTACTTTAACTTTATATGATAAGTCATCGCCTAGTGACAGTGTCCTTATTCAGAGTAGAGCTTTGTTAATGTTCCTCTGCACTATGTAAATTTGTCATAAGACTTTGCCTCAGGATGCGAGATCGTCCGAGCTGTGTTTCTTTACCCATTGAAGGTATTCTTTTATTGCTAGGCAATGACCTAGCTGGATGGTAGTTGTGATTATTCCACTTGTAGCTAAAATCTTTTTTTTTGTTGCATGAAAATGTTGATCTTATTGAAAATGAGGTCCCTGATTTATACCCTGCTAATGCTGTTACTAGAGATATGTCAAAAAGAGCTATTGAAAATGATGTTGATAACGCAATTATCCCTTTAGCTGACATATTTAGATTTATTGGTCATGTTTTGTTGAGGTCACGTTAGCTCCTGTTGGTCATATTGTGTGCATCCACAATATTTCCTGCGGCAATTTCTTTTGAGGAATATTAAGACTACAACCATCGCAAATAGCTTTAATAACGTTGTTTTTTTTATAAAAAAAAACTTGTTGGCTTTCTAATATCTGTCCAATCTTTTCGTGGATAAAATGTTATGTATTTAAGTTTGCAGCAAATTATGCATTAATCATGCATCGAAAAAATCCTCTGCCTAACGCCATGAAAGTCAAGGAGCTTTTGGACGATTTCATCAGAATTTTAAGAATATTAATTGGTCATATTGCTTTAATGCAGACAAAGATTGGGATGAGGGCGTTCATTTGCTACTGTTTGCTACTATGGAATCAGTTCAATAATCATTAGGGTTTAGTCCCTTTGAACAACTTTTGGACATACTCTCAGTGGACCATTGAAGTTATTAAAAGAGAAACTTATTTCAATCGAAGATTCAGAGATCAAGCTTCTTGCTTATGTCTCTGACTTCAAATATAAGTTGCCAAAAGCTTGTGAAGTAGCAATAAATAATTATCAATCTACTCAGGCAAACATCAAGTCAATGTATGACAGAAATACAAAAGAAAGGAGTGTTCAACCTGGCGATAGAGTTATGGCACTATTGCCCATACCTGAAAATCCTCTTCAGGTTTAGTACTATGGCCCTTGTACAGTTACAAAGAATGTAAGAAACTTAAATTATATCATTATCACTCCTGTGAGGTAGAAATATAAAAAAATTGCCATATAAATATGTTGAAGGAGTATGTTGAGAAAACCCTGTTTAAGTCAATCAATTAAGGTGTACCTATCCCACACAGTGAGGATTTAAACGATGACGTGCAATCGGACTGTAGTGACGTTGTTTTTAAAGCAGTCTTTGGAATTCGGAAATATTAATAGATCTGGAGCAAGATCTTTTCACATATACATATACAAGAAAAGATTAAATTAAAACAGCTGTTATTCCAATATGGGTACTTTTTAGTTATTCCAACACGAACAAATACAATTTATCATTTACTGAAATTATAGATTATACACTTGTGAAACAGCATCCTTACAAGGCGAATCCTCTCAAGCAGGAATGTTGAAAGGAAGAATGATTTTATCGGCCCAAGTAAAAATAATTGGAGTTCGCCATGTAATCTCATGCCGAGACCAGATAGTTTTCCCTATGTGTACTGATCATAGAAAGGTGAACAATGTCACCCAAACAGATTCATTTCCAATACCAAGAATCGATGACTGAATTGGAAAAACTGGAAATGCGAATTATTTTACCAAGTTCGACCCGTTGAATGCATTTGGCAAAGTCTACACATGGTCAAGAAAGTTCGACATTTGCAACTCCAGACGGACTTCATCAACATAAAGTTATGCTATTTGGTATGAAAAATTCTTCCTCATCATTCCTACGTTTAATGAACATGATAAAATATGTTATAGATGGCTACGATACGTACATTTATTACGTCATTATATACAACGACACGTGGAAAGATCATTTAAAATCCGTATGGATCGACTCGGTGATGCAATTTTGACATTTAACATAAGCAGAACTGAGTATTGTCATGCATATATTACATTGTTAGAACATAATAGGACACGGTAAAGTTAAACCTGCAGAAGGTAAGGTTAAGGCTATCTCAGAATTCCTAGTGCCTATCAGTAAATATCAACCAATAAAATGTTTGGATATGCCTGTATGTTGTTGCTCAATCATAATTGTTTAACCCCTGACCATTTGTTGAGTAAGAAACCAAGTTTCATTGGTCTGACAAATGTTAGGAGGCTTTTGATAAATAATATGCTATACTTAAGAGTACACCAGTTCTTTAAGCGCCATAATTGAGTCAATGATTTAAAATGTATGTTAGTGCAAGTGATTTTTGGGGGTTAGTGGAAGATTGATTCAAGAAGACAAAAATCGCGTGGATCATGCTATTTTTCTACAAAATCGTTACATGCATTAGAGAAATTATTCCACTATTAAGAAGCAGTGCTTGGTTTTAATATTGACTTTGCAACACTTTGAAGTATATATTATTACAGATGTGGATCATCCAGTGTGCTGGTTTTTTTTTGCGTACACAATTAGACAAGCATCAGAGAAATTATTCTAATATTGCGAAGGAGTGCTTGTCTTTCATATTGACTTTACAACATTATGAAGCGTATATTAGTTCAGTTTCTTCTTTGATTATTGTATTCAGTGATGACAACCTGCTTACGTTCATCTACAAAATGAAACAATTAAAACCAGAGGTTGTTCAGATGTAGTTCGTTGATACGGCATCTAAATGGAAACGATAATATGATTGCAGATGAATTATCACTTATATAGAATTAATATATTGCAGAGAGAGAGAGAGAGAGAGAGAGAGAGAGAGAGAATCTGTGTTGGGGTTTGGACCGAGACAAGGAAATCTCAGTCAAGGGGTTATATTATTTGTCTCCCCACGACATATAACGTAACCCCGCGACTGGGATTTCCTTTTCTCGGTCCAAACCCCAACGTAGATTATTTTTCTCACCCAATATTTTCCTTTAAAGTAAAAAGAATTCTTCACTAGTGTTCTTGTCCAATGTTTACATGCGGCGCATGAATATAAATATGTTAATGAGGGGTGTGGTGTGACCGTTACGTCCGAAGTACACAATTTATACGCGTGAGCAAAGAAAAGCAACATAAAACGTCGCATAGTAATGAGGTATTATCACATTTAATATATGGATGTTATATGAAATTTACAATAAATAATTAATATTTATTATAAGCAACTTCTATTTTCATTAGTTCCAATTTGGAAAAGTTATATTGTAAATAATAAAACGATATTGGGTACTCAGCTCTGCTGTAGTTATACTTAGTACAAGCTGTAACGAAGAGTAACATCTTGCTTTATTATTCATGGGTAATTAGAGATCTGTGTCACTATCGTATATAACTATTCTTTTCTTTGGAGGAGGTGAAACTATCTGTGACATACTTGTGTTGTTCTTAATATTGATTGTAAAATTAACCCCGTGTATAATAGACGTCCAAAAACGGACTCTAGTGGACAACCATGTGCCAAACTTTCAAGTTCACATATTCTTTGAACATTTATTTTTCTGTCCTGGAAATATGGCAAGTGCTACAGTGAAATTTGCTTATGGATTAATGTGCTGACGGATAAATTATTCCTTCTGGCTGGTGCATTTTTTGTCATTAAATATTGTAGGTATATTTTTGATTCAGCCGGGGTACAATGGAGATGCTTAACATAATCAGAACAAAGCATGTTTTATATAACACTTTCCACATAGCATCGAGAATTTTATCCTATCTGTAGCAGTCATTTTTTCAGGTCAGAGTCATTAAATGTAGCTAACAGTATATCATTTGTTTCAAACGAAGTATTTAGAACTAGTTAGGTAGCTTCAGCTACATTAATGACGCTGACCTGAAACTGTACTGAGCTAGGCCTGTATATAAGATAAAATTGACCATGCTGTGTGGAACAAACTAGCATAATGCCATAAAACCCGACATCGTATGCGTTTGTGTCTTTGTCTCTCTCGAAATGTTTTTGCATGGTGTGTTCTATAAGATGGATTTACCTTAAGTTACTATGTTTTTGTTATATATTTGTTGCTGTTGTTGTTGTTGTTTCATTTTAGTTCAACTACGTCAGGTACAGCAGAAGACAACAAGGGTTTCTTTTTTTTTTTTAAAAGTAGTTCTGAGCGCGTGGACACCTTGACTGAGACGACTGGTCTGTGGTCTGAGATGGCTAGACTGAGACAAGAAAAGTAAGGTTAGCAAAACAGCTTGATCTCTCTGTCGCATGGGCGATAAATAAATAAATAAATATATATATATATATATATATATATATATATATATATATATATATATATATATATATATATATATATATATATATATATATATATATATATATATATGTGTGTGTGTGTGTGTGTGTGTGTGTGTGTGTGTGTGTGTGTTGTTGACAAGTTTTAAAATCAATCTTAATTTCACTGACTTTGAACTAAACTATTATTCGGGGTTATTGTGAATTCGGTCAAAGAAGTTTTGGACAATACCGCTGTGATACGTCAAGACTGTTGACACTACAACATGTTCAAGGATATTGGTATATCAGTACATATAGAACGTGGAATTCATTCGGAACAATCTATTCCTTTGGACTTGTGATGGAAAATGTTAGGATTATTTGGATTAAATTTACAATACGGTAATTTCCACTTCAAGATTAATTGTATAACTTAGAGAATTAAGCTATTCGTTTTGCTGTAAAAGGTTGTTGGGTTTGTTTTTTCTATTTGTTAGTTTAAGACCATAGAGTCGTAACTTTTTCTAGGTCTTAAGTTTTGATACCTCTGCGCTACTACACGAATGCGCGTAGTCTTCCAAAGGTTACATTGGCTTGAGCAATTCTGTCGTAGTTTTCATCATATATATGGACTGCACGTGACAGTACGCCCGTCAAGATTGTGTAATGTGTCAACTGCCAGAATGGCTTGACCATTTATTGTGACGGTCGGCTCTACGTAAAGCTTTCTTGTTGCAGGTTGATGCATCACCTCTGCTGTTTTGATACTTTTGTAAAAACAACAATTGTCGCAAGCTGAAGAGAAGAGGTCCATACTCTACTGCATGTCATGTTCAGAGTTAGCATTCAGGGAACAGTCGCCAGTAATTAGGAGATCAGTAGTCTCGTCAGATTGAAGAGCTTGCCGTCAGTCTGGTACCAGATGTCGATCCCAGTGTGATAACCACGGAAGGTATCAGTAAACATAGCGTTGCTCGACTCCATTGGTAATTGGGAATGGTTCAGATGACTTGCTCTCGTCTACGACACAAGCGAACATGCAATCATGGAATTGCTTTACCATCATGATGAAATTCTCTGGTAAATCAAATTTTGTCATGATCTTCCAAAGGTCTCTATGGCTTACTGTGTCAAAGGCTTTCGTCAAGTTGATGAATGTCATTTACAGGCTGGGGTTGTGAGCAATGTTCCGATCGTTGTGGATTTGGCAGACGGGAGCCTAACAGACAAATATAACGTCTGTAACTTAAAGCGCACATCAAAGCCATCCAAAGTTAAAATTGGCCCAACTGTTATCCAACGCATTTTTATCACTGCCATTATTGTCTGCTTCTCCGTTTCAACTATATATGGTGGCAGCGAGAATGCGTAGAGTTCATGTGTCAGTTTTTTTAAAAAGACATTTAAGACTAATTTTTTGGTATTGTCTCTGATCACAAGAATCCAACACCTTTGTAGAATATATTTTCCAGTTTTATATATCAAGACTGCATTCTTTCGTACTAAAATCACCCTACACCAACATGTGTTATTAGAAAAACTGATTTCGTATATTCGATAAAATACAGGTTTTAAAGCTTCAAGGGACATCACTGTGCATGGAACGCTTACCGCTAATCAAACATCACTTATATCCCTTTCTAAGCCCTCATTCAAGCAGTCCCGACTTGAGGCCAATTATATATTAGATGATTTGTGAAATTATGATTGTGACAGATGTCACCAAAATATCACATTCCCAATCTGTGATAAAACTATGGAGATAGTGTTTTAATTTAACGGAAATCAATCCGTTGGCAGGATTATGGAAGCCAATTTATTTTTGAACGCAAATGGACAACTCTAATATTGCGTGGTCGTAAAAATGGTTTCTGACAGGAATGATTCTATAAAGAGCTCGAGTTTGATAAATGTTTCCGTATCCGAGAGTCATGCTGGGGTATCAATTTAGCTTTGTAATCTATCACGCAGATCGGTCACGTAATGCCACTCTTCTTGATCAATTTTATTGCGTTAGCAGACAAAAGAAGCAAAGCAAGTACTTAATCCGTAGAGAGCAACACTGAAAAGCCTCGAATTCATAAATTTTGTAAGTCTGATATTTAGAAAGAGACGCTAGAATCTTGAGTCGGTTTTGTTATGTACTTAAAGGCAGATAAAAAACTTATTTCCGTTACGCTCGTTTATTCGCGGATATTAGCCGTATCTTCCTACGATGGTCCAGAGAGGAAGATTTACGATAAGGTTATTTTATTTATTTAATATCCATCCCTACGTTTCTCTGTTGGTCGATATTACTACTACCTTACCTTCCAATACAGTGAGAAAAGAAAGATAAAAGGGGTGGGGGAACGACCTTGGGACAAAATAATATTTTAAAAGATTTTGTTTTTAAAGACCTTATTGTCGGTTTAAAAAGAAAGGCAAAACAAAAACATTAAATGCATTACATCATTGTGCGCCTCCTAACCAAGAAATTTACTGTACAATATTGACAGGTTATTACAACTTTGTATCATTGGTAATGTCACCACTGTAGATAAATCCCATGGAACGTGTACATATACCGTTATGACGACGAAGGTATTGTGGGTTACTTGGTGCAAGTTCATTTTCAATGGTTTCACCAAGCCCAAATTATTTTTTCTCTCACTCTACCAACTTTGCACTTATTGTGTCCGTTACATATGAGAGAGAGAGAGAGAGAGAGAGAGAGAGAGAGAGAGAGAATCTAGAGAGAGAGAGAGAGAATAGAGAGAGAGAGAGAGGGAGAGAGAGAATCGAGAGAGAGAGAGAATGAAAAGCAGACGGATTTCGATACAATTGTGTACTGTATTTAATTTAGAAAACGGAGCTTCTTAATATATCTTTTATTCTTTTTTTCTTATGTTGTTAACGATTAAGCAGTGGAAATTTACCACTGATCTAGAGTATAAAACCCATCGACTAATGCTAAAATACTGTTTTGATGAATGCTATTTGCAATCTGATATATCAACAGTACTGGTATATCAAAATGCTTTGTACCAACACTTTAAAAGCCATGTTATATTTAATGTATGTATGTATGTATGTATGTATGTATGTATGTATGTACGTATGTATGTGTGTGTGTGTGTGTGTGTGTGTGTGTGTGTGCGTGTGTGTGTGTATGTATGTATGAGTGATTTCATGCATGACGATCTTCAGTGTGTATGTGTGTGTGCGTGTGTGTGTGTTGGAGGTATATCGTAGCTGTAACAGTTTTGCAGTCATTTCATATTGCTACGATGTCTGAAGTATAGCAGTTTATAGTGATGTCTGACAATGGGGCGGACATGTAGCATGATGTCCCACCAAGTCATATTATCCTGACTTCAGGTCGACTAGTCCTAGCACTAACCTCTTAATGCTGACCGCCAAATGAAGCACCTGCTAGTACCATTTTTATAAGTCATTATGGATTCTGTATGGTCTGTTACGGAAGGAGGACCATGGGGGTGACACCATGAGCTACCACACTGGGTGACACCAACCCGAGTGACGCCACTGAACCCAAACAACAACAACAACAACCTTTGAAAATTGAAGTCATATGTTTCTAAATGTTAATGGCAGCGAAATCATGGCTTAGATAATGATGTTCTACTTTTCGTATGTGCAGGAAATTTAAAGTGTTAAACAATAATGCATACCCCCTCTGTCTGTCTGTCTGTCTCTCACCTTACTTAGTATTAGTTTTGTTTCGTATATAGAGAGGTTCGTCTCCACGAATAAAGAACACTGTAATACAAACACACTTATATTCAAAAGTTTTAAAATATCCCACGTATGTAAAGAGAGTAACAAGTCAATCTTATGCCTGGGTTGGGATAATATGATCGTACGGTGTGCTGATATAATAAGAGCGATGTCTGGTTCTGTCCATAGACAGGTGATAACATACTTTACCACTGCAAGAGAGCTTCCCTGTTTTTTTTTTTAAGTAGGCATGTGATATTAAAGCATCAATGTGCGAAAAGTCGTATATGCCAAATCATCGAAAAAATACTGTGCCTTGAAAGATATTGGTCCTAAACATTCGTTGGATTCCATTGAAACCAGATAATATCAAAGTTTCAATACATTATAAGCCACGTGATTTCTACTTTGAACTGAAAAACCTGCCAATTTTTTTAACGTGCACAAATTAATCCGATTGTGCACGTTAAAAAATTGGCAGGTTTTTCAGTTCAAAGTTCGGCGACATCCGTCGGCGAACCGATTTCTGTTGACAGCTGGTACACAACATTTGATGACGCCACCGTTGTAAACATAAGAAGCTTATACTACGCTTTGCCGGATTGTCTTCAAAGTAAGTTCGCTCTTCAAAGCATTCCAGCGGCCTAGCTGATCACCAATATTCACCCAAGTCTGTTTTTTTTTTTATTTATTATATCGAATGCACGCTTTTTCTTCTCAGATCCGCTCTTCATTCCCTCTCCGTTCAATTTGTGCTCAACGTGCGAATGTTTGTTATTATTATATTATTCATTAACTGAATTTGTCGAACGCATCACATCACTACCTTTCGAGCGTTCCCCAAAAAGAACGAAATTACGGGCGAATTCGTTGACTGAATTAGTTGGTGGCACCACTTAATTGTAAAATGAAGATTTAAACGTCGTTTTAACTTAACATCTCTATTATTCAAAAGAACGGTTTATGTCAGGTAGCTTTTTTAACAAATCATTTCCTTCTGCCCAATCTTGAGTTAGATTGGAAAAACTGTGAAATTTAAGATAAATGGCGGCATTGAGGCGTTAAACTAAGATAATTTTATTTCTCATTTCTAAATCTGTTATTGGATAGACCAAGAGTTGGCGTCCTTGCCAAGATGTACTAAAATGGTAGCAACAGTTAATTTTTAAGTACCTTTTTAGTCTTTAACCCAATGGTTTCTTTTCTAAAACTGGGAGATTTATTCCGCTCATATTTTTTTCCTAAACTCACTAACCACATATGTATATGCCAGGCTACCTGAGCTATTAAAGTTTTCATTTCTTTTCAAAAGTTCTTTACATTTAACTTCTATAGTAGAGTCAAATTGTAAACAACAAAGATCCTGATCTGCCGTATCATCATGTGCCTGCAGATAAGGGTCTATGTTACCTTTTCTACTGGGTTCTTCTAGCAAACTGCACAGAATCAGATCTGTTGGCACATTATCGGTCGGCAAATCTGGGTCTGCGCAGTTTGCAGTTGGACTTGTCTTATACGTGAGTACATACAGTAGCTTCTTTATTTTTTTTAAACAGGATATTGTTTTTTATTAATATTAATACAGCTATCGTATATTTCTTCATGAAGACTTAATTAACCACTTTCACGGCAAATATACACATCTTCTTAATTCTCTTTCTTCCCGTTGATTAAATAATCTAAAAGACTTCTCACTACTCTCATGCTTATCATCTATCAAACTGTCTGCTTCTTGCTCGTTAAATACTTCATTTGTATTAATTTGCTGCAAGTTCTGTTTCCGCATAATAGTTTATGTACTGTACTGGTCAGTGCATAAAGAATTTGTCTTAGGCACAGGCCCCTGGCTGGTGACTTAAATGAACTCAAGCCGTGACTGAAATTCCACAAGCCGGACAGTTCATACCTGTCAACTCTCAAGCCAGGATTTTGGGGGTATTTCCTCACCTACCTCCCGATCTCGTAAAATCTCCCAATTTGTCGCAGAGAAGTCCCGATTATTACATTATGTCTGTCAATTTTCATTTCTCAGAATAAAAGAAAGAAAAGAAAAAGAAAACATACATAAATAGATATAGCATGTGCAATCCACAGATGCCATATTCTATTTTATCACTTGTGAATACTGTAGTGATGAGATCAGTGCCGGATTTAGGCCTAAGCTAAACAAGCTACAGCTTAGGGCCTCATAGTACTAATATTAGCACCCTTACTCGTATCTCGTGGACAGGGTACTAACATGAGCATATACGTGTTAATGGAGCAAGCCGGGTGTGATTCACATCCGGCGCTCTTTTAGTCTAATAATAACACTTTAAACATATTCCTTGCATATAATCCAATAAATTGAGTAGTCCTCTTATTTAATACCGGAAGTATCGAAAATCATTGTAGAAATAGTTGTAAAATCTCGTTTACCTTTTTTAGCCGATATTTTCGTTTAGATGGTCCGCCATATTATTTCAAATAATGATTACTTCCGTTCTCAGTCTCGTTTGTTTGTGCCATATAAGGACATTTACGCCTTATTTGGAAATGTAAACAAATCGTAGTAAAAATTTGGCGCCGTTTGGGTCAGAAATTCTGCACATTAAAAGTAAATACGGTTTATCGGCAACTTTGAAATTCCACCAAGAAGCGATTATTCGCACTTGATTGATAATAATATAGCGTAGAATATCCAAAATATGGTCTGGCAAGCCTTATGTAGAAAAGGGGTCACGGCGAGAGTCTCGCGTTATCTGTCACGGCGGACAGGATAAGGTTAGAGTAACCATGCTGATTTATTTTATCGTGTAAGGGCTTAATAAATTCAAAATAAACCAAACTTCTTTCACAACATGATTATACTTATGTAGTTGATTTCTACACTGTTTGTTTTTCTGACTTTAGTGATGATTTTGTTTGCTCCATTACATGATATAGGATCAGTTCGTAGCCTCAACCACAACAAATCAGGTTGAGGCTACGACATCGTAGCTAAGGGCCTCACAGTCTGAACTCGGTCTAAGGGGCCTTTCAATTTTATTTTATCCCAAATATGGCCTCTACAGCTTCCCATGGCTTAGAGCCTCGCTATGTATAAACTGCTACACTGCAGACATCGTAGCGATATGACTGAAAAATTGTTAAAGCATTTGTCTTTCAGTACTTGTCTTGAAAATCACCAAGACAATTTAACTTGAAACGTTTCCTAGCAACTTGTACATACATATGCGCAAATTCTGGATCCAGTGAGTCCTGACTAAAATTTGACTACTGGTGGTAGTTTAGTTTCATTAAATCTTTCTCACGAATCCATATATTCGTATGGATACATACATTTTGTTTAAAACCTAGAGGACATGTTAGGTGATAGGACGTCGCTGTTTTCGCTAAATATTTCCTCCAAATGTTTAGTGTTTATGTGAATTTATAGTCTTTTAGATATTTAGCAGATTGCTCAAGTGATCGACACATAAACCATTCACTATATAAAATGGTATTGTTCTTTATATAAATACCTGTTGGAGGACTTCATTCTCAAATCTGTCAACTATAAAGTCATTACTAAACCATATAGAGGTTTAATCATTATTGAATAATCTTTAGCATGTTTATAGGATTTATTTCTCCATTCATAAAATTATTGCGAAATATACATTTTCCTAATAAAACGTTGAACATCTTTTTATAGCTTTTTCAAAATTGCAGGTAATTATTGTTTGGTCGTATTCTATGATTTTCTGATCACTTCTAATTTTATAGGTTACTGCATTTGTATGGGAAATATGAACGATTTTATTTTCGGATGGATACTGCACGATCTGTGGGAGTGAAATATCTATTCGAGAAAATGAGTTGATATTTTCCCATACAAAAAGCCATAACTTTTTATTATATACTCATATGATTATTATACCTAAGGCTTAATTATAAAATAATGCACTACAAAAAACAAAGTAATTAAATTTATGCTGTATTCCAAAATAAATACGCAACTGTAGATTCATCAATACACAACATCCAAATTAATGGGCGCATAGCACCGACCAGAGAAATTTGAACTTAGTCGCGCGCTCGACGTCACTTTCAAAACGAATTGTAGTTTTGGTTTACTCAAAAATTGAAATCTAGACTCATATTGTTAATGAATGCGCATTGAAGCAGCTTTTCCATTTAGTCTGGAATTTATTGATTTTGGTGTTTTATCGATTCTACTAAATTCCGCTGATTATGGACTGGATTTATCTTTGTCAATTCCATATCTAGTACATGTGATTTGAGCAGGAAAGGAGGGACGTGTCTTGACTCAGTTGCATGTGTGTTTCTGTTCTGTCATGGAATGTTTCAAATCATAATGTGGGAAAAATATAAAGTCTTTCAACTCTGAGTATCAAAATGACGCTATAGAATATCACGTTCCTTTCATTTTGAATGCATTAAGGAGAATGTTATTGCAGTTGGACTGTAGTTGAATTTACAGTACAATTTCGAAATGTGTAATCAAGCTTTAGAACCCATGACATAGCTCATGTAATTCGGATGTGCAGACCTAAGAAAGTACATTTTGATGAAATTCAAGATGAAAAATGTACGTATATTTGTTGCAATTCTTATTGCCAGCTAAGGGAGACTGTTTATGCCTGTCACTTGCATTCTCTTTGTAGTGACCCCAGCTATGTTATGACCTGTATGGCATCTATCTCTAGCCTAAATCCAAAACACTATCAACAAAGTTAACGCGGAAAATTGCCAAGCAACTGGTGTGTGACAATCCATTCAGACAACGGAAATAAGAATTCTTCGTCGTTTTGGCTTATTGGCTCTGAGGCCCATGCTTTTCTACCAAAACCATCAATTGCCCCCACGAATTTAGTACTTTCACTTATAAAATGGTAAATATCTGATAGATATGTGATAACTTTTGCACTCAGTATGTTTTCTATACCTTTTTAATATACTCCAGACAGCGCTGGTGATAGTCTGAACCATTCCATTAACGTTACATAAATTTCTCCTAAATAATTGTTCAAATGATCAGAATGATATTTTCAATTCTGCGTCTCTCACGTTTATTGTGGACGTCGCAGAGAGCATGTTCGTTCAGTTGCTTATTTGAAAATTTCATTTGTGACTCAGAAAATTCGTCCACAAGTAGTGAATGGGGCCACCATAGGGACAATGGGAATTAGCATTACAGACCCCCCCCCCCCGGCCACTATAGGGACTATGTAAATTTAACATGGAGAAAAACCCTGGGCCACTATAGGGACAATGGAATTTAACATGGGAATAGATTTTGGGCTTGTTTAGGGACAAGGGGAATTGAACATGGGGAATAGAGTTTGGGCTTGTCTAGGGACAAGGGGAATTGAACATGGGGAATAGAGTTTGGGTCTGTCTAGGGACAAGGGGAATTGAACATGGGAATAGAGTTTGGGCTTGTCTAGGGACAATGGGAATTTAACATGGGAATAGAGTTTGGGTTTGTCTAGGGACAAGGGGAATGGAACAGGGGACTATAGTGTGGGTCTGTCTAGGGACAATGGGAATTTAACATGGGGAATAGATCGTGGGACTGTCTAGGGACAATGGGAAATTTAACATGGGGAATAGATCGTGGGACTGTCTAGGGACAATGGGAAATTTAACATTACGGAAACCCCTGGGGGGATATAGCCTCAAGGGAATTTAACATATGGAAATTGAACATGGTAGATCTGTATAGCGTCAAGGGGAATTGAACATGGTGGGACTGTCTAGGGACAATGATGGTAGAGGGTCAAACACAACAGAGACAGAGACATACATACACTAGTACAAGCGTGAGATTTATATATAAAGCATTACCAAGACCTGAAATCTTGCTGGGGTGTTAAAAAATTTGCATAATTGTAATGATGCTATAAATAGCTACAATCAAGGAAATGCTCAACGACAAAATGGATGTGACTTAAAGTAACGCTAAAATGACGAAATTGTCCCAGAATTTAAAGGAAAATAAACATATCCCCAAAAATTAAGTTACAATGGTTTAGACTAAAATGGATAAAATTAGTAACTACTTACAATATCAACTTGTGTGACGATCGTGGATAAACACCCATGTATCTATTTATAGCTATAATCAGCTAAAATTCCTATGAAATCCCACTATCTATTTATACTACAACTTGTGGGTTATTCCTTTGGAAAACCCCACTATCTTTTATAGCCTCAGCTTGAGTGACGTTCTATTTATGAACTCTAGTAAATATGTATAGCTACAACCTGTGGAAATCCCCAAGTCCATATATATAGTCTCGAAATTTCCAGCGTCAGTGACGTCACTGTACTGAACACTAGGGGATAAATGTCAACAGTGTTGCAAGTGGCTGACCTGAATACACGCTACTGCAGGTAGGTAGGTAGAGTGTATCTGATAGGGATAAAGTGAGTTTTATAGGGACAAACAGAGACCAATACACACACACACACACACACACACACACACACAACGTACGCGCGCAGACATACGCGCACACACACACACACACACACACACACACAGAGGGAAGAGGAAAAAACAAACCCCAAATATACTATCAACACAGAAGGGAGATAATACAAACCCCAAATACACTATCCACACAAACGTACGCGAACGCATAAAACCCCCAAATATACTATCCACACCAACGTACGCAAACGCATACAAACCCCAAAATATACTATCCATACAAACGTACGCGAACGCATACAAACCCCAAATATACTATCCACACAACGTCGCTAACGCATAAAAACCCCAAATATACTGTCCACACAACGTCGCTAACGCATACAAACCCGAAATATACTATCCACACAAACGTACGCGAACGCATAAAAACCCCAAATATACTATCCACACTCGGGAGGAAGAAGAAAAAAACAACCAAATATACGATTTACACAACGTACGCGAACACACACACACACACACACACACACACACACACACACACACCACAGAGGGAAGAAGAAGAAAACCATTATACACTATCCACACGGAGTGAAGAAATAACCCTTTATATATACTATCAACAGAGAGTGAAGAAAATAATCCACTATATTCCATCAACACAGAGTGAAGAAGAAAAAGTTTTTTGAAAGCACCTAAGCCCTCACCTGCGATGACCAACTCTGCCAAACACCTACACCCCACCCCCACTCCCAACACTACAAAACCCATTTAACCCGTTATTTTATGGCATCAGTGTGTGATTTAGGAAACATCAAGACACAAAATGATGGATGAATAGACTGACTATTGTTTACCGACTTGCATGCCTAAAGAGCGTGCGTGAAGGAAAACATCCTTCCATTTCAATTCTAACTAAAACATGATCCAGAGGGATAGAGAGAGGTGAAAGAGCACAATTTCATAAAGTGTGAGTAAAAACAAAACACGCCATCCTTATTATACAATGTCAAGACCAAGAGACACTTACGTTTTCTTTCTGGTCTATTCTCTTTTAGAAGGTAGTATGAAATTTCACATCAGGGCCAACGCATCGGCTCACATTGTCAATTTTTCCATTTCCATGTCTTTACTGGCACAAGTTCTTCATCATCTTCAATTTCTTCTTCTTCTGAATCCCTCTTCTCTGTTTTGTCTTGTTTTTGTTTCTTCTCTTTTCTCGTAGGGCACTCTGAATTCCAGTGTCCTTTCTCCTGACAACGATATTAGGTATCTTGACTTTTGTCTCTCTTTCTTAGACGAAGCAGGTATTCTGGAGACAAATACCCATTTACCTTTGCAGATATAGCAAACTTCATTAGCACTTACACACTTTCGTATGACTCTCATCAAATCAACGACCAAAAGAGTAAGTTTTGTTGTCACTTTCGCATGTGAATTATGCTTTCGTATGACTTTTAGCAAATATTTGACCAGCAGGTCGATCTGTGCTGACTCTTCCATCTTCTTGATCGTTTGAAAGTGGAATGAATACTCTGACGCTAAGACACTCTCCTTATATACAGGGACCTGCTGCGTATGAAACCTAGTCAAATGTAATTTTGCAATAAGATGAAACGGTTTCATTGAGGAAGTAAAAGGCAATGATGTACCGTATCGCCTCACACAAAACCTGAAGTGTTAGTTCAAATCCGTGTCAGCGATTTCGAAGACGACATAACTGAGCTTTAATCAATGCTCTCCAATTATGCCACAAAACCACGAGTCCTGATTCACGCCAAAAGAAATTTCGTTCGGTCCATAAAAAATAGTATCCCATCTGAGAAACGCAAAAACGAACTTCCAGAAAACTGAGAACGACGGCTTACACCTACAACGTAAATGTATGAGTTCAAGTAGTGCGTAAAACTTAGTCAAATTAAATTTTTATAGTCAAGACGAAAAGATCTCTTTTCGAACAAGAAAGCAGAAACCAAGCGACAATGGCGATCCGTGTCACACAACACTTTTCAAAATGTATATTATCAGAGGTTTGTTCTAGCGATCTGCACGGTTAAATTAAATGTTGATGTATTTTGCAATAAGACGGACACAATTTCCATGGGATCACCCATGGTACGATTGTTCGTGCATTAGTTTAATTTTTAAAAATATTTTTTATATAAATCGCCTATAGGATAGACCCAGTAAAGCATGGCCCTTCTCGTCACTGTGTGAATAGCTACTCAAGTCAATTCGAAGCGAACGCGGTAAGAAAATAAGTATAGCCAATGAAATGGCTTACAACGGGTGATGCATTGTTTTGTTCTTGGACTGTGTGGCATAATAATCCCTACGCTCTTGCGTTGTTACCATTACAGTGCAGATAGACTGGAATGTGAACTTACAAGCCCTCTTTGTGTATTGTATCATTTCTTCTTACCACATCAAAATACTGAGCGTCACAGTATTGGTTCGCGTTTTCAAGCTGACCATTTTTTTTATATCTTACTTAAACATTTTAAGATAAACACTCACATTCACATCGGTAGAGTCAGAACAGACGTGTTACAGTATTGAGGGGCATGTTATCTTTTTTTTTCATACTAATAAATTTGGGGTTTTTATGAAGTAAATAACCGAAAGTACAGTGAAACTCAAGGATGATGACCCAATCTGTCTGTCTATTGATGCGTGTATTTACTTAAGAAGAAATATGACCTCTAAAACACAAAGAGATACGGCAAGCATGATTAGATTAAACACAACGATGTTTTCCTTCACGCCCGTGTAATTTAGAGTTTCAATCCTCTTTGAAGACAAACTTGGTCTCCTTTTGTAGGGTTTGAAATAATAAAAAAACTGAAAAATCTTAAGCACTTTGCTATAGATAATTTCATCAACAGACTAAACAACATAAATACCGTTACAACAATAGAAAGCCTTAAATCTTCTATCAAAAAGAAATGCATCAAAAAAAAAAATTAAAGATTAACGATGGCTAACCAATGAAACCGAATTTAACAAAGGCAATGACATGTGAAGAAATGCCTCTCACTTTGGGAAGGTAGGCGAATGTACTCTGTCATGCACCATCAACTTGATAAAAATTATAAACAGAGAGAAACCTGAATTCAAAATTCAGTTGTTTGTTTTTTCTTCAAAATTGTTTCGTTTCTTTTTTCTTTTTTCTGGAACAAATCTAAGCACTAATATAGAGTGGAAAAGGGAAAATACACATACAAGCTTTGATATTTCTGAAAAAATGAGGGGATATTCCTAACGTTCATAACCACCTATATATGCTTGGACTTGTCTGTGACTTATCCACAAAATAAGATGTACATATTTCTGGTCAAGCTGCAAGTGTGTGCGTGTTTTTGAAAATGGTAAAAATTGGATATACAATTTTCTCGTGACACTTATAAAGTGAAGAGTCTGTGCAAGTGTCAAAAGCCAAAGTCATATAAGTTTTGTATTTTGCACGGCTTGTAAAGATTTCCACTTTAGAAAATGTGAAGTATCACAAGTTATTATCACAAACAGAAGTGGAACATAGGGGGCTTGCAAGAAAGAAAATAACCCAGACAGTTGGTGTCATCAAGAGTGCTAGAGACGGTACCGAACTTGCTTGCTTGCTTACTTGAATTAAAGTGATTTTCGCTCCAGTGGAGCATGTATCACTGGTTTAATAACGCACCGCGTGATTTTTAATTACTCCTAGGGAAGGAAAGAGAGCCTCATCCCCCAGGCTTTTATGTACTCACAGACTATTTTTAAATTTAGCCACTCAGGTGTAGGACTAACTAGTCCTTAACAACCTGATTGAAAGGCTTTAAACATGAGTGGGAATTGTCTCACCACACACTCATTTTTCTGTCCGAGCGTGGTAAAGGAGGAAAAAGGTGCTCAGCAAGACAGCCATGGATGTTAAGTACTCACCAAACCGCTAACCCGTACTTATTTCAAATCAAGTCCCGTTTTTGCTAATGGACAATAAAAAGTACCAATAATGTGTTAACCACCTGTGCAATTAGTTCAAATCTAACGAGTCTGTTAAATTTCCTACTTCCTAACATATCTGTCTAATATTAGTACTTAGTGTACATAAAAATAGCCATACTGATCTTATTTAAATTATTATGTCTAAGCGACATATACCAGTTTGGTCACTGTTAGGTTTAAAAGTTAAGTTTGTTGCGGTGTTCCAATGGGTCAAGTTTGTTTCGAGAATAGTTTAGTCAAGGTGGGATGCCAAGCCAAATATGGTTCCCTATTTAATAAAAGGCAATCTTTTGGAACGCTAAAAAAGTCTGTTTTTTTCTGTTAGAAGGTAACACGTCTCTCTTTTGCTTTCACGTTCTTTCCCGCACTCCTAGTCTCATGATTCTTGATATCAGGAAATGCATAGCCATGATGGGTGGTAATGTAAGCAGCGGCTTCTACCAGTTGATTGAGGGGATATCCAGTGTAGACTTGTCTGTAGAATTGGGGAAGAACTCTGACCCCTAATCCCCATTGAGAAGGTCTTGGTTTAAAGGTGTCTAGAGATTTGTAGGCAACGTATTGTATGGCTCTAATAAACTGCCCTGCTTTGTTGACGTCATACAATGCTTGATCTAGCCCCATTTCGGTGTACTTCTCAACGAGGGTCAGCGTCCCCCTCGTCCTCCTCAACCGCCTCAGTTTCCTCTTCTGGTTCTGATACTAATTCTTCAGTTGAGGTAGATAGTTTCAAATCCGCTGCTATGGTGTCTGTCGCTGTTATTGTTGTTGTGGTTGTTCTTTCAGCTGAGACTGCCTGTAGTATCGGAGTGAGAAAAGAACGTAGTGCCTCCGATAATTACATCTGAGTTTGCCATACCGTTTGTCTAACATAATTGGCCCTTTGTTTTGCCACAACTCTTTCCGGGACGGGTTGTTTGTTAGGTATAGTCGGCTGTTGACTAGATGTTATTTGTGTTCTCGAGGTGGGTGGAGCGCTAACTGGCTAGGTCTGCATTTCTTGCTCCCGCTGCTGCTGCGTATATTTCTTCCCTCCACACCGAGTTCTGGGCCTAATTCTTTTAATTTCGTTGTACCCGAACTTACATTATCCATATTATCACCAACACAAAAAAAAAAAAAAAAAAACGCGCAGACCTAAAAGAAACACTCACTCACTTTTTACAGAACATTACTATTTTTAAAATTTTGATAAGCGACGGAAACGAACAACTTAGAGTCACACTTTCTAACCAAGATAAACAAATCATGTGCTGATAGACTCACTTCTGTATTTTTTCTTCTAACTGACTAACATATCATAGGCAATGGAATGTTATTTCTTTTCGAGAGTATGGGGTAGCCCTGAACTTTTTTTTTGGGAACTTGAAGCTATGGCGATCGCTTAGGTTATAAGATGGCGGCCTCCTCTGACGACAGGCTTTCTCACAGGATAAGGTCTGCTTCTTCGGAAACAGAAGAAGAACTCTTTGGTGTCGATACCACTGAATACAAAGCCTCTGTCAGGTTCATGCTGCTGCTGTTGCTGCTCTCTCTGCTGTTTATGAAGTCTGTACTCCGTCCATTCTTCTTTCTCCTTCTTGAATTCCTCCTTGAAGAGCTCTTCTATCAGGTCTTCAGTGACTTTTAGCATTCTCACATTCTCTATCTCTTCTGGCTTCGGTATCAGACTGTGTCTGACCCTATGCAAATTCACGTAGGCTTCGTTTAGCTTAGCTAGTTTGGAGCACATCTTCGTAGGAGGATGAGTCGACAATGGATGGTTAGACTGGAGGCTACCCCGGCTTTAAAGTCAAAGCGCGGACGTGAAGGAAAACATTACAACACGGTTTTCGAGCCGAACCGTTCAAATAGTGTTATCTGAGGGATAGAGAGAAGTCAAAGAGAATGAATCAGGATACCTATAGTTAAACAAACCACAAAGGCATTTTGTCTTCAAAACACAACATTTTTTATTCAAAATCACTTAACACTAACAAACAACTCTAACATTTTTAACAATAATCCAACAATATAAGATCAAAAATTTTTTTTTCAAATCACAAACATTTTTTTTAACTCACACTCTACTTTAAACAGGGCTGACAACATTGTGAATGAAATTGTGATTTCCACTGTTGTATGTCATTAAGCCATTGATGGACACTACGTTTCCTAGCTTGTTATTTCACATTATTGAATCGGGTAGTCTGAGCATTTCTTCTCATAAAGTCGATGATATCGTCTTCCAAAGGGGGCAATCCGTACGAATCGAAATATTCCACACATCCTTCTTGAGGAAAGTAGACGGCTACCCAGTGGGTTCCTGGGAGATGACTGTCGTCCGTGTTGATCACATAAGCTAGATGGTCTTGAGGTTTGCGATGAGGGAGTTCATCTTTAGCACAGACGACAGGATTCCAAGAAGCCCGTATACGAACTGTGGTTCAAAAGGTAATAAAGTTCCCAGGTATCCCTGTTTTGTGTGGGTTTTTTCTTCACAGGTAATGATAAGTGATCAATTCGATCCTGACTTTTTGCTTGAAAATGTCTGACAAGTAACCGTTTCTTCGCCTTGTCTCCCCACTCTGATCCAAGAGAGCTTCGATGCGATGGATCTCTTGAGTTGTTAATGGAGGACAATAATGTTCACGCAAGCTTTTATACCACTGTTGTAACACGTCTTCTTCCGAGATGAGACTCCAAGTTTCGTCCAGATATTCGTCCAATTTTTCTTCTTGGCTCAGCATCAGGCATTAATCGTGTTGAATTTGACTGGGATGATCGTTATGACATCCATAGCAATCTTTCTTGATCGATTCCTTAATTTTTCTCTGTCAAGACTATAGCATAACAGGAAACTAAATGTGATTCTTGTTCTGGCCATCTAGACTTCATCATGATGACTTCTTCGTCTTTGTCTTGGGGTTCTCCTTCCTCAGGATCTTCACATTCCATGTCCAAAGAATCCCTACTATATAAACATTGATAAAAGTCTTCCATGACTTCTAATAGTGTAGAATGACTTCTCTCAAACTGTTGGTTTATATCGTATTGTCAAATTCAGCATACAGGATGACGTTCACCGTATTATCTGCGCGTAGATTTTCTGCAAACTGAAATTCCACACGCATCTGGCCGGATTTTATAGGGTGAAAATGTCACTCGTCGCTGTCTTGACTTTCAATTCGTTAGAGAACCGTTTTCGAAAATGGAGTTTCACTGTAACTTTCCCTTTGGAGAATGGAATATTTTGTCCCAGATCTCCTTTTATAGCAATGTTGACAGTGTCTAAATACGACTTACTGACGGGCAAATAGTGAGGATGTACAAATTCACGGTGTACGTGATAGGTGTTTGCACCTTCCTGGTCATAGTTTGTGGTACTATCCACTTTGAAAGGAATGACACGCAGTAACGGCACAGAGGTGTGTCCCACCACGTTGTACTCCACCACATCGGAATACACAAAGATCAAATTAAATCCTTGGTTCAGTTCTACCGGGTTTCCAAAAGCTCTGTAAAAATCCATATTACTGTTGATCTTGCGGCTCAAATTGTTTGCGACCATTTCTGCATATCCACACAAACTACCATTGAACCTGAGGGACAATGTGTCCGTATCTTGAAATTTGATCATGAGACGATGAGCCACTTTATGGTACTCAATCTTCACACCTTTTTTTTTGGCTCTGTTCAGTGCTTTTCCAAAGGCTAAGTTGAAGCTGTCCGCAATAGTGTCCACCAAATGTTCACCACTAAAATAATAACCTGAAGGTATTTTCAAGGTGTAGATAATGAAGGCTGGATTGCTGGCTGGTCTTGTGTCCCCTAAAAACCCGATTTTATTGATTTCTTCCTCCAATTGGGCATTCAGGATTTCCACCTCGAAAGTGTTTTGCTTTTCGGTGATGTTTCGATTTGTGTTGGGTGAATGATTTCCACTAAAGCCACTTCCCAATGGGCTTCGTAATCTAACTGGATGGTCTGAGGTAATTTGACCGTGTAACAGCACAACGTGTTCTTGGGAAACACCTCCATGGAACTGTCACTGGGTAAGGTTAAGTAAAATTGGTTTTGGTGACTCATAATTCCAGAGTTCTGTGGCTGTCCGTGATGTTACTGGACGTCAGAGGCGTGTCTCCGCCCAAAATAGGGTTATTGTTGTTATTGGAGTGGTGACTGACACTGGCACTGGACACAAGGTTCTCGTTGTTCCCGTTGGAAGAGAATTTCAGGGAGGGATTGGGAAGCAGGTAACCGATGCAGCTGCTCAATAAAATGGTCCACAATTGTTTGTCTCCTTGTTGCAAACTCAAATTGGCAATGGCTGCCCCGATGACACAATACACCATGAAGATTTGGCAGAAAAAGACGATTTGCGTTTTAGGCACACGTTCTCCACACCACACCCACAAGGGTTGTTTTTGTAAATCTTGCAGAGAAGAATTGGGTGAAGGAGTGATCGCAATAGCTGAATCTGTGTGAAAGGGAATGATGCTCACTTCTTTTTATAGTCGATGACGTGCGAAGCGTCGATCCAAGAATGAAAACTGGGTGGATATCCTTTCCAAAGTACTTTGACTTCTTTGACACGTCGTTTGCCCACTTTACGGTTTCTGCGTTTGGCAATGCCTTTGATGTCGTACACGTCGTCTTTTTTGGTGACACGACTTGATTTGAAATAAATACGGGCTAGCGTTTTGGTGAGTACTTAACATCCATGGCTGTCTTGCTGAGCACCTTTTTCCTCCTTTACCACGCTCGGACAGAAAAATGAGTGTGTGGTGAGACAATTCCCACTCATGTTTAAAGCCTTTCAATCAGGTTGTTAAGGACTAGTTAGTCCTACACCTGAGTGGCTAAATTTAAAAATAGTCTGTGAGTACATAAAAGCCTGGGGGATGAGGCTCTCTTTCCTTCCCTAGGAGTAATTAAAAATCACGCGGTGCGTTATTAAACCAGTGATACATGCTCCACTGGAGCGAAAATCACTTTAATTCAAGTAAGCAAGCAAGCAAGTTCGGTACCGTCTCTAGCACTCTTGATGACACCAACTGTCTGGGTTATTTTCTTTCTTGCAAGCCCCCTATGTTCCACTTCTGTTTGTGATAATAACTTGTGATACTTCACATTTTCTAAAGTGGAAATCTTTACAAGCCGTGCAAAATACAAAACTTATATGACTTTGGCTTTTGACACTTGCACAGACTCTTCACTTTATAAGTGTCACGAGAAAATTGTATATCCAATTTTTACCATTTTCAAAAACACGCACACACTTGCAGCTTGACCAGAAATATGTACATCTTATTTTGTGGATAAGTCACAGACAAGTCCAAGCATATATAGGTGGTTATGAACGTTAGGAATATCCCCTCATTTTTTCAGAAATATCAAAGCTTGTATGTGTATTTTCCCTTTTCCACTCTATATTAGTGCTTAGATTTGTTCCAGAAAAAAGAAAAAAGAAACGAAACAATTTTGAAGAAAAAACAAACAACTGAATTTTGAATTCAGGTTTCTCTCTGTTTATAATTTTTATCAAGTTGATGGTGCATGACAGAGTACATTCGCCTACCTTTCCAAAGTGAGAGGCATTTCTTCACATGTCATTGCCTTTGTTAAATTCGGTTTCATTGGTTAGCCATCGTTAATCTTTAATTTTTTTTTTTTTGATGCATTTCTTTTTGATAGAAGATTTAAGGCTTTCTATTGTTGTAACGGTATTTATGTTGTTTAGTCTGTTGATGAAATTATCTATAGCAAAGTGCTTAAGATTTTTCAGTTTTTTTATTATTTCAAACCCTACAAAAGGAGACCAAGTTTGTCTTCAAAGAGGATTGAAACTCTAAATTACACGGGCGTGAAGGAAAACATCGTTGTGTTTAATCTAATCATGCTTGCCGTATCTCTTTGTGTTTTAGAGGTCATATTTCTTCTTAAGTAAATACACGCATCAATAGACAGACAGATTGGGTCATCATCCTTGAGTTTCACTGTACTTTCGGTTATTTACTTCATAAAAACCCCAAATTTATTAGTATGAAAAAAAAAAGATAACATGCCCCTCAATACTGTAACACGTCTGTTCTGACTCTACCGATGTGAGTGTGAGTGTTTATATTAAAATGTTTAAGTAAGATATAAAAAAATGCTCAGCTTGAAAACGCGAACCAATACTGTGACGCTCAGTATTTTGATGTGGTAAGAAGAAATGGTACAATACACAAAGAGGGCTTGTAAGTTCACATTCCAGTCTGTCTGCACTGTAATGGTAACAACGCAAGAGCGTAGGGATTATTATGCCACACAGTCCTAGAACAAAACAATGCATCACCCGTTGTAAGCCATTTCATTGGCTATACTTATTTTCTTACCGCGTTCGCTTCGAATTGACTTGAGTAGCTATTCACACAGTGACGAGAAGGGCCATGCTTTACTGGGTCTATCCTATAGGCGATTTATATAAAAAATATTTTTAAAAGTTAAACTAAAGTACGAACAATCGTACCATGGGCGATCCCATGGAAATTGTGTCCGTCTTATTGCAAAATACATCAACATTTAATTTAACCGTGCAGATCGCTCTGATAATATACATTTTGAAAAGTGTTGTGTGACACGGATCGCCATTGTCGCTTGGTTTCTGCTTTCTTGTTCGAAAAGAGATCTTTTCGTCTTGACTATAAAAATTTAATTTGACTAAGTTTTACGCACTACTTGAACTCATACATTTACGTTGTAGGTGTAAGCCGTCGTTCTCAGTTTTCTGGAAGTTCGTTTTTGCGTTTCTCAGATGGGATACTATTTTTTATGGACCGAACGAAATTTCTTTTGGCGTGAATCAGGACTCGTGGTTTTGTGGCATAATTGGAGAGCATTGATTAAAGCTCAGTTATGTCGTCTTCGAAATCGCTGACACGGATTTGAACTAACACTTCAGGTTTTGTGTGAGGCGATACGGTACATCATTGCCTTTTACTTCCTCAATGAAATCGTTTCATCTTATTGCAAAATTACATTTGACTAGGTTTCATACGCAGCAGGTCCCTGTATATAAGGAGAGTGTCTTAGAAGTCAGAGTATTCATTCCACTTTCAAACGATCAAGAAGATGGAAGAGTCAGCACAGATCGACCTGCTGGTCAAATATTTGCTAAAAGTCATTCGAAAGCATAATTCACATGCGAAAGTGACAACAAAACTTACTCTTTTGGTCGTTGATTTGATGAGAGTCATACGAAAGTGTGTAAGTGCTAATGAAGTTTGCTATATCTGCAAAGGTAAATGGGTATTTGTCTCCAGAATACCTGCTTCGTCTAAGAAAGAGAGACAAAAGTCAAGATACCTAATATCGTTGTCAGGAGAAAGGACACTGGAATTCAGAGTGCCCTACGAGAAAAGAGAAGAAACAAAAACAAGACAAAACAGAGAAGAGGGATTCAGAAGAAGAAGAAATTGAAGATGATGAAGAACTTGTGCCAGTAAAGACATGGAAATGGAAAAATTGACAATGTGAGCCGATGCGTTGGCCCTGATGTGAAATTTCATACTACCTTCTAAAAGAGAATAGACCAGAAAGAAAACGTAAGTGTCTCTTGGTCTTGACATTGTATAATAAGGATGGCGTGTTTTGTTTTTACTCACACTTTATGAAATTGTGCTCTTTCACCTCTCTCTATCCCTCTGGATCATGTTTTAGTTAGAATTGAAATGGAAGGATGTTTTTCTTCACGCACGCTCTTTAGGCATGCAAGTCGGTAAACAATAGTCAGTCTATTCATCCATTATTTTGTGTCTTGATGTTTCCTAAATCACACACTGATGCCATAAAATAACGGGTTAAATGGGTTTTGTAGTGTTGGGAGTGGGGGTGGGGTGTAGGTGTTTGGCAGAGTTGGTCATCGCAGGTGAGGGCTTTGGTGCTTTCAAAAACTTTTTCTTCTTCACTCTGTGTTGATGGAATATAGTGGATTATTTTCTTCACTCTCTGTTGATAGTATATATAAAGGGTTATTTCTTCACTCCGTGTGGATAGTGTATAATGGTTTTCTTCTTCTTCCCTCTGTGGTGTGTGTGTGTGTGTGTGTATGTGTGTGTGTGTGTGTTCGCGTACGTTGTGTAAATCGTATATTTGGTTGTTTTTTCTTCTTCCTCCCGAGTGTGGATAGTATATTTGGGGTTTTTATGCGTTCGCGTACGTTTGTGTGGATAGTATATTTCGGGTTTGTATGCGTTAGCGACGTTGTGTGGACAGTATATTTGGGGTTTTTATGCGTTAGCGACGTTGTGTGGATAGTATATTTGGGGTTTGTATGCGTTCGCGTACGTTTGTATGGATAGTATATTTTGGGGTTTGTATGCGTTTGCGTACGTTGGTGTGGATAGTATATTTGGGGTTTTTATGCGTTCGCGTACGTTTGTGTGGATAGTGTATTTGGGGTTTGTATTATCTCCCTTCTGTGTTGATAGTATATTTGGGGTTTGTTTATTCCTCTTCCCTCTGTGTGTGTGTGTGTGTGTGTGCGTATGTCTGCCCGCGTACGTTGTGTGTGTGTGTGTGTGTATTGGTCTCTGTTTGTCCCTATAAAACTCACTTTATCCCTATCAGATACACTCTACCTACCTACCTACCTGCAGTAGCGTGTATTCAGGTCAGCCACTTGCAACACTGTTGACATTTATCCCCTAGTGTTCAGTACAGTGACGTCACTGACGCTGGAAATTTCGAGACTATATATATGGACTTGGGGATTTCCACAGGTTGTAGCTACACATATTTACTAGAGTTCATAAATAGAACGTCACTCAAGCTGAGGCTATAAAAAGATAGTGGGGTTTTCCAAAGGAATAACCCACAAGTTGTAGTATAAATAGATAGTGGGATTTCATAGGAATTTTAGCTGATTATAGCTATAAATAGATACATGGGTGTTTATCCACGATCGTCACACAAGTTGATATTGTAAGTAGTTACTAATTTTATCCATTTTAGTCTAAACCATTGTAACTTAATTTCTGGGATATGTTTATTTTCCTTTAAATTCTGGGACAATTTCGTCATTTTAGCGTTACTTTAAGTCACATCCATTTTGTCGTTGAGCATTTCCTTGATTGTAGCTATTTATAGCATCATTACAATTATGCAAATTTTTTAACACCCCAGCAAGATTTCAGGTCTTGGTAATGCTTTATATATAAATCTCACGCTTGTACTAGTGTATGTATGTCTCTGTCTCTGTTGTGTTTGACCCTCTACCATCATTGTCCCTAGACAGTCCCACCATGTTCAATTCCCCTTGACGCTATACAGATCTACCATGTTCAATTTCCATATGTTAAATTCCCTTGAGGCTATATCCCCCAGGGGTTTCCGTAATGTTAAATTTCCCATTGTCCCTAGACAGTCCCACGATCTATTCCCCATGTTAAATTTCCCATTGTCCCTAGACAGTCCCACGATCTATTCCCCATGTTAAATTCCCATTGTCCCTAGACAGACCCACACTATAGACCCCTGTTCTATTCCCATTGTCCCTAGACAAACCCAAACTCTATTCCCATGTTAAATTCCCATTGTCCCTAGACATGCCCAAACTCTATTCCCATGTTTAATTCCCCTTGTCCCTAGACAGACCCAAACCCTATTCCGCATGTTCAATTCCCCTTGTCCCTAGACAAGCCCAAACTCTATTCCCCATGTTCAATTCCCCTTGTCCCTAGACAAGCCCAAACTCTATTCCCCATGTTCAATTTCCCTTGTCCCTAAACAAGCCCAGAATCTATTCCCATGTTAAATTCCATTGTCCCTATAGTGGCCCAGGGTTTTTCTCCATGTTAAATTTACATAGTCCCTATAGTGGCCCGGGGGGGTGGGTCTGTAATGCTAATTCCCATTGTCCCTATGGTGGCCCCATTCACTACTTCCACATTGTACACTTTATCATCTCTACTTTCAAATATACGAAACAGCTTCTTTAGTTGATCCCCAAATAAATCTAATACACTAAAACCTAAAGTCTGCTGCTTGAGCGTACATAGTTTGTTTACAGAATAGTTCCCAATACACTATACTATTTTTAGACATTCATATCGTGCACGTGCGTACAATATCTGTAAAGTTAACGAAGGAAAAAGGGAGTATACAAGAAAATATCATTCAGAATTATATTTGTACCCTCTTTGTATCAATATTTCGGCATCCTATATCATCACTTGGCCCAATGTGATAACACGCATAACATTTAATTTGTTAGAATTATATATTGCGAATAAATTTCACATAATTGCTATAATGATTTAAAAGACTATTAATTAGGGTCTACTTTAATGAGACAATAATCTTGTATGACTTCCAGCTACTACAATATTCATCATATCCTTCCATATTACTCGCACATATTATTTGCCGTTCATTTCCTAATTTTTAATTTTTGTTTTCAATCGTGCTGGCCGTATGGAGGTAACGTCTTATAAAATGGTCCCTCAATATTCTGTCACCTAAAGTCGTTCGATGTATATCCTACATGGTCACCTAAAAGTAATTCTCTGATTATAAAATCTCTTCCGTGTGCGTGACACATGCATCTTTTGTAAGATAGCTGAATAATTTTGTCCATGCTTTAAATATATTTTCCTTGCTTGCTTCAATTGGCTCTATGTAGATGTATTGATATCATGGATTATTATAGCCATGAACACGTTTTTATAACATATCAACCAATTTTCTGTTTCTTTTTCAGGAAAGTACTTCCAAGTTCTAGTTTTAAGCGTTCGATTAAATACTTTCCACTACTTACACTATTTGTCCGAGTGAGTAGAACACTACTAGGTATTTTATTTCTCCAGTTGTTCATTTCCTATTGCGTTATACATTATGCAATTCTTTTTCTACATTGAACGGCACTTGTTTCTGCTTTTCTCTCTTCAAATATTTATATAATGGCATGATACATGTCATATCCCTATTTGTTTTAAATTGTTTATCCCAGGTGATCTCTGTCAAAATAAATATATAACCATTACTGAGATTTTAATTCTTGTAAATCAACTATATCTGCCTGGAGTTGAGAAATGCAATGACTAACATAAGAGATTTTATTTTTGACCTGTTTATATACTGTGTATGTTGACTGTTTTATCATGCAATCTCTAAGCTGAGAATGTTTTATTGGACTTAAAGATTGCAGTGTTATTGTATTCTTATCATGTTTAATTTTAGAAGCAACTTGACTTTAGGCAACACATTCTAGATCTCTACTAAACTAGTTATAACTGATACAATTAGACGTAGCTGTCATTTAATTAAATAATTATTGTTATCTATGTCTATAACCTTATAGTATGTGTTTAACATTTTTACAAAAGCATATATATATCCAAATGTATTGAGGTGCATTGGTCATATCTGGAACAGGATGAGTTTTGCTTTCTAAATATAGTTGGTGATATGAAGTTTTGATTGATTGAAATACATGGTCCAGTCAAGCCCCATATCAAATCAAGGTTTAAGCGTAGAAACTCTAGAGGTTAGTCAAGATGCAGCAATCTGTGAATTAAACATAAGTGTTAGGAGCAATGGAAGTTGTAAATTGCTTGTATTTAAATAAATCCCAGCTTAAACTATTCCAAATTGAAGTAGTTACTTGCATCGCTAGTCGTCAGGAGTGACGTATTTGAGACCGTAGCGGAGATAAACACATTTATTGACATCGACTTTGCTCCAAAATCCAGAAGTTTACATTTAGACCACAGGCTATCTGGAAAGAGGCTTATTAATAAAGAAGGTTCTTAAAAGCAAGAAACCAGTCCTCACAGCATAAAGTCTTTCAAACCACAGTCACGTCACGTCACGTCACGCTTTATACCAGCAGTCCTGTTACGTCACACTTTATGCAAACTAGATCAAAACATTGCTCCTGTCAAGTAAATAGTATTATACTTGCAGGTAGAGACATTATTAATTTCCTCGTTTAAGGGAAATGCACCTCTTTACTTCACCCGATCACAGGCATATACACATCTTGACTTCCTTCGTACTTATTTGAAAAAATGAGGAAGTTACATAGCTCTCTGTGTGTGTGTCTGTGCGTGTGTGTGTGATATTTAGTTTTTTTTTACTTAGCTTTAACAACGTTAGTCAAATCGCTATGATGTCTACAGTTTGGTGGTTTGTAGTGATGTATATATAGCACTAGGGCATCATGATGCAGGCATTTTATAGTAGCTTTAACATACCCAAGTTGGCCGAGTCTAGGATCGAATTAATCTGGACAGAGGTCAGATGTCGGTGATCTGTTACTGCGAGCGCCTTAGACCAATCGGCTATAAGTAACACACACACACACACACACCCCTATATATATATATATATATATATATATATATATATATATATATATATATATATATATATATATATATATATATATATATATATATATATATATATATATATATATAACTGATCTTGACAAGTTTTAATAGTATTCGTAAATACCTGTTGACCGTTAGTTCACTACAGAACATATTCGAGTTGCTGCCACAACACATTCATGAGCGTTTGTCTCCTATTTGTCTAGCTGTCTATCTCTTTGTCTGCTAGGTGGTTAGAGAGTGCGCCTCGGATGCGGGAGGTCGCTGTTTCGAACCCGGGTGAGTCATACCAAAGACTTGCAAAAATGGTACTAACAGCTGCCTCGCTTGGCGCTCAGCATTAAGAGTTTAGTGTTAGGATTGGTTAGTCTGGTGTCAGGATGATGTGACTGGGTGGGACATCATGTATGCGGTATGATGTTCCAGTGCTACACATCACTATAAACTGCACACATCGTAGCAATAAGACTAATTTTTTTTTAAAGCTACCTTAAAAATCACACACACACACACACACACACGCTCGGTTAACGCTTCATCCTGATTTTAGTGCAGCTGGAGCTCTCCGCCTATTCACCGCATCTCTATTCCTGGTATGAAGGATGCATGAATATGGATTATGGGGGAATTAACTGAATGTATTTAGTTACCTAGTTTTTAAAAGAAGACCTGGATGTACTGGCAGACAAGGATTGGTAATCTAAAAGTTTTGAGCTTGAGCTCGAGCACGTGATGCTTTTTCAACCAAGCTCAAATGACATTATTTTTAAAACAGTTACTAAGAGGCTGACGTTGGACATTCAGTCTGAAACCCAAAGTTGTATTATCTCCAGGCCTGAATTTGTGCCGTTCACTCTACTAACGATTTGAATTCGGTTGAACCGTTGATGTTCTCAAGGGAATTCGTCTGTGTTATGTATATTTCATTTTACTCGTCTGGGCTTTTTATTGTGTATGTCATATTCGCAGTATTAAACATGATGCAGATACAATTAGCAGGCAGTCTGGAAGTATAAAGGGAATTAAAGCAGAGAGTTACGTGCCAGGTTGCAGAACATTCGATGTATCCGATGATCATTGTTATATACTGTGAATTACATAAGGACTTACATAAGGTGCTTTGTTTCTTTTGGTTATTGATATTTTGAAAGGTTTTAAAGTTTATTTAGATCTGTGATAGAGAAAGAAAAAAAAAACATCACGTATATAGGGTATATATCACCAAACGTGTTATTATGTTCTTCACTATATTCTGAAGAAAAAGTCACAGCACTACCATCAACACTGAAATTGACGCCAGCTCCATTATGTGATAATTTTAAGAGGAAGAAGGGACAATGACACATTTATCTGCTTGCATAAGGCTACATCAGGAATGTATGTTATCATGACCACTATTCATTTAGCCCACAGTTAGACGGAAATAGAAATTATTCAGTACTTTAATTTCGATTGGTTGCCAAGTAATGATTTTTACATTCCCATTTCGAATCTAAGAGGATATTACAATCTAAGTTTCCGATATGGCTTTTTTAATTTTAATTTTCAAGTGAAATTCAGCGGATAAAATTGTTTTACAGCAGCCACAAAGTTTCTTAAATTACCGCTCTCGTCTGTTTTGTCTCAGTATGATCGGATCTCGAGAAAACTTCCTACAAGAATCGTAGCTTGGAAGAAGGAATAAGGAATACATTTTTCATTCCCAATTTGTTAAATGTGCGTCATTTCCTACACGACATGGTTCTTGCATCATACACAACACCTATGATAAAGGAAATCTTCTACCGAATAGTTAAAATTTATGGTTATGATAGAGCAATCACGGACAGCAAAATTAGTCATTATGTTGACAAGCTTTCGTCTGTCATATGTGTGCTTCGAATTTTTGCCAAGCAATTCCACATTCGTTGTTTGTGGTAATTAGTAGATTTAGGTACTCCCACTATTCTTGACTCTCATATACGATTTTGTTCTTAACTTTAGCACGAGTTTAACATGTTTGAATATACCAAAACCTTATTTAATTTGGCAGCCAGATAATTCAACGATTAGTTTCTTCGAAAGACGACGCGTATGAATTGCATTATCCGGATGCATGCAAATACATTCATGCTGAATGTTCAATGTTCTGGTGATCTTCAAATCAGCCAATCAGATTATCACACGAAAGCAAACGAAGTATACCGATGGACGATGAGAAAATTCAGATGCATTTCACACAAAATAAAACTGGCAAAACAATCCCTCTCCTTAATCATACAGCCTACAACGGCTTATTACTCTCCTTTTATTTTCTCGTGTTTTGGATCCGAGGAGATCACAATGTTTCAAACATAACTGAGCAGTAGATAGAATCGTAGATTTGATTAGTTTAATATTTCCTGAACTGCTATATCTCATTTGTTATGTATATTTAATTTAAATTAGTATGCTTAACTTGTGTCCAGGATTGTAAATTTAGATAACGTAAAACAGGATGTGTACATGGTTAAATATTTTTCGCGATTGTATGTTATAAATAAGCTATTTAGGAACGTAAAATATTCTTGAAAGAGGCTTCTTTACAATTTGATTCCAACTGTATAAATATGGACTTGGTAAACAAATATTTCGTTCCTATATTATATCATGTTTTGGAATTACTGTGAACCCATTCAAAGACATTCTGACTTGCTTAATTGTGGTACATCAATACATTCAAAAAGCTATTAGAATTCATTCGGAACATTCAATAGTATTAGACATGTGATAGAAAATTTAGGATTATCTTGGTATTTAATTTACAATAGAGAAAATGTTGATGTTTCACTTTGCATTATAGATAAATAAAGACTTCGTTGATATTACTTAAACTGGTGGTTTTACTTCCTTGTGTTAATTAAATTAAGACCTAAAGTTGTAACAGATTGGTTTGTCCGAGTTTAAATGAACAATGACTAATAACACTACCCGCCACAAGACATCGTCAGAGCTTACTACTACTAATTCTGATTGTTCTTTTGAAAGACTCAGACAGGGAACCTATGGACAATTATCAGGCTCAACTGGATATGACAGTGACAATGTGACTTGAAAGGATAATCGCTATCATGCTGAGCCGAGACGTGCCACATAATGTCTGAATACTGTAGTAGTCGTATTTTTCTTATCAGCGTAAAATAGATGGTCGCAACTGTTACTGACAGCTGATATACACTGACTGTGCTTCAGAAGAACTGATGAAGCCAGCAGATTTGACAGTCGATTTATACAAAGATTTAGAAGATCATATGTTCAATATGGTAAAGCGTAGTCTTTATTTTCCTTTCCATCGGAGGTGATACAGGCATGTGTTTTACCCGAAATAATAAATGGTATCTCGACGCAGTGTCATTTATGTATGTTGCATGACATTACAAATGCATGATACACACATTCAAATATCCGTTCTCTATCAATTCAAAAAGACGAGCTTCATTATTTTAGACGGGACAGATTATTGAATTTTTGAATGTGACTACTACACACAGTCGTCGTTACGGTACAAACTATAATTGGCAATAATTGTAATTTCCTTCCAAGGTGATGCTCTAGAAAGTCAACAGGCTTCGTACTAGCCAATCATATGTAGATTCCATTAGCCGATGGCTTTCTATCCAGAACGCAACATCTATCATAAAATGCTGATTTGGTTATTTTGAGGTTTCCACACTGTCAGTACTGTGCCAAATATAATGTTCATGCCAGTGTTGATCAGATGGCACGCACAAAATGAGACATTATTCAAAATTAGTATAATTTGCTGAGACGCTTTTACATTCTGGTACAAAATTGATATGTATTCCGGTTAGTCAACCTTCCACAACACTCTGTCCTCTTGCCGATAAGACTGTCGCGTGTGTTCTGATGAATACCACACACACACACACACATGTATATATATATATATATATATATATATATATATATATATATATATATATATATATATATATATATATATATATATATATATATATATATATATATATATGCAATAAACTGACAACGAACAGTGCGAAACTAGTATCTACCTAGCCTGAGCGCTTTTGACTCTTTAATGAGTCTTTTTCAAAGGCAAATACAAAACATAGACAAGACAAACAAATATAACAGAAAAACGGTTATGTTTGCGAAAATTTACATTGCTGTTTCTACAGAATTCAACCTTTCAGCTCTATTATGTGTCAACTAGTTTATTTCAGTTTGTTGCTGATACTGGAACATATTTGTATTGACCTTGAAATTGATGAGCAATAACGACAACTTGCTTACCAAATACAGCAGAACAACTTGATAACTGCCTGCGTTCATTGCTCGACAAACATGCCCCAGCTACCAAGTACAGAGCATCAATTCAGAAGTGTTCTCCATGGTATAGCAGTGTTAGGGAATAGCTTCGCGCTGCTAAAAGAGACCGCCGTAAAACTGAGAGGCTTTGGCTTTCCACCAGACTCTCTATTCATAAGCAAATCTATGAAGCCGCTAAGAAGAATGTCACAAATATAGTCCTTGCAAATCAGCCCACTACATTACTATGATCATGGAAAGTTCCAGCTGCAAAGAGCTCTTCAAGTTCACCTACAAGCTAATGTCAAGGAACAAATCTACACCACTTCCAACTACCTTCTCTCCAGTCGACCTTCCGGATATCTTTGCAAATTTCTTCCGTGACAAAGTACGAACCATTAGAGATAAGCTTGACACCACACTTTCAATTGAATTGTCGTCACCATACAGTTGAGATAAAGAATTTAAGCGGCAACCATTACCAACATTTGATCCGGTCTCTATGGATTTCGTACGTACAGTCGTGATGAAGAGTGCACCAAAGTCATGTGAACTTGATCCAATTACAACATCACTGCTGCTTGAGTGCTTAGATCCAGTATTGTCTTCACTAACTGATGTTATTAATACCTCTCTCTCATCCGGGGAATTCCCATCATTTTTCAAAACTGCCATTGTAATGCCTCTGCTGAAGAAACCAACACTAGTCCATAACGATTTAAAGAACTACCGCCCAGTTTCTAATCTCCCATTCATATCAATAATCTTAGAAAAGGTTGTTCTATCCCAGCTTGTATCTCATCTGAATTCAAACAGTCTTTTTAGCGATGTACAATCTGCATATCGCCCTTGCCACAGCACTGAAACTGCTCTTCTAAAAGTAGTTAATGACATTCTCTCTGCGTTGGACAGCGGAAAGATTCCAATCATCGCCCTCCTTGCTTTGTCTGCAGCATTTGACACAATAGACCATGCTATATTACTTCACCGTCTCCAGCATGTATGTGGCATTCATGGTACAGCCTTACTGTGGTTCAACTCCTACTTGGTCAACATGACACACATTGTATCTGCAAATGGAATACACTCTAGCCCAGTTGATCTATGTTGTGGTGTTCCACATGGGTCTGTTCTTGGACCTGTTCTCTTCATTCTATGCACTCATTCGCTATCAAGTGTCATAGATCTTCATCCAGTGTCTCACCAATTGTACGCTGATGACACCCAAATATACAAATCTAGCCACCCAACTGAAGTTGATGCTACCATCCAAGGTGTAGAGAGGTGCATTTCTGATGTGAAATCATGGATGACATGTAACAAGCTACAGATGAATGATGATAAAATTGAGGCTATTCTGATCACAACACAAAGACTTTCTCATTCACATCCTTTACCTCAAACAATAAATATCGGCAACACCAACATTAAATTCACACAGTCAGTACGAAACCTAGGTGTTACTCTGGACCATACTCTCGCATTGCACCAACATGTCATGAACATATGCAAGGCTGCATATCTTGAGCTGAGACGCATCAGCTCCATTCGCAAATATCTTTCAGTTGATGCCACTAAAACACTTGTATATTCATTAGTACTTTCAAGACTGGACTCTTGTAACGCAATTCTGCCTGGTTCATCTCAATATCTACTCCAGAAACTTCACAATGTTCAAAGTACATCTGCTCGGATCATACTTAGAGTACCACGATCAGGGCACACCTCCCCTCTCTTCTGTACCCTACACTGGCTATCCATTCGATCCAGAATCAAACACAATATTTGTTCTCTGTGCTACGTTTGACTGACGGACTCTAGTCCAACATACCTATCAGACGTCACCCATGTGTACACACCAGCAAGATACTTACACTCCTCTTCTGACAATCGTATACTCATTATTCCCACTATGAAAATCAAGTCATATGGACAGCGTTCTTTTGTATACCAGGGCCCAGCAACGTGGAATGAATTGCCACTGAGACAAAAAGACACAGTGATCCCACTCACTTATTTCAATTGCAAGAACAAACTTAAAGACCTAATAATGTTTCCTACCTTATATACAAACTTAAACACCTAATAATGTTTCCTACCTTAAATATTCTCAACATGTTTTTTATGTTTTCTAATTTCATGGTGTTTGCTTTTGTAATGATATCATTATATATATTTTTTATCTTATAGGTGTTGTCAAGTGTTGTAAAGCGCTTAGAACTTCTAAAGATTAGACGCTATACAAAGTCCTCATTATTATTATTATTATTATTATCTGTTATTTTACGTAAATTTATGTAAGCGTTGATTATATCCCGGATATTTCATTGTTCTGGTAGCCATGGCTTATTAGGCAAATTTAGAAAATTGTTTAAAAGAAAATGTGTCGGCTGTAAAAGATAATTTTATTTGTGCACGGTTGTCTTTTTCTAGTCTTCTTGGTTCAAGCCGCTTGGTGCAATGTTCTAAGGCGGCGTATCCAGTAAGATTCCTTTCCTTTCCTGGTTTGGGGACTCCAGTTGGGGTTGTGAGCAATTGCAATAAATTTATATCACTGAAAGTGTGACCAGTGGAGGAAATGTGTTCTTCCACCGGGCTTCTGTACAGCTTCTTTGTCAGTCATCCGATCAGATCTATGAAGGTTGAACAGCCACGTAATTTTTGCCATTCTCCTCTCCCCTCTCGTGCGTAAGGGACAAAAAAAAAAATAAAATAAGCGAGAGCGAAAAACACATTGCGCTGGACGAAAACATTAAAACTGAACTTGTGCCAAATAACCTACAGTAATTTGGTTCGTCTTAACGGTATATTAACTATATTGTTCATAATGTCAATGATACATAGTTGCAATAGCCAGGCTACATTAGGCCTATATGATAAATTTGAGGTTACGAGGCACACAAACTGTAGCGTATTTAATGTTTTGTTGTTGTTGTTTATTAAACCTATTATAATGTTCCAAAAGTCGATTATTACTTATTTAATATAAAAATTTCCAAATGGTCGCTCCGCCCGCCCCTTCCTCCCCCCCCCCCCCGATTATCGTAGCTAGATACGGGCAAAAATCCATGAAAATACGAGCATTGAGCATTTTCACTAGACTATGTCACTGGACCTATGGTAAAGTTTAGTCAAACCGTCCAAAGGGGTGGGGTGGGGGAGAGATAATTGTATAGTCTTTAGAAATGTTAATTAAAGCAGAATAATGGCTTAGATGAAATGTCAATATATTAAACTATTTTAATTACCTCTTGTTGGTTCGTTATTTCGCTTAGATTCTATTCCACGCTAATTTCCATTCGCCAGTACGTGAATGTCTGACAGTTGAGGTTCAGTTTACAAGAGGCTAGTCGTGTTTGTAGTGCACTACTTTCTTCATAAACATATGTCATGATTAAAGCATGAGTGTGTCTTATATTGACTTAATAAATGTGAATAAAATAGAAGCGCAGAAAGAAAACAATCAACGTATCATCAATTTGCATATGTGATTGTGAACAACAAGACAAATCGTAGAACTACATTTTGTAGCTGATCCATTGGCAGGGATGTGAGGAGTTCATTCACTGGGTCACTACACAATTGCCCGGAGCATATCGTAACTCCATTCAAAGCGCAAGTATGAGTATTTGTATGTGAAATAAATAAAATATATGTATAGTATATACGCTGTATCAATGATATACCACTCGTTGTATAAATTTTTCATTAAAAGGAAACATTTATACATCTTGTGATATATCATTGATACATACTATACATATATTCTCTCTCTCCGTGTGTATGTATGTATGTATGTATGTATGTATGTATGTATATATATATATATATATATATATATATATATATATATATATATATATATATATATATATATATATATATATATATATATATATATATATATATATATAAGATGGAAAGGTCTGGAAATCTAATGCTTTTTAAACAGTACAACATTAAGGTCATTCATCGTAAAGCTTTTGGTGGTAAAGCAGAGTGAGTGGTAGTGCTAATACTAGTGCCTCTACTTCGTAGACGGGGTTACGACATCGTAGCTAGGTGGGTGGGTGTTGTTAAATTATTCATTAATACCTAATGTTATTCAATACCAAATGGTGATAGGTATCATTCCTCGGTATATTTGATATTCCCATATAAATTGATCATTGATCATCCATTAAACCCTTTAATTTCACGATGTTAATATGCCAGGAATGCATGTGCAACTTTCCTAGGTATTAGCCTCGTTTCCAATTTTGGCACATTTGGAACACTCCCGTTGTTATCTCGCATAATAGACAGGGGTCACTTACGACATCACTCATTTACAGCTAAAACATTTATTAGTAATGCAGCTTTTGACCAGTGAGAAATAAATTCGTTGTATGTACACTTCGATAACACACTGGTTTATATAGGTTTTCAAATACAATTTTTAATTAAAGTGTAAATTTGTTGCTATCATAGCAAAGTACGATTGCCCCTGCAAGTAAGCGCGCGCAGAATTTTTTCCTGCGGTTGCTACCCAGCGAACGGCAGAATTTTCCCTGCCATACGCAGAACTCTGCAGAATTCCGCGGGAGGTTTAAAAGGCTTGTCACCATCTCTGCTGGGACCTGTTCGGGTTCCGCGGGTGATGGGAAGAGCTTACAGAGCGTGAGAAAATCTTACTTAGGGAGCGTAGAAAGAAAAGGTAACTCTTTTGCTTATTACTATCTGCGAAATAGAATTCAGTCATTTCACGATATCTACATAAATAAATGCAAAGAAATAATGTTTCTTGTACAGTAAATTTTGGATAGCTCTAAAACTAAGTTGTAAAATCTACATCTGCGTACTAAAACTTGTATGGACCTTTATTCATTCATTGTTATGTTTAAATAGCAATTTCAGCTTAAATATCTGCTTATCAAATAATAGCATTTCGATGGTATTTTCATGATCCTTTGAGGTCAAGTCAGGTGTTTCTTGCAGACCTTGTTCGAATAATGATGTTTATTACAATTCAATAGGACAATAATAATAATAACAATAATATGGATAATAAGTGCATGTTTGAATATAGAGCAAATTAGTGTTTCTCAAACCTTTTTCCAATAGTTATTTGCTAAATTGTAAAGCTGTTGAGTGTTTCTCAAGTCTTTGTCAAGATCCGGTTAGTTATTTTGTTACAGCCGCTGAGTGTTTCTCAAAACTCTGTTTGAAATTAACCTATTTGAATTTAGTGAAAAGTTAGACAATGCTTTGAAGTCTATAAGTAAACCATAACTTTAAAAAAACATCTGAACACAAAACTTTGACATTGAAAAATGTTAATATCAAACTTCTGTCACGAAATTTGTTACTTAATTTGCTTATATTGGGCCAAATGCATATATCCACTGTGATGCAAACATTCAGTGTGTTATTATTTGGAAGTGATGTACCTGATGTTTGAATCTTAACCTTTTAATACCATACAAGTATGTGACTTAATAAATCACACAAAACTTAAATCTGAGTCTGCATTTCATCCCTAGACCCATTCTTATTGTAAGGATTTCCCCACTTCATCCCCAGTCCCATTCTTATTGTAAGGATTTCCCCACTTCATCCCCAGTCCCATTCTTATTGTAAGGATTTCCCCACTTCATCCCCAGTCCCATTCTTATTGTAAGGATTCCCCACTTCATCCCCAGTCCCATTCTTATTGTAAGAATTTCCCCACTTCATCCCTAGTCCCTTTCTTATTGTAAGGTTTCTCACTTCATCCCTAGTCCCATTCTTATTGTAAGGATTCCCAGACTTCATCTCTAGTCCCATTCTTATTGTAAGGATTTCCCCACTTCATCCCTAGTCCCTTTCTTATTGTAAGGTTTCCCACTTCATCCCTAGTCCCATTCTTATTGTAAGAATTTCCCCACTTCATCCATAGTCCCTTTCTTATTGTAAGGATTCACCACTTCATCCCTAGTCCCATTCTTATTGTAAGTATTCCCCCACTTCATCTCTAGCCCCATTCTTATTGTTAGGATTTCCCACTTCATCCCTAGTCCCATTCTTATTGTAAGGTTTACCATTTCATCCCTAGTCCCATTCTTATTGTAAGGATTCCCAGACTTCATCTCTAGTTCCATTCTTATTGTAAGGATTTCCCCACTTCATCCCTAGTCCCTTTCTTATTGTAAGGTTTCCCACTTCATCCCTAGTCCCATTCTTATTGTAAGAATTTCCCCACTTCATCCATAGTCCCATTCTTATTGTAAGGATTCACCACTTCATCCCTAGTCCCATTCTTATTGTAAGGATTCCCCACTTCATCCCCAGTCCCATTCTTATTGTAAGGATTTCCCCACTTCATCCCCAGTCCCATTCTTATTGTAAGGATTCACCACTTCATCCCTAGTCCCATTCTTATTGTAAGGATTCCCCACTTCATCCCCAGTCCCATTCTTATTGTAAGGTTTCCCACTTCATCCCTAGTCCCATTCTTATTGTAAGAATTTCCCCACTTCATCCATAGTCCCTTTCTTATTGTAAGGATTCACCACTTCATCCCTAGTCCCATTCTTATTGTAAGTATTCCCCCACTTCATCTCTAGCCCCATTCTTATTGTTAGGATTTCCCACTTCATCCCTAGTCCCATTCTTATTGTAAGGTTTACCATTTCATCCCTAGTCCCATTCTTATTGTAAGGATTCCCAGACTTCATCTCTAGTCCCATTCTTATTGTAAGGATTTCCCCACTTCATCCCTAGTCCCTTTCTTATTGTAAGGTTTCCCACTTCATCCCTAGTCCCATTCTTATTGTAAGAATTTCCCCACTTCATCCATAGTCCCATTCTTATTGTAAGGATTCACCACTTCATCCCCAGTCCCATTCTTATTGTAAGGATTCACCACTTCATCCCTAGTCCCATTCTTATTGTAAGTATTCCCCTACTTCATCTCTAGCCCCATTCTTATTGTTAGGATTTCCCACTTCATCCCTAGTCCCATTCTTATTGTAAGGTTTACCATTTCATCCCTAGTCCCATTCTTATTGTAAGGTTTCCCCACTTCATCCCTAGTCCCATTCTTATTGTAAGGATTTCCCCACTTCATCCATAGTCCCATTCTTATTGTAAGATTCCCAATTTCATCCCTATTCCCATTGCTATTGTAAGGATTCCCCACTTCATCAGAGAATCAGAGGCCTCTTGGAGTTAAGGTCTAAGTTCAACTAGGCATTACTATGAGAGTTTATCAGCCATAGAAAACATAGAGAGTCATTGAGTGGTCACCGGAAATTTGACGGCCGATGTTACCCCATAACAATATATAAGTAGTGAATGGGGTCACCCTAGGGACAATGGGAATTACCATTAAAAACACCCTTGGGTCACTCTGGGGACTATGTAAATTTAACATTAACCACCCTGGGTCACTCTAGGGACAATGGAAATTTAACATGGGCAAAAAACCCTGGGTCACTCTAGGGACAATGGGAATTTAACATGGGGAATAGAGTTTGGGTCTGTCTAGGGACAAGGGGAATTGAACATGGGAATAGAGTTTGGGCTTGTCTAGGGACAATGAGAATTGAACATGGGAATAGAGTTTGGGTTTGTCTAGGGACAAGGGGAATTGAACATGTTAGAAAAAAAAAACTACTTTAGGGACAAGGGGAATTGAACATAGGATTTTTTTAAAAAAAAATTTTAAAAAAGGGGTAGGCAATGGAAAGTCTATCTCTTTTCGAGAAATGTTTGTGGCCCTGAAAAGGGCCTTTGGTTTTCTTCTGCTTCTAATTTCTTCTATTTCTCCACCAACTTCTTATTTTCTCTCCTACACTCTTTCTCTTCTTTTCTTTCTTTTCTTCCTTTTTATCTCTTCTTTCTGCTTCTCCTCCTCTTCTTTCTTCCTCTTCTCATTTTCTTCTTCTTTTTCAATTTTTTCATTCCATACTCTTATCCTTATCCTTTCCTCTTCATCCTCCTTCTCCTCCTTTATTTCTTTCATCACAGCACTTATCATTTCCTTTACTTTTCTTAAGTTGTTAATCTCCATCTTCACTCGATGGGGGCTATAAGAATAGTGATCTTCGTTTAGCCTCACTAGCATTTGTTCCATCATGCCCAAATTGTCCAGGACGTCTTGCAATGTTTGCATTTTATCGAGGTGGTTTGAAGCCATCTTCTCTGTAGAATGATTTGAACGACGAATACTGTGGGTTCTTATAGTGAAAGCGCGGACGTGATGGAAAACATCATCCCTAAGACATAAAACTGATATTACCTAAATCATAACCAAACAACGCGCGGACGTGAAGGAAAACATACCCCTACTTTCTCATTTCATATAATCTACTATCCACATAAGTGAAGCAACATTTAACAAACCCCAAATCTACTATTTACACACTCAAATCATTAAAACAAAATCCATAATTTACTATCCACACAATCGTACGTGAGCGGTTACAAAACCCAAACTATACTCTCCACATACGCTAAGAAACAATAAACAAACCCATAATCTACTATTCACACAAACGTACGTGAGCGCTTACAAACACAAACACACAAACACATACCCTCACACTAGGAAAAAAAAGAGTCAGTGTTTATATTCACACTACTCTACCTACACACATTGGCAAATCGATTGTTATTTCTTTTCTAGAGTATTGGGTAGCCCTGAAAAGGGCTGTTTGTTTTTTTAACTCCAGATGCACCTATCTAATGCTGGCACCTTCCTGGTCTGGCGCCACACACACATCTTCTTCCCTAGTCTCCTTTTACCTTTTTTCTTGGGAGTGCAGAGGCGGGATAAGTGGCTTCAGAATCCCAATTTTCTGTCTCTGGGATTCTGAAATTTCTTCTCTCCTTTTCCTCCTCTTCTTTTTTTCTTCTTTCCTCCTCCTCTCTCATCCTTCCTCTTCGACAATGGCCTCCGCGGCCAGTTCATTTAACAGGCGCCTGGCATATTCCAGGTGCATCTGGAGTTCTAGCAGTTTCACAATTCTGGTGTTCATTCTGGTGGTGTTGATCAATCAACAAGGGTAGCTAGACTGCCGAACGAGTTTCAATTTATAGTAAAAGCGCAGACGTGATGGAAAACATCCCCCTAAAAACATAAAATTGATTTTACCTAGATCATGGCCTAACAAACGCGCGGACCTAAAAGAAACACTCACTCACTTTTTTATACTACCCATCACTATTCTAAAAAATTTTCATTAATCACTTCAATATACTATTCACATACGCAAAGCAATCCAATCAAACCCCAAATCTACTCTCCCCACACCTCAAACAGCCAAAAACATGATCTTAATCTACTATCCACACCAACGTACGTGAACACTTACAAACACACAATCCTATACACAAACACATACACTCACATCACAAAAGAGTCATTGTTTATATTCACACTACTCTACCTACACACATTGGCAAATGGATTGTTATTTCTTTTCTAGAGTATTGGGGTAGCCCTGAAAAGGGCTGTTTTTTTTTTGTTTGCTATGGCAATCTTTTAGTTTCTAAGAATGCGACGTCCTCTGAGGATAGACTTTCTGACGATGGGTCTGCTTCTTCGGAAAGAGAAGAAGAACTCTTTGGTGTCGATACGACAATCGACAAAACCTCTGTCAGGTTCAGGTTGCTGCTGCTGCTGCTGCTGCTGTTGTTGTTGTTGTATGTTGCTGCTGTCTCTGAAGTCTGTACTTCTCTGTATATTCTTCTTTCTCCCTGTTCACTTCTTCTCTGAAGAGCTCTTCTATCAGGTCTTCAGTGACTTTTAGCATTCTCACATTCTCTATCTCTTCTGGCTTCGGTATCAGACTGTGTCTGACCCTATGCAAATTTACGTAGGCTTCGTTTAGCTTAGCTAGTTTGGAGCACATCTTCGTAGGAGGATGAGTCGACAATGGATGGTTAGACTGGAAACTACCCCGGTTCTTAAAGTCAAAGCGCGGACGTGAAGGAAAACATCCCTCTACGGTTTTCGAGCCGCAACGTTCAATGAGTGTCATGAGAGGGATAGTAAGAAGTCAAAGAGCATGAATCAACATTCTTATATACAAAAGAGAAAGTCATTTTTTTCAAAACACAACATTTTTTATTCAAAAATCACTTAACACTAACCAACAACTCTAACATTTTTAACAATAATCCAACAATATAACATCAAACATTTTCCTTCAAATGACAAACATTTTTTTCAATTCACACTCTACGTTAAACAGGGCTGACAACGTTGTGAATGAAATTGTGATTTCCACTTTTGGAAGTCATTAGGCCATTGATGGACACTACGTTTCCTAGCTTGAGACAAAAGATAAGCATAATGGTCACAAAACCATCGATCTACTTTCACATCATTTCTAGAGGAAGAACGAGGATCAAAATGAGTCACTAAATGTTCTAAGGAATAGCCCAGGCTGCGATGATGCAGAAAATACACACAATATTGTCCACACACCAAGGAATCTGTGCCTTGTAATTTCACATTATTGAATCGGGTGGTCTGAGCATTTCTTCTCATAAAGTCAATGATATCGTCTTCCAAAGGGGGCAATCCGTACGAATCAAAATATTTCACACATCCTTCTTGAGGAAAGTAGACGGCTACCCAGTGGGTTCCTGGGAGATGACTGTCGTCCGTGTTGATGACATAAGCTAGATGGTCTTGAGGTTTGCGATGAGGGAGTTCATCTTTAGCACAGACGACAGGATTCCAAGAAGCCGTACACGAACTGTGGTTCAAAAGGTAATAAACTTCCCAGGTATCCATGTTTTTTTTTTTTTTTTCTTCACAGGTAATAATAAGTCATCAATTCGATCCTGACATTTTGCTTAAAAATGTCTGACAAATAACCGTTTCTTCGTTTCGTCTCCTCACTCTGATTCAGGAGAGCTTCGATACGATGGGTCCCTTGAGTGGTTAATGGTGGACAAGAATATTCACGCAAGTCTTTATACCACTGATGCAACACGACTTCGTCCGAGATGAGACTCCAAGCTTCGTCCAGATACTCGTCCAATTTTTCTTCTTGACTCAGCATCAGGCATTTATCGTGTTCAATTTGACTGGGATGATCGTTTTGACATCCGTAGCAATCTTTTTTGATCAATTCCGTCATTTGTTCGACCAAGTGTTTGGCAAAACAGGAGACTAAATGGGCTTCTTGTTCTGGCCATCTTCATCATGATCACTTCTTCTTTTTCCACGGTCTCCTCACATTCCATCTCCAAAGTTTCTCCACTAGGTAAAGAGGGATAACAGTCCTCCATGACTTCTAATAGTCTAGAATGACTTCTCTCAAACTGTTGATTTCTATGGTATTATCAAATTCTGCATACAGAATGACGTTCACTGTTTCATCAGGGATTCGGTTTGCAAACTGAATTTCTACTCGAATCTGGCCGGAGTTTATAGGGTGGAAATGTCGAAAGCCCACAAAGCGTAGCCTCCTGCATAATCCTCGTACGTAATGCCGTGACTGGTATTGGTTCCTAACTGTCCGGTGGCTTCGTAGAGGGACAAGTACGGTTTCAAGTAATTCTTCTTGTCAAAGTTAGGCTCGAAAGGTCTGGTACACAAGGTCTTGCCATCGCGACTGACTTCGATCTTGGACACGCCAAAGTGTCGAAAGTAGAAAGGATTTTCAGCGAAGACTCCGTTGAAGGCTGAATTCTTGACCATACCAAGGATTAAACTTTTGGGTAGCTGTCCTTGGAACAGATGATCTTCGTTCATGGATCGTTGCCCCTTGGGAATAGTGAAGGTTTTCACTTCCACGCGTCGGATCGGATACTTGGCGGTGGTTCTGCTCAACGTCTGACTGATGTCGTTTCCCACTTTAGGTAACACTTCCACGCGTCGTACGTAGAGCCTGGCTTCCTCGATGACAGTTTTGCAAGCAGTAGTACCTATCAAATGGAAAGCGGCACTGCTACGATTCAGTCTCAGGCGGACATCCACCACATTTAGCAAATATTTCTCTTGCAACCACATGTCCAAATGCAAACGATCCATCAGTTCTAAACTATTTCCACTTTTGATTCTGTCTCTTCGTTCTACAAATCCCGCATTGTGTTCTTTGGTTGTATTAATTTCGAATTCTTCAAACTGGCCTGCATCGTCAGCTTCCCATACCACACAGGCATTGAGATGAGTGTTCTTGGCGTCTATTCCGTACGTCAAGAGATTTTCCAGGTACGCTCGATAAGGGTAAGTATCCATGCTGCTACTGACTAGTTTCTTATTCAAGTACAAGTCCACTCCACTGAACAAGGAATGCATGAAATTGTTGACGGGAGCTATTACCTCATCACCATCTAGGGACGTATTATCCTCATCGACAACTTTGACTTTCAGGTACAAGTAACTGCTATTCAGATCGATGTAATCTTCGGGCTGTCCTTTGATTTCAAACTCGATGGGAGCTGAGGCTGTCAAAGAGGAGACGGGGTGAAATTCCACCCACTGGGATTCTTGCATGGTCATCATGGTGGGGGGCATGGCAAACAGATCCAGTTCCGACTTGGAACAAGCGCAAGATTCTCGGTGCATCATTTTGTTCTTTCTCAATAATCGAAAACGTCTAAGTCTCGAACGGTTCTTCTTTTCTTTGTCTTTCTAGCTTTAGACGTATGAAGTCTGGTGAAAGGGTGTTTTCTTCGTCGTCTCTCTCTGCCTTTTCCTTGCTGAATGCCTGACTCGGTAGCGTGCAGGGCATTTATAGGTGTGTCTCGTCGGCCCAAAAGGTCTTTACCCATTTGCAACAAGACATTTTTGCCTGCCCTCATGAAGGCTTCATTAGGGTTTTGTTTGTCGATGATGACATTTTGGAGAAATTCTTTGCCTTGCGTCAGTGCCGCATCTTTCAAGGCGTGCAATCCGCGTGTCACCATCGGTTTCAACACCGGGGCCACCGAACGAAAAGCCGATTTTAACATATCTCCTAAACCGTGTCCTCGCTGTCGAGTAACCCCTCGGTACACTGGATACATGACTTACGAGTCGTGAGAGAACCGTTTTCGAAAATGGAGTTTCACCGTGACTTTTCTTTTGGTGAATGGAATATTTTGTCCCAGATCTCCTTTTATAGCAATGTTGACCGTGTCCAAATACGACTTGCTGACAGGCAAATGGTGAGGATGGACAAATTCGCGGTGAACGTGATAAGTGTTTCCACCTTCCTCGTCAGTGACCGTGGCAGAATCCACTTTGAAAGGAATGACACGCAGTAACGGCACAGAGGTGTGTCCCACCACGTTGTACTCCACCACATCGGAGTACACGAACATCAAATTCAGTCCTTGGTTCAGTTCTACCGGGGAACGAAATAACTTGCTAAAAGACTCGTTGTCGTAAACGATTGGTAATTCGTTTTTCTTGAGCACGGCCATTCTCATGTCCATGTCTCCGCCCAACATGTCAAACAATTCAGGACAAAATAAAATGGACAGGATTTTACTCCCGTCAAATTTCATCAAGAAGCGACGAGCTGCTTTGTGGTATTCCATGGTGACACTTTTTTTGACACTTTCCAAAGCTTTCAGAAACACGACATTAAACCTGGAGGCTATGGTGCTCACCAAATGTTGACCACTAAAATAATAGCCTGGGAGAATGAACAAGTGATAGGTGGTGTACTGTTGATTTCTTGTGCCAGGGGTTTTCTTGTCATATTTGCCATGGGTATCCAAGTACTGTTGCATTTGCTCGTCATAAACTTCCACATCAAAAAAGTTTTGATTGGGAAGGACATTGAGGACATGGGTCGGGTGAATGATTTCCACTAAAGCCACTTCCCAATGGGCTTCGTGATCTAATGGGATGGCCTGAGGTAATTTGGCCGTGTAACAGCACAACGTGTTATTGGGAAACATCTCCATGGAACTGTCACTGGGTAAGGTTAAGTAAAATTGGTTTTGGTGACTCATAATTCCAGAGTTCTGTGGCTGTCCGAGGGGTTACTGGACGTCAGAGGTGTGTCTCCGCCCAAAATGGGGTTGTTGTTGTTGTTGTTGTTGTTATTGGAGTGGTGACTGGCACTGGCACTGGACACAAGGTTCCCGTTCGAGGAGAATTTCAGGGAGGGATTGGGAAGCAGGAAACCGATGCAGCTGCTCAATAAAATGGTCCACAATTGTTTGTTTCCTTGTTGCAAACTCAAATTGGCAATGGCTGCCCCGATGACACAATACACCACGAAGATTTGGCAGAAAAAGACGATTTGCGTTTTAGGTTCACGTTCTCCACACCACACCCACAAGGGTTGTTTTTGTAAATCCTGCAGAGAAGAACTGGGTGAAGGAGTGGTCGACGTAGCTGCGTCTGTGTGAAAGGGCATGATGGTCACTTCTTTTTATAGTCGATGACTTGCGAAGCGTCGATCCAAGAATCAAAACTGGGTGGATATCCTTTCCAACGTACTTTGACTTCTTTGACACGTCGTTTGCCCACTTTACGGGTTCTGCGTTCGAGAATGCTTTCGATGTCGTACACGTCGTCTTCTTTTTGGTGACACGTTGTAACTCGGACAAATAAAACGTTCCTTTGAGTACTTCTCCGTTCATGTCTTCCAATTTATAGACGGCAGGATGACGACCATGCACTCGTCCAGTGACACGAAACAATTCGGTCGTCCAGTTAGGTAAGTAACCTTTGTCGAAAGTGTGTTTGGTTTTGCCAATGCGCACCCAATCTCCTACGGCCAACATTCCACTTTTCTTGGGGACAGCCCTCGTCGGGGACGTACCAAACAGGCGCTCAAACACCAACACTTCGTTCTCGGGAGTCACTTCTTGCGGGGCACGTCCGATGCTACGATGGTAAGATTGGTTGTACGCTTGCACCAGGTGCGGTAAGATGTCGATGTACTTCAGAGTGTGGTGATGCGTAAAATATTTCCACATGCGTTCTTTCAAAGTGCGTTGAAAACGTTCCACGATGCTGGCTTTGGTTTCGGGATTCTCGGTGGTAAAAAAATGAATGTCACGTTTCTTTAATTCTTTTTGGAAAGCTTGGTTCAGAAATTCGGTACCTTTGTCCGTTTGCCATCGAAGAGGGTGACGACCGCTTTGTTTCAACACTCGTTGCAGGGCTCGCACTAACTCGCTGCTGGATTTGGAAGTCAAGGGTACGACCCAGGCAAATTTGGAAAAGACGTCGATGACACAAAACAAATATTTGTAGCCGCGATTGTAGCTGGCCAAATGAGAGACATCGGCTAAATCGGCTTGCCATTGATGACCGATGCCTTCCACTCGGGTGCGACTTCTGGAAAACTTGCGTCGAATGGGTTTGTGTAAAGTGTAGGTAGTTTGTTCTTGTAACCATCGTTGCACTTGAGGTAAACGGACACTTTTCAGTCGCGTTTTGGCAGCACGATACAATTTTTGAACTCCTGCGTAACCTGCAGGATGGGAGGGATCGTAGTAAATGCTGGCTAAGACTTTTTCTATTTTTTTTGTGTTTGTGTGTTAATAAGACACCCACTCTTGGAGGATGCTACTCTTTTTCTCTTGGGGTATTTTCTTGGATTGCAATGCTTTGCGTGTGCAACCGGCAATAGGTGTTGAAGAGGAGGATGTCTGAGCGGGGGATATCGGTTCTTGTTTCACTTCTGTCTTCACTTCTGTCTTCACTTTCTTTTTCTCTTATGATGAAGAAGGGGTGACCATAATCTTTTTAATCCATCCAATTCTGGATGTAGGTGGTGTTGTTAACTTGCGTACTTTTTCTGGTGGAGTTTGATACCCTTCTTCTTCTTCTTCTCCTTTTTCTGTCTTGGTCACTGGTAGTGGTGGTGGTACTGGTGATGGTGCTGGACTTTTCATCAAGGTCTTAAAATCTTTCAGAGTGGGTAGAGCTGTTTCGTCTAAAGCTTTCTGGTGAAAGAGTTGCAGTCGTTGCAAGAGTTGACTGTACTTTTGCGATTTTTCTGTTTCGGACAAATCTTGGCGATCCATCAAGGACTGCAATTCGTGTTGTAACTGGGACATCTCGCTCAAATGGGGATTGGGAGGTAAATGCGGGGTGTATTGTTCTTGCCAACGATGGTATTCCATCCATCGTTTGTAAGGCACTAAAGCTAGTTTTCGTCCTTCCATGGGGTTGTCAGGGGTTGATTCTGAGATCTTGGGACTTCCGAGGGCCTTTTTATCTTGCTCCCACCAGTCCTCCCAACATGGTTCCAAAGACTCCTTTCAGTAAGGGACCTAAGAAGAGGGGTAAAATGTCTCCACGTTGGACCAACATCTTCTTCCTTTGACGAAGGGGAATTTTCTTTTGAACCATTTGGCGAAGAACGTGACGATGTTTGCCTAAGCATTGTTTCTGGTGTTTGGACAAAGGGATCGTGCCTTTCAAGACATTCAAACAACATTCGCACACGGTATCGATGACCTCTTTGGAGGCTGATTGAATGAGTTTTTTTCGTAGAGGTAGAGAAGCTTTGGACAGGACAGATGACATGTCCCCATGTTTGACTAAACGAGGAGGCAGTCCTTTCCTTTTCTTTCCTTGGGGTTGTTTAGAAGAGGGATGTTTTCTGGAGGGTGACATCTTTGAGTCTTCAGGAGCACCAAAAACACTGATACCCCTACTTGGTCACATACCTTTTTTATACTGGAACGCGTCGCCACTGATTGTCTTTACGTCGTATCAGTTTGAGGACAGGCATGACACGTCGTGCAGGGGTACGTAACGGACTAAATCGAGCCAGTTCTTGCTTGGACAAATCCAGTAAACTTTATAACATGCCCGATCTTTCTTGGACTTTGATTTTGGGAGAAGGTACTTTGTGAGCAACAGCCACTGCCACTAAATTGGAGGGTCCTGCCACTGGGGAAGTTCTTCTTGGGGTCATCAACGGAGATGTTCTTGGTGTGATCAACGTCTCCAAGTACTCTTCAGTTCTTGGTGTCATCAACGGAGAAGTGGATGAACTTGAGGCTGCTGGAGACGCAGTCACCGCCGTGGCAGGTCGTGGTTTGCGAGTGTAAAGTTGCGTCCTGGCCGAAGTGCCTCTCTTGCGACTAGTTTTCTTCTGTGGACTTTTCTTTTCTGGGGGCTTCTTTTCTTTTTCCGGGGTGTCGTCTGGTAAGAGGAGGGTCCCGCCACTGGAGAAGTTCTCCTTGGGGACCTGGTCTTTTTCTTCTTCTTGGAGCTTTGTTTGACTTTTTTCTTGGGGAGAAGTTTGGGGGCATTAGGATCCCATCTTAAGAGAGAGCGAATGATGACCCTCCTAGAGTACCGCTCCCTCCAGGTTTCAAAATGATTTGTTTTTTGGTTTGAGTGTCGATGCGGGGATCGACCAGTTGGGTCAAAGCGACTTTGTTTCGATCAAAAAAGCGTTTGGTTTGATGAGGAATCTGAATGATTCCTTGGAGTAATTGACGTGCCGTCACCGTGAACCATCGTAAGACTTCTTTGAGACTAGCTTCTAAGACACGAGCTCGTGTTTGTGGATTTTTTTCTCGACTGATGCCATACAAGGCACGAATCAATTTGACGGGAAGATGCGACTGAAGGGACGTCATGGTCTGAGGTTTTTATAGATTTTTTTTGTGGAGTGAAATTAAGTCAAGGACGGAGACGTGTACAGGACAGGCCCTCCGTCTTGGCCCCAGTGGTGAAACAAGTGGGTACGAAATCGCAAATCATCGGCGGTCGTAGGTTTCAAATCGACGAGTAAATAGGCGTGTGGAGTTTGAGTGGCATCGTCGTACGCCTGAGTCAGCCAAGGTGTCCCTAACTGTTTGGCTAAGACTTGCACTTGCGATTTATGTCGAGGGCTTTTAAACAAGACCACGTAATGTGCGTTGAGACTGATGGTGCGATGGGCTTTACTTTGTTGAAACAAATTTTGGGTGATGTAAACGACACTGGCATTACGGTGATGCCCTTTGCGCGTGAACCACAGTTTAATTTCTTCTTCGTCTTCTCCTAACATGTCGTCAAAAATGACCAAATGGGTTTGGCGGGAGTCAGAGACGATGCCGTCGTCTTCTTTAGGAATGCCTTCCACAAACACGATGGAATCGCCTTGACTTTCTCGCAAGAGGCTGCACGCCGATTGCCACTCTTTGTAACACCACACGATCCGCTGAGGTGGTCGATCGATCAAATGATGTTTACGTTCGATCAAACGTTTGACGAATTCGGTTTTGCCTGAACCGCTAGGTCCGGCAAGGAGCATGTTAAAGGGATGACGAAGATACAAAGCCTCCCAACTGGCACGATCTAAGTGTTCGTCGATGACTTTGACAGTGGAGGAAGAGGGAGCAGAGACAACAGAGGTAGCCATAGTGTTAGGAATGTCACTTGTGACACAAAAACAAACAAGACGAGAGTTTATATACTTTTTTCAGAACACGCTTATTGAATTTTTAAACATGAATACGAAAGACAAAAAATACATAAAAGCCAAAGGCTTAAGTACAACGATAAAAGGCACATGATAACCATCAACGTGGAATAAACACCAGTGTCTGTACAACATGTTTTGGGTAATGTTCTGACCAGTTCTATAAGGGGGGTAAGGTCACACAAGTGTCCTCCCGAAAGGGTCTTTCAGGGATGTCCACGACAGTCCTGTCCTGGGTGATGGGTTCTTCTGGTACTGTCACTAACACAGGTTGAAAAGTCGCAAGGCTCACAATCGCATTCCACTTCAGAAGCCCCACACTTGAATTGTGCCTTTCTAAACTTGTTTTGTGTTTCTCTGAAAGTATTCATCTTGTTCACTTGGTCTTGGTAGTCACAATGAACTATCGATCTTGCCTAGGGTTCCTTTTTATATACAGACCAATACCGACGTGTCCATACGGTAAGGTGAAATGATTGGGAAGTCGCACTCGCTTCTGGTACACGATTTGATAGACTTTTTCCAAGGGTCGACTGACGATGTGGTGAGTGGGTAAACGTACAATCTTGTTCGGTTGATAGGTGGTCACTTTAAAGTGTTCATCCTCTCCGGATTGCAAAGCTTCTTTCAATACCCCAAAGTTGACCACACGACTGGTACGATAATTCAGAGTCAATCCTTTCACTTTACACTTCGTGTGCACTTCTCCTGGTGGGTCCCGGTATTCGTAGCCGTAATTTTTTGGACTGCCACTAACGAAACTTAGAATCTTGTCGTCGGGATGCTCGTCTGTCCAGGCTCCTAAACGGTCTCCTTCGATGTCAGGGTGCTGTTGACTCGGGTGATGGATGTAAATGCAACTGTCCGTGTCAAAGTGCAGGACACGTTCCCCTAACAGTTCTAAAGCTTCGTACAATTTTAAGCGAGGATGAGCTGTCACGTAAGCCGCAATGATGACGTTTCCAAAGGGGTCGTCTTGTACAAAGTCCAGATCTTCTTCGTAATTGACCAAGATCAAATCCTCGCGAACGACGTCCACGTGTTTCATGTATTTGGTTTTGTCGTGAATCATCTGGAAGTAGCGGGAAGGTTCTGTCAAATATTCCGTCTTGGGTAAACACGGTCGTTGTGCCATTTTACCCCACAAGCAATTTAACATCACTTTGGCAAACGATCGCCTGCCTTCGTTTTTCTCGATGTGGTCTAAAGAGATTCCTTCTTGTTCATAGTATTTCTCTTTGAATGTCTTTTCGTCTTCGGAGGTGTGACACCAGGAAGGATAGCCGCTGGCTTCTTGTTTCAGTTTCAAAAAGGCATCCACGTAGTCTGCGAAAATGCCTTTCTGCGTGGGGTCACCCTTGTGGTATTGTTGTGTCTTGGGAAAGTGGCAAATTTCGCACACTTCTAACAGTTGGTATCCCATGTCCAGAGCTTTGAACAATTCTACGCTGACCCACGTCCCCCGTCAAGGCCCGTTCTTCCTGGGTGTGCTGACAAGGCTGATCTTGGTTGCACGTTTCGGCACAAGTACGGCACAAAGGAAACATCAGTTTGCCTTGGCAATGGTGAGGTAGCACGGGATGGTATAGGTTCGTGGGAGGCAAAACTTTACACTTGATCAAACCTTCGTATTGTCGAATGTTTTTCAGGTCGATGTGTTCCGTCAGCAATTGCGGGTGCTCTACAGGAAAGCGACAATATTTGCACACGTAAGGGTACAGCGAACACACTTCCAAGTATTTGATTTCTTCTCCTTTCTCTTCGTCGGCTTGGTATAGCAAACAGGTGGCATTGGTCCTTCCTCCGTACAAACTATCCCTCGGGTTCAGCGGGTCCATGAACTGGTAACTTTCCACGAGGCGTTTAAATTCGGGATCGGTTTTCATACGGTGATCGTACTCGTGTTCCCACATTTCCACCACTTGGTATCCTTCCTGTTGCAACTTTAGGCGTCGCTGACATGTGGCCTGGTACAGGCCTTCCTTGGTTCGTTGTAAAAACTGATTTTTAGTGCCACGGTCAGGATAACAGACGGGACATCCGTAAAATAAGCAACCGTTAAACTCGTACACGATCTTGGGGTTTTCTAAGTCCCAACCATCGACCGAATACGTTCCGATGGTCTTTTCACCCCCTCCGTTGCGGGCATGCTGAATCCACTTGTCTTCCTTGTCGCACAAGTAATGTAACCAACATAGGGCTTTGACCGAGTATTGACGTTTGACAAAGTTGGTCGTTTGAGGACTGATGACACCTACGGTGTTTTCAGGCATGAATCGTTGTCGATACACTAAGGAACACGCTTTGGCAATGGTGCAAGCTTCTTTCAAAGGATCGACCCCTCCGTGTTCCATGAACAGTTCTCGAAATTTTCCACAGCAACGTCGTAAAATGTCCACGTCGGAACGACAATACTTTAACATTTCTTCCTGAAAGTCGAAAGGGTCCGAGGCGTGAGCCTGGTACCAAGCGTAGAAAGCTTCTCGTTGTTCGGTACGCATGTTGTCGGGGTCGTAATAGTGAGCCTCAGGGAAATGGGGTAGAACGGCGTGTTGATTGGCTTCCGTATTGAAAAAGTGTGGAAAAGTACCCTTTAGCCATTTCTGTCATTCCAAACGTTTTAGGCATTCGACTCAAAGGCATGGCCAAATAGCTCATCGAATCTTTAAACTGCACTTGTCCCACTTGCATGAAAATGATTTTGGTTCCGTTCAAAGTGACTTTAGGACGCTCGGTGCCTTGTTCCGTATAATACCTCAAAAGAAACTGTCCATCGTATCCGGAGAAATTGTGAGCCATCACTGTGGCATGACGATGACAATCTCCGTAACGTTCGATGTCCTCTTGGCTCCACGTCTTGTCGATGGGGTCTAAGACCCATTGGGCAAAATCGGCTAACGTGTTCGGTCCTGGAAAGATTTTTTCACGTCCTCCAGGAATCTTGCTGCAGTGAGGGCAATGACTGAAAATAGGTTCTTGAATGCACTTCTCGCACGCTCGATGAGCCACGCAGAAATTAGGAACGTGAATGCCAGTCTCTTGCATGCATTCGAAATCGAAAAAGATGAAATTGCCTTTCTTCTTGTGACCGTCCTCTTTCTCTGGTGGGGGTTGGTATTTTTGCACGTAGCATTGATGTTCCAAGTCCACGATGTGATGACAAATGTGACATTTTTTTTTTCCTGAACATACTTGTGTCTTGGTACTGTTGGTACGTAGGCCTTGTCCACACGTAGGGCACAATCTCAGGAGTTGACAAGCACATTTCTGCTGTGAAGTTTGCGTCTTGAGACGTTGTTGGTAACAGGCAGGGCTGACAAACGTGCGCAGACAAGCAGGACAATGTACTCTTTCTTGTCCTTCGCTCAGACAGGGTGGAGAGGCCAAACATCCTGAGCATTTCCATCCACAATGTTTGTGTTGTTCTCGATTTTTATGGCCATGGTCACATTTCTCACAATAATAAACATATCCCAGGAATCCGGTGATACTGGTAATGGTATCGAAATGCTCATCGTGATAATAGACATGAATGTATTTTCCATCCTTAAAGTCTTTCCTTCGAAATAACAGAGGTCCGCGCATTTCTTGAGGGTGCACTTTCAAGGTGTAGCGTGGAGCTAGGGCATCTTGCAATTTTTGCATCTCAGGAATGCCACAGGGTGTGTCTTTGGACTTCCGGCTTGTTGTAACAGGAGTTCTGCTTCATTTCGTTGTTTGGCTCGGTCCGATTTTCGAATATTCTCCCAGGCTCTTTTCCATTCTACCGTGTCGTTCTTGTTGGCATAGGTTCGTCCCACCACGATGGCTCGGGCTAAACACATCTGGTCTTGAGGGTTGTTAATTCGGACGAGACTTGTTTTGGTGTTGGAAGGTCGTCCACCAATATGACCTTTTTGCGTCCAGTCCCTTGAGGAGGAGAGACGTGGGCCATTTTCAGTGTGGCTTTACCATCGGTGATGTCAAACTGAACATTAGATTGTTGTACGTGTTGAATCTTGTCCATGACTTTGGAAGGGGTTAGTTCTGCGGGTCTGCTAAACTCGATCCAAACAGGGGATTTCAAGCTGTCGTGATCTATGGATAGTGTCAAGCGATCGTCTTCTTTGGGTTGACATTGTCGCTTGAGTGCGGTGAGCAAAGAATCCCACATCTCGGTGATGAACCCTTCTGCTTTCTCCAATGGTACGTCGGACTTGAAATCTTTAAACTTCACTGTGTAGGTGTAATCCGTGGTTCTAAATTTTCTAGAGGAGCGCTTTTCCGTCTCTCGAATGGAATAGTACTTTTCAGGGTTGACTAAGGGTGGCGAACTTTGTTTAGAGGGTTCAGATTCTGGTTCACTCATGTCCTCTTCAAAATCACTGGCATGAATTTGTGCCAAGACTTCAGCTCTGGTACGAGGCGATAGATCACGTTTCTGCCTCTTACTTTCTTCTTCTTTCTTCTCGAATGAATAGGATCGTTTCATCTTGAGTGCAAAACGTCAAATGACTCAAGTTTAGACACTATAGACTAATTTATAGTCATGGCAAACCAGCGTATATAAAAGGGTGTGTGTCTTGTCCTTTCACTATTCATTTCACTCTCAAACCGAGCACAACGATGGAAGAGACTAGCCAAATCGAACGTTTCATCAGAGCTTTGCGATGGGTCATTAGAAAATTTTCTTCAGACCAGCCGACGGAGTACTCTCCTTCGTTTCGAGATAAAAGTCAAGATACTTGCTATATCTGTCAGAAGAAAGGGCATTGGTCTTCAGAGTGTCCAGACCGTCAAAAAAGAAAAAAAAAACAGTGGCTAGAAAAGACAAAAATCAAGATACCTGTTATTATTGTCAAGAAAAAGGACATTGGTCTCCAGATTGCCCAAAAAAGAAACAAGAGGAGTCAGAAGAAAAGAGGGATTCTTCAGAAGAAGAGAGAGATTCTTCAGAGGAAGAAAGCAGCCAGGTGAAGAAAAAGAAACAGGAGAAGAAAAGAAGAAGGGAAGAAAGTGAGGAGGAAGAGGAGGAAAAGACGGTGACAGTGAAGAAATTGAAAAAAAAGAGAGAGTAAAAAAAGAAACAGAAGAAGTGAATGTAATTTATAAAGTGTTCTGTTGTGAATTGTGAATTGGATTGTAACTATGGAGAAAAGAATACATTAATTATATAAGATAAGTGTCTTTGAGTTTTGATTTTAAATAAGAAGCTACACTCACGCACTCATACACAGACACATACTATAAGGGTAAAATGTTTTTTTTGTTGTTGATTTTTGAGTTATTGGCAAATTGAAAGGCTATCTCTTTTCGAGAGAAGTGGGTGGCCCTGAAAAGGGCCTTTTTTTGGTGTAAGGGTGAGTTTAAGCAATCAACTTTAACTGCCTTAAGCCTTTGCCACGGCCAAGGCCTACTTCTGATGATGATGATTGGGTTGAAATCACTAAGGGTGGTACGGTAGGCTTAGTCACAGGGTTGGCGTGTTTAGCTCGGGAAGGTCGTATTCTCTTCGGTCGTGATAAAGAAGTCTGATACATTTGTTTCAGACTTCTTAACTCCGCTAAAATGTCCAACAGTACCGTGACCGTTTGATTTTCACCCTCTTGTTTCTTTGCTGCTACTTCTTCTTGTTGTTGTTTTTTTCTTACCTCTTCTTGTTGCTGTTGCTGTTGCTGTAGGAGAAAAGCTTGTTCCGCTTCCTTTTGTCGTTGTATAAATTTCTCCAATTCTTCTTTCTGTCTCTGTCTAAAATTCTCCACTTGCGGTAATGAAGAATGAGACGAAGGTTCCGGAACAAATTCTTGCGAGGTAAGAAAATCCTCAAACTCCCAATGTACCTCTTCTGAAAGTAAGTCCGGGTTCCCTTGGGCGGTCTCCACTGCTGGTGCACCCCAGTGAATCGTTTTCTGAGTTTCCGTCATGTTGAATCACTGTCGCATAGATTGACTGCACACAGGCGCTAGCGAATCTATATAGACCACGTGACGTCACAGACTGCTCTCTTCGGATTGGATGCGGGCTGACTGAATTTTGTCACGCGTGTTTGGATTGGTCAATGAACTCAATCCGTTTCAATCCTTCCTCTCCCTATAAATAAGCGCAGTTCAGCGCAATCACTCACCTGTTCTCGGAGCCTCAAGATGTGGACCGACGTTCAATCTTCCACCCTTGTGTCAACAATGATGTTCAGGACGGACATACCCATGTATGTCCGGTCCAAGTGGACTGTTGTCGATAGGACAGATACTAGTCTATGGATGAGAAGAGTTTACATAGAAAGACAAGGATGCCTCAAGAGGGTACTTGTGTATGGACCTGCAGTTAGAAGGAGTTTAAGAAGAAGAAGATGTGACAGATGCCGTCTATGTTAATATTAACATAAAACCAAAGGCACTTTTCAGGGCCACCCACATTTCTCGAAAAGAGATTGACTTTCCATTGCCTACCCCTTTTTAAATTTTTTTTTTAAAAAGAAAATCCCATGTTCAATTCCCCTTGTCCCTAAAGTAGTTTTTTTTTCTAACATGTTCAATTCCCCTTGTCCCTAGACAAACCCAAACTCTATTCCCATGTTCAATTCCCATTGTCCCTAGACAAGCCCAAACTCTATTCCCATGTTCAATTCCCCTTGTCCCTAGACAGACCCAAACTCTATTCCCCATGTTAAATTCCCATTGTCCCTAGAGTGACCCAGGGTTTTTTGCCCATGTTAAATTACCATTGTCCCTAGAGTGACCCAGGGTGGTTAATGTTAAATTTACATAGTCCCCAGAGTGACCCAAGGGTGTTTTTAATGGTAATTCCCATTGTCCCTAGGGTGACCCCATTCACTACTTATATATATATATATATATATATATATATATATATATATATATATATATATATATATATATATATATATATATATATATATATATATATATATATATATATATATATATATATATATATATATATATTAAGAACTTGAGTTTTCATATCTATGTGATTTTCTGTTTCACTTTTCAGATTATGTTCAGTCTTGTCTTTCTTTAAAATGTATTTGTTGAATACTTTTGCGTAACCGCGAAAAATAGATACAGCTTTAGTCTTCTTTCGAGAATAGGCATTATCGCCTTCCTATTATCGTTCAGTTGTTTCTCTTATCATTTTTTCGACATTACATTGAAAAACGTTCAATCCATTTGCAGTGCAAAACTGAATAAAAAATATTAAAAAATAAAAACAACCTATATATTTATATAGACATGTCTTAAAATAGCGCATTGTTTTTATCATTCGTTGCCTCAAATATCAGTGTCGATACATAAATAGGGTACATCTGTTACGCGCGGAGTTATTCACTACATTGAAATAATTACAAAGTGTGACACCTCTGTACGAGTTCCCATGGGCTCTTTTTTATACGACTTTTACACCCAAGTTCATATAATAAATTGCTATGTAGAAAATATCTTTCATCTCTGAAAAAAAAGACAAAAGGCGATTTTTTTATTTTGGAAATGTGACCGATCTAAAACACATCAGCACCACTCATTGAGAAAGCAACCACAACAGGTTGACATTCATTCAGTCATTGTTCTCATTATATGATTTACAAGATAAAAAACAAGGTCTTTTACAATATTGGTCAAACGTCTGGGAGCGAAAGTGACGAAGGGACGTGTTAATACATTATTTAAATAAGAACTGTTGTTTTGCATGTATAACGTGAATGATAAGTACTTCGACCAATAATGCTCCCGGACCAGTCTCTTCCGTTATTTTGATACTATTTATTATGATAGCTTAGCTACGAAACTAACAAACAAAAACAACAACCTGAAGGAATAAGTTCAAAGTTTGCACTCTAGGAATAATCGTGCGGCTTACTTCCTACTGTTTTAGTCTGATAAATACAAGATACTGTATCGTGTTTTGTTCTGAAGTGGCGGTAATAACGAGTTCTTTTCAGCAACTCGGTATAAACGCAAGTGCAGTTTTGTATTCATTACATTCTGAATGCTTTCTAAATGTTTTTAGATTTACTGTATGAATACAATTCAAAAGGAACTGAGATATTAAAAGTTGACTTGGATTATTTAAATTAACGTGATTTTCGCACCATCATGCATGCATCACAATTTATGCCAGCACGCTGGTATATCGTTGCCGTCTAGTTCTATATCTAACCGTGTTTCGGGTCCACTAATTATATCCTGGAATAACCTTTTCTCCTGGCGATTTTAGCACCTAGTAATCCGGGAAGTATTCTTAACCTAGGTGCTATGTTGCCACCGTTACGTGGTATTGATGGACTGGACGTCCGAGAGTTAAAGCCACGAAATGAAACTTTTAATATTCCGCAGCGTGTACATATTCCTTTGATGTCAACTTGTCAATTTATCAACGTGACCGGTGTTGCGTGTCTGGTTCGTGTTTGTAGATGACAACGTGCACAATAAGAAACTAATTTGACTACTTTTTATATTCAGTGATATCTTCGATTCATCCCCGCCAATCACCATTCACGTTATAACGTTGGCATCAAATACAAGAAAACCAGCCCTAAAAGCATCATCTGGCATTTTCAGATTGTGGACGCGCGATTATCATTGGGCATTTGTGTCAGGAAAGAATTGTTGTGTAATTTTCTTGTCATGCGTTGTACCACTTTGGACTAAGTACTTTTAAAAGCGGAGAAGGGCGTTCAATGATATACTGTCGATGTTAGAATCAATCAACGAAAAAAAAGAATCCCAAATTTACGTACGCTTTAATGAATCAACATTAAGTTCCGCCATAGAAATTACCAATGATGGCTATCTCGTGGACATCCCATAACAAAAGTATCAGAATGGTGTTGGGTTGGACCAATACTATTAATAACAAATCATTTGTGTTAGTTATTATGACGCGCTTGGTCCTGTCAGGATCACAATAACGACTGATGTTAACTTGACATGTGACGCAATGATTGGAAGTTATCAATGCTACGACAACAATGAATGTGCAGGTTATGGTCATATTTTGTATGTTTTTTTTCATCAGACTTCGTCCGGGTATCCTTATACGATCTCACCATGGTCTCTGGTGTATGTGTTGCGTAATCAAGCACAAATAACGCGATTACTTGTTGTGCTCATCAGAGTATTTTATTCCCGATCAACTGTATACGAAATATATTTCGGATATTACTTTGGTGGCGTCATTGAAAGTTTACTAAGAGGTTCTCTAAGGTGTTTGCAAAATAAGCGCCATTCGGTAACCAATGTGCGATTCGTGTCGTAGATGTAGTTCAAACAGACGTGTTAGATAAAACTGTGCTTTTCATGTTTTACAAAAGTAAAGTGAACTTTCATCCAAATTAGTACGGTAACCACAAAGTGGTCCGCAACCTGCTTTCGGCCTGCCACCACAATGCAATCTAGTGACTGAATCTACCTCTGACTTGCTCACCGTCGTCATTCAAGTTATTAATAATGCTGCAAAACAAAACTTATAACCGTTAGTGTCATCGACGTTAGCGTTAAAGACGCTCGCTAAAGGTTCACTGTGAGACAACGCCAAATTAAATAATAGTGCATATAAATGTATAGTGTTGGAAAGCGGACTGTAAAGAAGTTCACTTCTAGGTAGTAAACTATCTCGCAGTTGATTACCCAGTCAATTACATCGATATCGAATTTAATAACATAGCAAACATCCAATAAATATCTGGTATCGCGTTTGACATGGATCAACCCGTGCTTGATGATCGTAGTAAACGAATTTCAACAATTAATCTTAGGAAACACGAGATCCTACAGACATGGCCGGACAGAATAACAAGTTCAAGATACAAGTTGTTATTTTCTACCAAGTGAAGTTTGAAGTTTTTATTGAGGTTGCAGATAAACTCGTTCAAGAGGATGACACCGCGTATGATGATGATGAAAAGGTTGGTTTCTTCAACAACGGCATGATGGCGCTTTTTAGTGGTGCAAGATATTTCATTGACGGTAAAGAATTTGAAGCAATTATCAGTGACGTTGGTATTGTCATAATGGTACTGGGACTCGCAAAATAAAGCAAAGATTACGCGTTGGTCTATCTTCGATGTGGACCAAAGATATTAGTGATCATGCTCACACAGAAAATGAAATAAGAAAAGACGATTTGTCAGTGCTTTGAACGTCTTTTGTTAGCCGTCTAACTTCACAACAACCACAGTGTGAACTATTTTGATTTTGGATTACCTCCTCTCGAAGATGGTATCGTAGACGTTATGCTGTATCCAGTGCCAAATTAAACCCTGTGGAGGCCCTTATGCCCTTAGGCAGTCGAAATCTTGCCCCCCCCCCCGAAAATTATCTCCTAATACGTTTTATCAGTATTATTTTGATCCGTTGTCGCGGGGCCCCTAAGCCGGTGCCTACTCTGCCTATTTGGTAATCCGGCACTGACTGTATCCTCTCAATTCAGAATTGTGAGATTACATGGATATGATTATACAGTATGTGGGCAATATCGTGTGTATTTTCTTTATCAAGTCAGTTTTGGATTCCGATAACAAGATGCACTGACTTGTATTGATTTCTCTAGATAAGATACTAATGTAGAAACGAGGTTTTATTATCATTATGCTGTTTTAGTTAGGCTAGAAACGTAGTGTCCGTCGATGGCTAAATAACACTATGCAAGATCATTGCAATGCTAGTCTTACCTCTCAACATTATCAGCCGTGTAAACACGTCTGTGTTTAACATATTTGTGGTATTTATGAGTTGTACACGAAGCGAAAGAGACAAGCATTAATCCTCCCTCGTCATTTCTTGCTTGATTGTGAGTGAAAGCGCTGGCGAAAATAATATGTTGACATTAAAAATAATGTAGATTAATGTTTTTAGATAACAAATTATGTTCACGTTCTCTTTTATTTCTCTGTCAGTAAAATTTTGAGTTTGTAAAAAGGGATGTTTTCCTTGATCTCCGCGCTTAGTCCACATAACGTGTTGCAATCACCGGTTTTCCGATTCATCATGGAGAATCACCAAGAAGAATGCCAAGATAGTGCTGCAAGGTTGGAAAATTGAGCAACGCTATGTACTTGATGAAGAGAGTGGAACACATCCTGAGCTTGATGATAAGTCGATCGCCCTCAGGTCAGCACAACAAGTGATAGAGAAGCGATGAAGGGAGAGATTGATGAAATAAAGATACGTTATGCAGCGCAGAAGCGGGAATGGTAAAGGCTAAAGAGGGAAAAGGATATCTCTTTTCTCAATGAAATCTGGAAAAAGTTTAAAGTGAGATAGATAAAATGGGGGGTGGGGGTGGAGAAGGACTGATACACCATCTGTGGCTCCTTACACATCATGTGTGGTAGTATATCAGTATGATGTTTTTTCTAAGATTGTTTGATTTTATTCTCGTTCCTTAAAAGCAGACTATCTTGTTTTAGTTAGTAGGAGTGGATGTTTTGCAATTGATGAGTTGGTCAGTGAAAACGCCGTCTTGGTTGGTATGAGAGCTTTTCACATTAAGCCTGTATCTTGAGACCATTTCTTGCTTGATTTGTGAGTGAACGCGCTGACTAAAATAAACATCATCTGTGGTAATTTCGTCTAAAAACGGAGTACGATATCAACGTTAAACCTATGAATATTTTAGTAAGAAATTCACACAGACCACTCCCACTGACCACAGACAGCGACATTTTCAAACTGGAGCTATAGTGTTAATGATGGCAGGGGTAGAGGGACTAAAAATGTACTTCATATTCATAAACATACATACCCTAGCATGTAAGAGCTAAAAGTACTAATTATTTTAAATATGACAGCGGACAAACAATACAGAGTAAAAACTATTTCGATTAACCACTGTGGGGATCACCCAGATGTGGAAAATATAGTGTATATGGTACGCATGTAACTGGTCGTTCTTTCAAGCAGGCGTGACTGTATAAGCCTAGCACCTGATTATTGAAAAATAAAATCGATGGTATATAGAAATATCTGTTGGATTTGTAAACAGACAGTGATGTTAACAGACTTCGTGCAAGAGGAACGAGTGGGGAATGCGCAATCAGGAATATAGACTTTATCGCCTAGTCACGTTTGGAAGACGGAGAAAGTATATTATTTTATTTTCAGAATGCATCAATAATAATAATAATAATAATAATAATAATAATATTATTATTATTATTATTATTATTATTATTATTATTATTATTACAGGTTTGTATTGCAAGTCCATGGAACTTACTATATGTTATACCAGTCCTTTACATTGGCAGTGTACAATTCATTTCAATATGAATGTGTCTTATACTGCATGACAATGCCGGGTATAACTTACTATTCAAGATGCCCGCTATCTCGTAACCGGCTTGATACAGCTGTTTTTTTGTGCCGTTTTCATGATATTTGTGCTTGTTGCCTGTCTTCGTCTACGTTATTGTGTTGAGTATGTATTGGCTGTTCAGTTCGTATGTGTTTCTTCATCTCCTTGTTTTGGAAACGAGAACATTTAGACTTTTTCTCAGCTGTCTTGCTCCACTGCTACAATTTCCATTTGAACAAACCGCCATCACGTGATACTCGCCAGTCAACCCGTTTATGCTATGATGGACCCTCATTAATTGCTTTAAATGATCACTCCTTGGCTCTCCACACTACATTGTGCTCTAGACTAAACGAACAGAAGCGACAAAAGAAACGTTGTTTCAAAGCTGGCCGGCGTAGAACAGGAATAATTCCAGTTATTTCCCTTATGCCATTTCCCGTTCGATAATTTAAAATTCGACCGTTAATTTAGATAACCTAATTCAAATCCCTATTAATTCGTCAACCTTCGTGTCAACTATCCAAGAGATGCCTCTGCGTATTGCATTATTCAATGCCTAATCAGTAGGACCACCGGAAAAGCGCACAGAAATAGTTAATTTTATCAACAACCAGAATATTGATGTCTTTATCCTGACAGAATCATGGCTAAAAACATCAGGCGATGAGCCCAAGTGTGCCGATCTAACACCCACTGGCTACTCCATCAAGTCGTTCCCCCGTAACTCTCGCGAAGGTGGAATTACTGTCATCACAAAGAACTCCATGATCAAACGCCTTAACCACACCACAACATTCAATTTCGACCACACATCCTTTGAACTATGATCAAATGCCAAACCACACTCACACTAGATCAAAGATCAGTCCATTTGTTTGCCTATACCGCCCTCCTCCTAGTAGAAAAAACAAGCTGAATGAATCTCTCTTTCTGGAGCAGTTTCCAGTCTCCTGGAGTATGGAAATTCGATAGGTGGCAACCTGATTATTCTTGGAGATTTCAACTTTCACTTTGGCTGTCCCAAACACATCAAAACACATAGATTCCATTAATGTTTTCAACCTCAAACAGTTAGTTAACCAACCCACCCATAAACATGGTCCCATTTTCGACTGAATTTTTCATAGACCTGTTGATAACATTCTACGGTCCTCCCTGGTATCCCATGACCTTGCATCAGATCACCTCTGCATTATATGCCATCTTAACGTATCAGTCCCTAACCCTCCACCTTTATCTGCTACTAAGAGAAACCTCTGTATGGTAAACAGAACCAAACTAATGCATGACATCCAAGCAAACCTAACAACTTGCTTACCAAATACAGCAAAACAACTCGATAACTGCCTGCATTCATTGCTCGACAAACACACCCCAGCTACCAAGTGCAGAGTATCAATTCAAAAGTGTTCTCCATGGTATAGCAGTGATAGGGACCAGCTTCGCATTGCTAAAAGAGACCTCCGTAAAACTAAAAGGCTTTGTCTTTCCACCAGACTCACTATTCATAAGCAAATCCATGAAGCCGCTAAGAAGACTGTCATAGATATAGTCCATGCAACGAAATCAGCCCACTACACTACTAAGATCATGGAAAGTTTCAGCTGCAAAGAGCTCTTCGAGGTTAGTAACAAGCTAATGTCAAGGAACAAATCTACACCACTTCCAACTACTTTCTCTCCATTCGACCTCCCAGATATGTTTGCAAATTTCTTCCGTGACAAAGTACAAACCATTAGAGACAAGCTCGACACCACACTTTCAATTGACTCGTCGTCACCATACAGTTGAGATACAGAATTTGAGCGGCAACCATTAGAAGCATTTGAACCTGTCTCTATGGATTTCGTGCGTACAATCCTGATGAAGAGTGCATCAAAGTCATGTGAACTTGATCCAATACCAACATCACTGCTTTCACTAACTGATGTTATTAATACCTCTCTCTCATCTGGGGAATTTCTATCAATTTTCAAAACTGCCATTGTAAAGCCTCTGCTGGAGAAACCAACACTAGACCATAACAATTTAAAGAATTACCGCCCAGTTTCTAATCTCCCATTCATAAAAAAAATCTTAGAAAAGGTTGTTCTATCCCAGCTTGTATCTCATCTGAATTCAAACAGTCTTTTTAGCAATGTACAATCTGCATATCGCCCTTGCCACAGTACTGAAACTACTCTTCTAAAAGTAGTTAATGACATTCTCTCCTGGATAGCGGAAAGATTACGGTCCTCACCCTGCTTGGTTTGTGTGCAGCATTTGACACAATAGACCATGCTATATTACTTCACCGTCTCCAGCATGTATTTAATATTCGTGATATGCTTTACTGTGGTTCAAGTCCTACTTGGTCAACAGGACACAAATTATGTCTGCAAGTTGAATACACTCCAGCCCAGTTAATCTATGTTGTGGTGTTCCACATGGGTCTGTTCTTGGACCTGTTCTGTTCATTCTATACACTCAGCCGCTCTCAAGTGTCATAGACCATCATCCAGTGTTTCACCAATGGTACGCTGATGACACCCAAATATACAAATCTAGCCACCCAAATGAAGTAGATGCTACCATGCAAGGTGTACTGAGGTGCATTTCTGATGTGAAATCAAGGATGACATGTAACAAGCTGCAGATGAATGATGATGAAACTGAGGCCATTCTGATTACAACACAAGGACTTTCTCATTCATATCCTTTACCTCAAACAATAAATATCGGCAACACCAGCAATAAGATCACACAATCAGTACGAAACCTAGGTCTTACTCTGGACAGTACTCTCACATTGCACCAACATTTTATGAACATATGCAAGGCTGCATATCTTGAGCTGAGACGCATCAGCTCCATTCGCAAATATCTTTCAGTTGATGCCACTAAAACACTTGTGTATTCATTAGTACTTTCAAGACTGGACTATTGTAACTCAATTCTGTCTGGTTCATCTCAATATCTGCTCCAAAAACTTCAAAAAGTTCAAAACACAGCTGCTCGGATCATACTTAGAGTACCACGAGCAGAGTACACCTCCCCGCTGCTCTGTACCCTACACTGCCTATCCATTCGATCCAGAATCAAACACAATATTTGTTCTCTGTGCTACGTTTCACTGTCGGACTCTAGTCCAACATACCTATCCGACCTCACCCATGTGTACATACCAGCAAGATACTTACGCTCCTCTTCTGACAATCGTATACTCATTATTCCCACTATGAAAACAAAGCCATATTAACAGCGTTCTTTTGCATACCAGGGCCCAGCAACGTGGAATGAATTGCCTACTGAACTTAGACACAAAGACACAGTGATCACATTCAAGAGTGCTCTCAAAACTCACTTATTTCGACTGCAAGAACAAACTTAAAGACCTAATAATGTTTCCTACCTTAAATATTCTCAGTATGTTTTTTTATGTTTTCTAATTTCATGGTGTTTGTTTGTAATCATATCATTATATATGTTTTGTTTATCTTATAGGTTTTGTCTAATGTTGTAAAGCGCTTAGAGCTTCTAAAGATTAGACGCTATACAAAGTCTTCATTATTTTTATTATTATTATTATTATTATATGGAGCACTGATACAGATTCTTTATTATTCATAGCCGTCTGGAATTCTATCTAGCGGCATCAATGCCATTTTGTCATTTAATTCATTTTCCCATGCTGAAATGCAACATGTATTTGTTGGTATGTTCCCAATGCATTATCAGAATGGAACATATTACCTTTGTACTAGTTTAGCGCCATAGCATAAAAGGTACCAGACTCAGTGCGATGAAGTTTGAATACTTTATTACGTCTGTAGCAGATGAGGTAATTAGATTTTCTGGCCATTACAGGCTTTCTTGTTTACATTTTTCAAAACAAATTTACTTAGACTTTCTGGTACAATTATTGTTAACACAAAGAAGCCAAAGCCACTTGAAGCAGACACATGAAATGTTGTAGTATAATTGTTTTCATATGTAAATTAACAGATAAAACTTGCAGGGAATTGGATCGATCTTTCTTTCACAAAAATTGCACAATTTTAAACTCTTTGCACAAAGACTTGTTTCAAATATAAAAATATTCTGCATGCGTACTTTAGCAGAAATCTCTTGAGGTAAACATTTTAAATCTAGTGTGCACGATATATTCATATGTTTGAGACATAATTAGATTTGTATGACATTATATCAATATTTTATAAATAGCTTTTATGTGTATTATTCAATTCAAGTTTTGTCTAAAATTCCAGAAAGATACGTTGTGTAAGAGGTTCTCAGGCAACATGAAGCACATCAATGTTTACTGTATAGTTCATCTCAACTAGATAAGCTATTGCGCTATCACATCTGTGTCGGCGTCGGCGTCAGAACATGTAAACAATAGAGATAATGTACAGCCCCAAATGCACCTTAACAGTCCTGTTTGCACTGTTCTAGGCAGCCATTTGGACTGGGTTTCACAGCACGTACCCGTTAGTGAGGGGATTAAGGAGCTCATTTTTGTATATTCACGTACATTAGTTTTACATTCTTGGTTAGGGCTTTGCGCTTACCTCATAAGCAAATTCTTTGCACCCATAATTATGCGTACTCTATTCACATGCAATTATATGTACGTACTGTTCTATCTAGAATCATGAAATTTGGTTAGGTGATGCTGATCACCACTCTGACACACCAACCACATGTTACGCATCACTGACTCGGGTTACATTTTCTTTTTCTTAATGTTTCAGGTGCTTCTTGTGCTAGAATCTGGAAAATGATGATGTCCATCTCTTTTTAGCACCACACCAATACAACAAAAGAAGCTCATCGTAACCAAATTATATAATTTACTGGCTCTGGTTAAGTGTTTACATTTCGCTCATGACAACACAATTTTATAGCATGATATATGCATACGGTCCCAAATATAATCATGACACTTGGAGAGAGGATTGGTGAGCTTGCTAGGTTTAATCACAGGAGTCTGACGTTTTATCAATAAAGTAACGCGAAATCTCTGATAACATGAAATCACCTTATCGGTAATATAAATGAACACAATGTGTGCAACGGTGACCACAACCCTCCGCTCGATTCGACTTTTCTCAGGCTCTTTTATCGCTTCCGAATCGCAAGTAGACTAAAAAACCATACATAAACATTCAAAAAAACAGTGACGTACCAACGCACAGCTCTCGGACGACCATTGCATGAATCCAATCCGAGTATATTTCAAATACGAGGTGCAAGTCATTATTTGTGTCATGTGTTCCCATTATTTTAAATACAAGGTATAAGTCATAATTTGTGTCATATGTTCCCATTATTTGTGTCATATGTTCCCATTTTGTACAGCATTAGTTTTAACATGGGTGTTCACTGTTATTGTGATTAACCTTTATGAATGTCGTACTGAAACTGTATTGGTGACAATATGATGTGGTTGTTGATAAAAAATAAGTTTAGTCGCAATATTTATTTTGGGGTATTTCACTGCAAAACAAATGATTTTCATTGTTCTTTTCATGTAAATTGTATTTACGCCTTCTATTACCAGAAAATGCTGGGTTTTGTCTGCAGACATTCGATACTAAAATGAGTGTACCAAAAATATGAAATTTGTAAAACGCATAATAAAATAACGGAAAGCAAAATGCTTGAATATAATATTTCTTCTCTCTGATAGAGTCAACACGGTTACCTTGGTGACACTTCCTAAACTGGAAATATTTGGGATGCAGCAAATTTTGCCAGATGCGCATGAATACATCCTCAGAAAATGACGATAATGCTGAACATAACACTCGTCGACGTTTCAAATATTAGTGAAAAGTAACAATTTTATGTTTTTGTTTTCTTGAAATTTCAAGTTAATTAACTGAAACAGCCTCAATATTTTGCTCATATTGACATTTGTCATAACCTCTACAATATCTGATATGTTTCGGTAGCATACGGCGGAAAATGCAGAAGCGTTCGGATTGCACAAAGCCAAATGAACCAACAGTACTTGTTTGTGAAGTGTGAATCACAGTGAAATTCCTGATTCCATTTATATTTAGGTAGAGGTTGAACTTTCAACACATGAAATATACAAATGTATCAGAAAGACGTTTTCTCCTTCATTTAGGGTAAAATGAATAACACATTGATATAAAATGGAACTTTTATATTCGTCATAAATTTGTACAATTAAGACAGAAGTAAAAACAACAAGACATCTATCTGAGAGATAATCCGTGTAAAAATACAAAATCAGTGAAAAGAAAAAGCACGTTCAACAAAACGACACTTATCGAGAAAATATGCAGTTAGATTTACCCATTTTAATCAAAGCTTACAAAAGCTAAACAATTATTTCAGTCAAATAGTAGGGAATGTTTTGCAGATGACTTTGGCATCCAGTCACTGATGCAGTCACTCGTGAACAAAACAGGTATACCCAAATACGATCTATGAATCATGTACAAAATGAATGAAATATAGGTACAGGTGTATACAAAAATATGATCCATGAGTCTTGCACATATGGAAATTAATGAAATACAGGTATAGCTAAATATGACATGTGAACCTTGCACATATGGAAAAAAATGAAGTAGGGGTATACACGGATATGATCTATGAATCATGCAAATATGGAAATGAATGGGATACTGGTATACACAAGTATGATCCATGAATAACGATGGAAATGAATGAAATGTTGAATACCTTTAGCCGTCCTTAATACTAAAGCATACCTAATATCGTGGACGAAATCACACAAAATTATTACCCTTTTGAAATAGAGACAACCGCCATGTCCACAACAACAAAAAAAACTGCATTTGATAGATATGTCTCTGGTATATTTCCATATTCGCTTTTACTAGATTAGTCTGTTAAATCTGAATGATAGAACTGCTAGTGACATATCACTATTGTCCTTCTTCTTCTTCTTCTTAAATAGAACAGTTCACTTTCCATTGAAGATTAAAGGTATAGAGAGTGTAATTATGAAGACCTTGGACTTAAAATCTGATTCATCATTCGATTGTTTCGATTAAATTATACTGATTTATTAAAGGCTTTTTCTGATGTTTTAGATTAAATTACTTTGAGGATTAAAAAGGTTATAAAAATCAGTTATATACAAGGCTAAAGATTTATTGACTAATTATTTTTCAATTATTGATAAATTTCAGGTAGATCAATTTTTGATACTATTTTAACTGTCTCTGCCTTCTCGCAATAGTTTGCACAAAAGGATCTGAAATATTCAGATTAAATTTCATAGGTAATACAGTGTCTTAAAGCACCTATTGGTAATCAGTGACAAAACGTTCGCCTTGTCATAACTGGTTTCCTGATTCGATCAACAAGCATATATTTCCATGACCAAGCATGTATGTTAAAGGGAATGTGTGGTACTATATAAATGTAAAATTGAATCATCGGCATGCTGGCTTATAAAGGTGTTCACATTCAAAAAAATTAACTTTGGTTTGCTATAAACGCTGCAACATTATTTTTAGCAGTGTCATGACCTCGTATATTTTAGACTGAATAATTTCCATTTCTGCCCATTAAATCATTTGTTAAGCCGCCTCATGCTGATTACATCCTGCCCAATAATTTCGTTGTTATGCTGCTTCATTTTGATTACAATATGTCCAATAACTCCCGTTATGTTGATTACATTTTGTCCAAAAACTTCCGTCATGTTGATTATGTCGAGTGGAATTTAATCGTCGCTTTTGTAATTCATTATTTAGTAAAAATACAGACGCTTAATGTTGGGTCCACATTTTGTCTGCATCTATTTATGAATCAAATGTCGCCTGGTTTCCATTTTCAATCGTTTTCATATTCAGTAGTATCTTTCTTTACTCTTTTATCCAAGACCGGCCCTAGGATGCGCGGGGCCCAATGCGGCAAGCGATGAGCGGGAAACCAAGCAAAATGTTGCATTTCGGAGTTGATTTTCTGAAAGCGAGGGGCCCAAGGCGGCTGCCTCGTTCGACTTGCCGTAGGGCCAGTCCTACTTTTACTATATCACCATTGTCATGTTTGCAATATCAACATTGTCACATTATCCTCTTCTCTACAAAACTGAATTACGCTACTCGCAACCCAACGCGGGGATATCAAAAGACCCTTTTCAGTCGGAGCATCTTCGACTTTGCCTCACTAGGAACGTACTGAGAATGAAGCTAAGAGTAAGGCCACTGGCATGACAGTAGTACAATGTAACAGTGAAATATAATATACTGGGCTTATAATTTTGAGGGTATTAAACTTGAAATGTAATTCTTTGGATCAAAGTTTTCTTATTCCTCTTTTAATAAACATATTTCTCAACAAACCAGTTATAAGTGAGATTTCATTTAAATTAAGGGTATATAGTTAAGATATACACCGTATATTCGTGTATTAATATACATATGAATTTCTTTGCTCGTCAAATAATCGCGAGGGAGAGTGGATACAAAATACTGTCAGTCACCAACACGACGATAGCTCTATATTACTCATTTTTCTGAGAACAATAAATATTCCTTTCAAACAATTTTATTCCCCAATCCCATCTGTTTTACTTGATGGTATATTCTTTCGTAAATAATTGATAAAATATTTCAGTTTTTTGCAGCAAACGCTATGGCCGTTTGTTTAACCTCATTATCATGCCTTGACTACTAAAAAGTAAAAACAGACGAGAGGAACGTGGGGAGAAAAATGTCTCGGCGATTATCGGATGTAATTATTAACCTTGAAAACTAACATGGAATCTCATTTTGTAAAATGCAATTGGCTTATGCTTTTAATTTAATGATTCATGTCCCAGTCGCTCGAGTTGTTTTTCGTTCGATTTTGAAGGCTCTCTCGCTAAATAGGCCGCAAGGTTGTAATAGTCGAGTGATGTCTTTGATACACGTACACGAGGCACACATCATATGCATCGCTTTCGAGCAATGATATGATGAATGATAATCGACATTAGCGGCGACTGTGAAATTCATAATTTCGTGGAAATTATATGTTTGAATTTTGACGGTATCGTGTGTTGTTTTGTTTGCAAATATTATATAAAACTATATACACATACACCAGACGCAGAGCTGATGCAGTTGTCATGACGGAAAACCAGAAGCACAGAAAAAGACGACAGAGGACAGCTGACTTCGAGCGTGTGACGTCTTGTGCCTACAGTGAACTGATCCACACCGCGCATCGACGTCATATAGATTTGTTGCAGTACTCACGTGTCTGCATTAAGGAACGCTTCGTTCAATCCGGTGAAGATAACTTATTGTTTCCTTTTTCCTTCTATAAGTGACTTGACAGGTTTCTATTTTTTGATTGTTCGTTAACATCCCTTTCATTTTCAGGCATTGGGACCATTCGTACAGACTTTGTATGATTTTGTATGATGTATGATTTTGCTTTGCTGGGTCAGTTAACATAGGCCGATTTATATAGTTAAGAGTGATCGTTTCAAATACTACTTAATATTACACCGCTCCGGTGGCCTAGTGGTTAGAGCGTCAGCCACGGATGCGGGAGGTCGTGGGTTCGATCTCCGGCCGAGTCATACCAAAGACTGACAAAAATGGTACTAGCAGCTACCTCTCTTGGCGATCAGCATTAAGAGGTTAGTGTTAGGACTGGTCGGCCTGGTGTCAGGATAATGTGACTCGGTGGGATATCATACTACATGTCTGCGGCATGATGCTTCAATGGTAGACATCACTATACACTGCCGCACTGCATACATCGTAGCAATATGACGGATTTTGTTTTAAAGCTACGTTAAAAAACCAAATCACACACACACACTTAATACTAAATTCACGGTAATCTAAAGATTGATGGCTTTATAAACTGTCCTGTTCCGATTTTGGATAAACGAAAGCACGTACAAACACATCGCAACTATCATAGGCACAACACTTCGCAGTCGACTTCAGAGTGTGTAATTTTTATCCAATCCATTTTCTAAAAACTACTATTTTTGGATTAAAAGAGGAGGCTAGTCGTAATGATATTAAATATCAAACCATCATGTCATTCACATATCCGCTATGTGCAACTCGCTGGTACCCGGCCTAAACTGACAGGTCAATATAATGTGCTAGTAGCTAGTAAAAGCTCACTCTCCCATCGTGTAGCGGTAACAGGGAACATACGAATCAGGGAGTTCAATATGATCGGAACATAGCTCGTTCATTTCCGTCAGGTCCCGAAATAAGTCTGAGCAATGTTCCTGTCGAATTAGACTAATGGATGTTGTGCATCATGGGCAAAAAGTACGGAGATTTTACACTTTGTTTGAACTGTAGGCAGGATGCTGGGTATCTGCCATCTCATAAGCACCGGATGTATGACACAGCTGTCAACAAACTGTCAACTAAGCTTTTCACGTTCAACACGGAACCTTATTACTCTAGTCTTTACTCATCCACGTAACAGACGAGGTTCCAAGACTATTAGTATTAAAACACACTTCAAGAGCTTGTCTACTGATCATGATGATCATTTAGCAAACAAAACGATGAATTATTGCAAACAATATTTATCAAATGGGGTTGGTGTTACATTACTTGTTATGTCAGGTCAAGTTTTTAATGGACTGTTTCCCCCTGATATATAAATAAAGCAAGATATGCTTTTTGGCAAGTTGAAGATCAGTTTTGGCCATATAATCAATATAAATGAACTGATCAGTGATAGAAGCGGCGTTACATAGACCTAAATAACCTGCAGTATATGTAATTACATTAAAATAAAATCACATGCATCCCATATATTACGTCTCAAACGGAAAGGACGTCAGTTTTCACATGCATCCCATATATTACGTCTCAAATGTAAAGGACGTCAGTTTTCACATGCATCCCATATATTACGTCTCAAATGGAAAAGACGTCAGTTTTTACATGCATCCCATATATTACGTCTCAGTTATTAACATGGTCTGGATTATTCACAGCTCAGCTGATTCCACTAAACGTATTGACATGATACAACATAATGACATGATAACTGTTTATTACTATTTTAAGGCTCAAACAAGCTTTGAATTACAGACTGGTCATTTGACTGGTGTCACATATTCATATATAAATCAATGATAATCACTCATTTAACATAGCACAAATTAACATGAAGGAAAACAAAACATATAAACAGTTTGCCGCACTACATATCGTTATCATCGCCATCGTCATCATCATTATCATCATGGTTAGCTAACGTTCTCTGATTGACAAATGACACAGCTAAATACTGAAAATTATTTATTATCAAAAGACGGGACCAAAGAGTTTGCTAATTGCTACTTTGATTCTGTAGTGAAAGGTTCTTTTTATTTATTTTGTTCATTTTCTTTGTTGAAAAGGAAAGTGGAAAGCTACGTTAAGAATGTAAACCATTCCTTTTTTAAGATGAGGTAGAGTTTTTAGAGCATGGGTCGAGTAGGAGTGGGGGCAGGATTAGATGATGCTTTCGTTGAAGTAATGCATGTATCAATAATACTTCACTTTAAAAGTTCTGTAGACAATTACATATAGGAACAATGAAGATATATTTTTCCTCACGAGGTTAACAAACAATCGGCGGGGAAGAGGTCATATCATATAAGGGCTCTTTCTTTCTGTAAATCACATAATAGGTGGGTTATCTGATACAGATGACATGGCTGTACTTAACATTAGCAGATCGATGAAAATGGGATGCATTATCTAAATGTATCGTCTCGTCGAAAGGTGATTTTATGCTCAGGCATCCGATAATCAATCAATGCAGAGCACTTATTAGGGCTAAAAAACGCAGATCTGAGAATGGGTAATAAGAAACAGGCAATTAAACATGCTGGAAAATGTACAAATCTGAGAGTGGGTAATAAGAAAAAGGCAATTAAACATTCTGGAAAATGTACAGATCTGAGAGTGGGTAATACGAAACAGGCAATTAAACATGCTGGAAAATGTACAGATGTGAGAGTGGGTAATAAAAAAACAGGCAATTGAAAATGCTGGAAAATGTACAGAACTGAGAGTGGGTAATAAGACACAGGCAATTAAACATACTGGAAAATATACAGATCTGAGAGTGGTTAATAAGAAACAGGCAATTAAACATGCTGGAAAATGTAGAGATCTGAGAGTGGGTAATAAGAAACAGGCAATTAAATATGCTGGAAAATGTACAGATCTGAGAGTGGGTAATATGAAATAGGCAATTAAACATGCTGGAAAATGTACACAGTTTTATATTTTGGGGATTAACATGTTTGAAACAAAGAATTGCAGGCAGTTTTGTTAACCGATCGAAGCAGATAAAATATAAATGTCATGTAAATATGTTAAGAAAAGGAGACACCTAATTGTATCTCCATATAATTTAACTTTAAGCTCTTTATTTCATAGAATACATGCAAGTACATTATTTATTCAGCAAACCAAACTTTTTCTTGAGCACTAAACCTTGCCTTCAAGTGTTGTTACTTTACACTTTGCAAAGACATATTTGTTAAGGACGTCACTCATTTCTAAGTTACCAATCAATTCCAGCAAATGGCATTCATGGCTGTGTTCTGGTATAAGTGAAAATAATTAAAACGTTCGCGTATCCTGCCACTGTATCATGCTCACAAACGTTGAATTTCTAATTTCTTAATCAAAAGCCATTTTACGTATCATTAAATGTACCATAAAATTGTGACGTTGACTTTTCATTTCAGATACGTTCCCGGCAAAGCTAAATAATCCAATTTTCTGACAATCATTGAACATTTCATAGCCTGCTTGAACTTATTTTGACACGTCTAGTCCAAGGAGCTAGCTAAACCATTATTACGATGCGATCACATCGTGAGGCGATCCTGTAATATTGAAATGAATCTCCCCCGTCTTAACATAAATGTCATCTTTGTCCAGCAAGTTATTATATTCTAAACATTAATGTGGCAATTCTGATTAATATAACGATAAAGAAATGACTGATTGTCATTTGGCTGGGTACATTCTACTGGTTAAAATGATATTAGCTGACTTTAGTATCCAAATATAGGAATTAATCACGTCTATTTCACAAAACGACGAAATCCTTATTATGGTAAAATGCTTTTTAAATGTATTTCAAACAGTCAAGTAAAGGCAGCTCTTTTAGGACCGACCTTTCAAAATGTATATGGTTTTCATTGATTTTATGATTTTGTACATAATTACAATTTATACATGATACCATTAATTAGTCTAGTTCAGATATGGATCTGTACAGTTTGCAGTTGTAATCGGCTTTTAAAAGAGTAATACGGCATGTAAATACGATATGTGCTTACCTTCTATACTTGCTTATCAGTAGAGTCAAGCTGCAATCAACAATGAGCCTGATCTGCCGAGGCACAATGCGCTTGCAGATTAGGATCTATGTAATCTGTTTTACTGATTACTCTTAACAAATTACACAGACACGTATCTACCGGCACATTATGCAACGGCAGGTAAGGGTCTGTGCAGTTTGCAGTTGTACTCGACTTAAATGCGAGTATATACGGTACATATTCTTCTTCGTGAGATAAACTAAGGTAATGGAAACGTCACCATATACATGTAAACGGTAATTCTGGGTTCGTAGTATATTTCATTAACTCGTGTTTGTATCCACCGGTTTTTTGTTAATGTCAATATAATGCTCATCATAATTCAAGCGCACGTCTCCACTGAATGTCACATGCTCTCTCTTTATAAGTCTGTGATTACGTTCAGCAGAAATCTGTTTAATCAATCACTAGATGAAGCAAGCTGATCTTCTGTCGGTTTGAAACAACTCGCTCTTGGGTCAGAAATATCCTATATTCTCTGTACCCACGTGTACATAACACATCTATAGAGGGGATTTGTCAGTAGGACTGCATTTTAGAAACCTCCACTTCCTTCACTAGATTCGGTTGTATACTGCCTGTACCGGAAGCAGCCCTTTCCATTAGGGACCTCATCATACAGGACCACATTCTCCTGCAAAGTGTACCACTGAGCCACTGGTTTCCTTGGATTTTCCAGCATTTCAAACCAGTGGTCCCGTCCCAGCCCTGGATATTTGGGCCCAAGGGCGCAGCATCCCATAATTTCATTGCTTCCAATCCTAAAAGATATAAGACAGTAATGTTTCACTTGCGTCATGTTGATTTCGTATCGTTACGTTTGAAAAAAATATATTTTAAGTAAAATGGTTAGTTTACAACAATGCTACTTAATTAGATCTACTGCGATCGACAGATGTAATTATACTGTCTACACGTGATATTTTACCAGCAACGATTAAATGTGCTTAAATACACAAAGACCGTTGCGTGTTTTTATTGGTTTCCTTTTCATTAATTTAGTCCCGTTTAACCAGTACCTTGTGGCGAGATATCAGAACAATGTTAATTTATACCATTTTGTTTTACCTTTTTCTCGGCGTATCTTATTCAATTTAATCTTTGACACTCAGCAGGTGACTATGGGAAGTATTAGAAGCACAACCTCGCACACGAATTCATCAAAACAAAAATATTGGTTCTCTCAGGATTGAATTGTTCAGTAAATTGTATTACAAACTTGGAAATTTTAAAATCTCTCGCACTGCATAACGCATTTCTTCTTATATTCTAAGTCAGCAAATTTAGATTCAGTAACATTAGTACAAGGTATTTTGAGCATGCAAAATCTTCTCTGATGACATTATCAGTTAAAAGTTCACGTGTTTCATGGACAAAGCTGTTGCAGCATATTTGTTTATAAAGACGCGTTCAAACCCAGAGAACAGACAGTAAACACAGTCTATAGTTAATGAGTTCTGGTGGAAGCTAGGAAAATATATAGCCAGCGAAACGTATGTCCTTGTTTGGTATTCGCCCAAATAGTATATAAGCGAGATTCGGTTTGACGTAAATTGGTTCGTTCGCCAGAAATCACGGCTCGTCTTTCTTGCAGGAAAGCAATTGTCTGTATTTGTTAGATTTTCTATAGGGTATAGGGATTCATAGTGCTTTAAAATGTTATGGTGATGTTTTTGGGGTAACAGTTTACTCCGAGATTGACGATTTTGCATCATTTTTATATTCTTAAATACTCTTATATTATTCTATTTATAATGCATTGGACATTTCAATTGTGTTAAGAATTTAAATTTACTTGTAATCATGCTATTTATTATTATAAATGACGAATTCGCTACCAACTTAATTCTCAGTAAATAATTAATTTATATATAAATTATTCTTTAAGTAATAGAGCATAATATTTTGAAATTTTAGGTCAAATTCAGTAAAATACATTTCTATAAACCGATTGCAACATTAGTCTGAAATACTGTTTTTTTTTTACACTCTGGCTATCATTAATTTATTCGATATTCAATTATTTACATTCTATTCTAAAATACATAAATTCTAGAACTGTATGAAGTTGGTAAGCTATAAAGGATTATTATAAATTTATATGTAATTCTTATATCTGCAATGTAAAGTTTATGTAGATGTATTTTCCTATCTAAAATGTAATTTTATATATCAATTATTTCAATAGAGTTCGTTCGCCAGAACTCACAGCACGTCTTTATTGCAGTCGATTCCGTCCCTATCTTTCAGTCTATCCCAGTGATGTAGATCTACACCGTTAGGAGTGGCACCCTTTTTAAGGGAGCGTAAACTCTCTCATTCTCTCTAACCATGCGTTAAAGACAAACCATGTTATAGCCAGAATATTAATGGGTAAAAAAGAAATTTTTGTTCTTAAAAGTTTCAAAATTAATTTCATTTTCACAAGTTATTTTAGCATCCAAAGGACAATAATTGCAGCCAGAACGAACGACTAATGTTTGCGCACATTTACGAGAGTAAAGTAAAATTAATAGATGTATTAACTCTAAATTTATGATATCACTGGACATGCTCACCCATGTGAACAGGATCAGCAAGAATGATTTGAAATCCTCATGTACATGAACAATTTTAAAAACAAAAATCAATTAATTCTCGCATATCCATTACACAGAGTCAAAATAATTTTGCGTATCTGTTTAACATAAGTAAATGAATACATAAAAAAATTGCTGATTTGTGCTAATAAATCTGCAAGAATGACTTGATTACAGTTCGTTAAACAATCTGTGTATATCAGGGGTCAACTCTTCGTCGTTTATCCATTTTACAGAAGGTGATACAATACTTATTAATCAGCTCTATGTGCGATGATTTGCAGAGAAATTATATTCTCTACTATTTTTATTATTCGTACTACAATAAAAGGAATCATCACATTAATTTACCTATCATAGTCTATGATTTTCAGCAACAGGTAGACATCTTCAACATTCTCTACGGGCACATCAAAAACCATGGCTTCATTGTAGACAGGGTTCAGCGTGTTTTTCTTCACTGATGTCTTCTTCTTTTTTATTCTCTTCCCCTGGCACATTAGATACACCTTCACATACGGGTCTTTTGAAAAAGAAATGCCGATGCTTATAACAAACAATGATCATCAAATAGCCTCAGCTGTTAACACCGAAGACTAAACAGTTAATTTCTATAGGAAAAGTTTACTTCAAACTGTAAAATGTTCAAAATGACAAAATTGTTTCTATCTTTTATTCTCCATTTTTCTTTAGCTCGGAAAAGCACGGCAACTTGTCTAACTCACATAATGAGTACAGCCTTACCTTTTGTCATGTATAGAACTAGTGAACAAAAGCAAATGTAATTAAAACATTGTTTCATATAGTCGCTATCGACTCTATTCCATCGTCACGTGCACTAATTAGTGCAGGTTTTGAATTCTTAGAGATATTACGACCTTGAAAGAATATATGATAGCGGTTGGGAAAACGATGCATAGTAACCATAAATATGTATTAACTGTTATAATGATGCACGTTTAGATATCCCCTTTTTCTTTAACTAAACACAGATTTGGAACGACAGCCTGCGGGCTTGTGTTAAACATAAATATCAACCCTTTCTAAATTACGTTTGTATAATACTAAGTTTTGGGCTCATCATTGTGTTTGAATATACATGAAGAACCAGATTCCGATGATTATGGATTTTTGGGCTAATTTGTAACCCATTGTACTATCTGGACCTGATGTAGTTGTTTTAATCGATGTCTTTTGTAAAACGCAGATTGAGTCACACAATCCTTATAAAATATGCATATATTGGGAATGGTGCAGGGCAGACACTAGTGCCAGAAAATGTATACAGTCTTGACAGATGTAATTTCAAGTCATGTATTGGTCGAGAGGATGTTCGGTATGTAACGTTACATCTATATACGTAGAAATAGTAAATTTGTGAATCAACTGTTAGTTTCTATATCATATGGAACCTATCAACTAATATGAATTTCTAATGTAAGTTTATACCGTCAGGAACAGAAAAATGAAACCGGACTGAAAACTTAATATACAACAATTTTACTAATAAAAATAATATTGGATAAAAACATCAATGTCTAGGGATTGTATGTTATATACAAAGTACGAAAGAAAAACAGTAATAAAAAGACATTAACTCACTGACTGACTTTTTATGGATTGATTTATCAACCCATAATCGATTGATTAATAGATTTATGGAAGTATAGAGCATCGAGTTGCAATTGTTTGTATTTGCCTTTATTACACGTTTGAAAAGTAGTATTAATTACTACAACAACTGTGAAAACCGATTGAGAACGAATGTACTTATCAGTGGGCAATCTTTCCCAAAATGGTTAAAAAAACCTATAAAAAAACCCTAGATCAACTATGTAGGATTTCTGTATCTAAATGAAATAAGTTTGGAAACAATGCAGTTTTGGAAAGTATATCGTTTGCTTGGATTAAATGTTGAATTATGTCAGAAATATGCTTTTAAATATATTCTGAAGTGTAGGGTATATTTATAATTGAGCAAGGATTATTTTACTTAATCAGTTTTAATAAAATGAAACGAAGGTTTTATATTCGCACATATCTTTATTGTTTTTAGAAACTATGTTATTATAATTGGTGTATGTTAGCACATAATATACAAATTGGCATTAAAACTAAATATTAATGTGGTTTACAGGAGGAAATATATCTTTAGGTGTATTAAAAACTTTGAATTTTACAATTTTTTGGATCTCTTTGTTTAATTTATTGAGGTCACTCTTATGTTTGATCATCTAAGAGTACCAAGATCACGATGATACATACTCTAGTGAGACGCTATAATTACACGGGGCTCCGAATCGCCAAGTGATCTCAAGCACCAGCCTTCACCGATCATTGCCCTTTCAGCTCTGTCGGCGTGGGTTCGAATCAATGTGGCTATGTGTAAAAGCTGCCAGTAGTTTCCCGTGGGTCGGTAGTTCTTACCGGGGTTTTCCAGAGTTCTTCCTCCACCAGTTATAGTGGCAGTCATATATAGAATATATTGAGCTGAGAAATGGCATTAAACCAAAACAACAACAGCAGCAACAACAATAATTGCACTTTTATAGGCCGTGAGAGTAAATATTTCGGTTTTTAAAGAGCAAAAATACTAACAAAAGTGTTGATAGTTTATCTATCTTCCGATAGAAAATGTTCACATTTCTTTAGATTATGAGGATTTACATTACTACATATATTTAATAAATTCGTAATTTGAATTGTGTTCGAAAAATTCCACATGTAAAACCGACGATGGGCTTTGTATTCAAAAGTTGTTTTTAAAATTTTGGTTGACTGGTAGAAAAGTACAGGGAAGGGTCTAATCTAAGCTTCTTATTCACGCAGCTGATTGCTTCCCTTGTTATTTACAGTTTTTTTTAAAATATAATTAAAATGAAAGTCACCATGGTATCGAATGGGTAAAAACTTGATACAACTTAATACCTGAAGACAGCTGAACTTCAAGCACTTCGCACATTTTGTCTTTTCACTTAGCCTGTTGGTGGCGATGGAAAATTTGCAACATGGCCGTCACTTACAGACTGTTTGTTTGTACATGTGGGGGGTGGGGTCGGGCGAAATAGGAATTATTGTATGTCGTTATGTTTTTCTCTTAAAACAATGCAATCATTTGTGTTACCGGAAGATCCAGTTATGTCCATTGCCTTCAGGTTTCTGGCTTTAACTATTGTCAGAGTCAAGCGTCCGGCCGTAGGGAGGTAGCACAAGGAAATCATTATCTCCCCAAGGTCAAATTTTTCCTGAAACAGATGTAAAGAGTATGACAGGTCAAAGTTATCTGCAACAATCTCAAAATAAACGGAAAGTTAGGCCTTACGATGTTGTGATCAGGGACCACGTAATACTACCAGCAGTTTAGGCAGAAATTTAATGCCATTCGTCATGCAACTTCGTTACGGCCAGCTTATTATAGATTACATTCTACGTGACATATGAGGATACTCTAATTATATTTCCAGATTTCATCCTTTATGACCTCAGTGGCAGACATGTTTCATTTTGGTGGTCGCCTTAGCTTTAATTTATTTGCAATAATTTTCCTGGTCAAAATGATTTGACCGTTGTTACAATGAATGACCAATGTAACACTGAACTGACAAATAAGAACAGCAACTGTATCCCAAAAGTATAAACACCATCAAGCACCGACAGCCTGCAAGATATAATATTTAGAAAATGTTTTAGACAAAAACAGCACTATGCTAAAATGAGGAATATGTCATTATGGTTGTGATCATATCAGTGCTGACCATAACTATTACGAAAGAATATAAGGATTTGCACTAACTCTAATGGCATCACCTACACGAGCTGGGTGCGACCACACGAACGTGAATTTCAACACACACACACACACACACACACACACACACACACACACAGAACTAATCATTAACAACATCATTCAAGTTAAATGTGTTTTCCAAAATATTCTAACAATTTATTTTTTACAGGCAGTGAGTCATGTTAGAGAAAGGCAAAAATTGGCAAGAAAGTTTTGCGTTGTTAATCCCTTGGAAAGTACTGGACAAATAGTGGCGGCAATTGTTGCTTAATCATGCTTTAACCTAATCTCATATGCCGCTTGACAGATTCTTTAATCTCGGCCTTACGATACGAAACACGATTGATCAACTGCATATTTTCGTTCCAATTCCAGATTTGAGAGATGATAGCAGAAGTAATCAATCGCAAAGGTCACCAGTACCATAGCATGGTCTTAGATATTATAAAACATACTAATTGTTATTTGATATTCAATATTATTTTAAAATTATGAATGAATGCTTTCCAAAAGTAAATTTGTTTGAGTTCCAATGCCTCCAAGATTTAACAGACATACTACATCTACTGTTAAATCCTGTACAGATGACGGCTTCATGTAGATATTGCCATCAGACAATTCACATTCCTGCTTGTACATGGTGATGTCAGTAAAGATTTTGAGGGTAAGCTTGATATAGAAAGTGTGTGCTAATTAGTGTGGACATTCAGTGTGTACACGCAGGATGTGTAATTCCGCTTCTTACTTGAATATGTCGTTCTACACCATGATTATAACTCTTGCCACGACGGCGATGCCAACGTAACAGCAAAGCCTCACAATATGATCTTTTTCCACAAGCATCTAAGCTACAACGCACAAAGGCATTGTAAAGCTCTAAATTACGATGCATAAATGCATTGTAAAGACTCTAAATTACCACGCATAAAGGTACGGTATAAAGGCTCTTGATGTGATGCTTGCTTTAAAGGTCTTATTGAAGTTCAATTTGTTCAAGATTCAAAAATGCTTGTGTAACTAATATTATGGGATAAGAAAACTCCATGCACTGTTACTACGGCTATACAATTTGGCAATCAGTCATATTGATTGGGATACTTTTTATTTGATCATTTGTGACTCTTTCTCGAACAGAAAGCAATATTCATTTTATGCTTGCTTCGCAACTTAATCCGTGACACAAAAATTTATCCCGAAGCACCGGAAAGTCCAACCTATGCCAGTAACAGTTTGACAAATAGTTTTCCATGAGGCTAATGGGAAGTAAATTCTAATTAGAACCTCATTTCGATAGCTTAACGGCAAATCAGAATTAACTTTTGATGAGACTATAGTTTGTATTTATTTTTCAATTCAGAACACTAAAAAAAGGATCCCTCTTTCTGGTGTGTGTCTATGTATGTGTCAGTTTCTTGTGTTCTTAGTAAATTCAGTACAGAGGAATGAATAGAATTCCAAAGCATATCTGCGTTTGTTTATTGGTGCATCCAAACGTATATTCATTCATAACACCACTCCATAATAATATAAATATTACTTAATTAAATGGACAATTTTTCATTCCAGTGGAATGCTTACCTGGGATGTTTTGATGAACATACATCAGTTTCGTTTATGAACATGATAATTTCACAACTTTTCAAATTAAACTGTCCCAACTGTCCCAACCATAAGACTTAGATACCTGATAATAAACGTGTTAGTATTGTCCAACCGGATTGGAAAGTGTCGGGGAACCAGACTCCACAAACTGAAAAAACAACTACCTGACAGAAATGTCCCATTTCCCATATTTCATTTCGTGCCCTTACCTGAGTTTGATTTCTCAGATTTTTATTGCAGATACTTTATTTCAGAGATTGTCATTACCATGCTGCCGATTCAATATTTAGCAGGTGGTCAGGATGCATGGGGTCAATTTAAGTAAAAACTTGGAAGATGATACATTCTCACGGGAGTCTTTTCTTTAATCCTTATTTGCCACTCTGACACATTTATCTCTCTGTGCTGGATGGTCATCTCCAATTATATCGAAACATATTCTATCGACCTTTATAGCGGTATATAAAGAATGGAAAAGGAAGAGAGACGATACCAAGGAAAATTCTTTGAATATTTCGGTTTATAGTGTTTGGGCTTAAATGCTGATAGGAAATGGACTTACTTCGTTTGTTGACGAATGGTTTAAGGGATGATACTATAAGAATAGCCCTCTTTTGACTTGAAATTCTTCAAACCCAGGATTAACACTCAAATGGCCATTCACACCTATCTCTCGAACTGTCCTCGACCTTACCTGGTTGGCACTAAGGATTTCCTTCACGAGACAGACTTCCTTTGTCAGACTGCCTTCACTCAAAATGTCCCTCACTACAACAACACCAATCAAATCGTGGCGGGAAAAGCGGTCAAAATCATACACACTAAACTGAAGAACCCGGTCGCTTAAGTCATTGTAGGGTACATTGAACACAAATTTTTCATTGAATTCTGGATTTAATGTCTTTCTGTGAACTTTTGTCTGGAATTTATGTTTTCTGTCTGGAAGCATGTATATTTTGACATATGGATCTGATGTTCCCGAGAAATCTTTCGCGGGAAGATCTTCTGCCCGAAGTATTCCGACCAATAGGTTATTTAGGTCATGGTCATATTGTAGGCTAAAAATGAGCTTCCCGCATATAGCATGCTCAGACTTAATGCTGTCAACAGATGATTGTTTGTAAAGTTCTGGTTTGATAGCTCCTAACTGTGGCTGCTCCTTGTGTTTCACACTTTGTACTGAGAACTCTATTTTTGACAGGTCTAACTTGTGTGATAGTTGTCTTTGAAAGTCTTGATGCCTTTGTGATACTGTTGGTAATGTAGATTGTCGAAATGGAAATTTGAAGAAACGCTTCCTAAATAAGCCTGGTTGGCTATCGTTGTTTGCCTCTGTCGCCAGCTCGGGGTTACTTTGGCTTATTTTCACAGTTGTGTCAAGGAAAGAATGAGGGGAATCCCCCTCGCTAGATTGTCCTTCCAAATCATGGCGACTCTTTCTCCGTCGGAGATATCTCCACACCAGAAATAGAAAGGCAAGGAGAATAAGTCCAGTTACTCCGCCAGCAATACCGATTGTTAAGGAAATTGGAATCCCTGAAAAAAATAATTAAAATTCTTAATTTTGTACCTTCCTGTTATGTGTATTTAATTTGCATTGTTTGTTATTTTTTAAATTCATTATATGCTATAGATAGTTGTATTTCTATTTGACATTTTAAAAAATCAAGTTTACCACATTTTATATTATAATTTAGTAACAAACCTTCTAACTATGACTAAGATTTTGTTTTGTAAACACTTGAAATCTTCATGAGTAAAAATTTTCATTAGTTAATATTATTTGCAATAGAAAATGCTAATTATGATCTGAGGTCAGGTAGAGGACTATATAATCTTGTTTATCTAGAGGTTATTCATTAATGCTGTCAGATCTGAGCAGAATTAGTTCTATTATTGTTGTGTCCAGTGTTTCATTAGGGCTGGAATTTATTTATTCACATTGTCAAGTTCATGTTATCTTCTCTGGAAATACAAAGTTAGATTTTTTGGAATACCACTAAAGTTTTTTTCAGAACTTGAATCATTAGGATTTGTGTATGAAATTCTATGATTATTTTGGGACTGAATTCACAATACTCTAAGTTATTTTTCCATGATGACTTTTTATTCTAGTGAAATAAATTATTTGTTGAACTTTACCAGGACTGTTGCTTATCACTCTTTTCTATTACTTATTTTAACACCATAGAGTTGTAATACTTCCTTTCATAATGTGTATATAATAGTTTCTTGTAAGCTTATTTATTTTTATTTCTTTAACTAGAAGAGCCTATCTGAAACATATGATATCATCAACATAATAGTAATAAAAATGGTTTCATTTAAAAGTTCATATTTTAACTGTCACACAAAGTCCCTTAAAAGTAATCTATTGACTCAGAGAGAAAACGGAGTACATAAGCACAACTCATAAGGAAAGGAAAACCTCTGTTTTTGTTTAAGAGCGAACTACATCATGTATGTTATGTATATGCTCACCAAATGCTGTCCATAACATAATCCACTTTAGTTATATTCTTCAAAACAATTTAGTTAAATACAGCTGCATTTAATGGATACAAATCACTCATTAATATCTCTACTGCACATATCGTATTTTGTCAGTAAAGTGGTTCTGGAAGGAATAGGTACAGACTTCAGGTACACATATATCACGCTTAAAAACAACACTGGAAAGGTGACTGTCCTAAAGCTAGCAACACCAATGCGTTTAATATAATTCAATATTGGACCCAGAATATCTCAGATCCATATCATATTTCCCATCACCATTATTCATACAGCAACAAAATGTCGAACGTTACAACAGATTTCTATGCGTTTACAAATTTCATCTGGTTTTTTAACAGAAGCTGTTTGGTTAGAAAGATTTTCTCATTAAACGTGCTAAAAACAATTTTGAACCTAACAACAAGCAAGAGAGATCATGATTGACTAATACATTATACCATGGACAAGTACGTATCTATCCTGTAATACGTATTAACATACTATTTAATAGCATATATGAACTACAAATGGTGCGCTTGGTATCTTTCAGGGTCATGAAATCTAACGATTTACGGCGCGGGATGGGGGGGGGGGGGGGAAGAGAAAGACCTAAAATTGTTCGCGACCACAGAGTGGTTAGATTGGCAACCTCCGCCGCCAGCTCGACCTCAGCTGCTTCGACTGTTTTTGCATTTGAGGTAAATAATTAAACGGAAAAGAAAATGTGCAAATATGCTTCTATGCGTAGCCAAACCACAGGCTTAATAATTTGAGACTTTTATAAACCATACAGTTTATTGTTCTTTTCTTAATGTGCGTAATGCAATGTCGTCAACTGGTTGAGAAAGCTATATTCATTAAAACAAGATACGCAAATGTATCTTCATTTCAAAGCTCTCAAAGAGTAAACAATCCATATGTATAACCAAAGTGTTCAAGGTGTTTGTATTGTACACGAAGATTCAGCAAGAATAATAATAATACATGGGTGAAACATGATATTATACAATTTGACATTATACGAAATTGATATTTTTTTATAAAACTCATATATGTTGTGTGTATATATATATATATATATATATATATATATATATATATATATATATATATATATATATATATATATATATATATATATATATATATATATATATATATATATATATATATATATATATATATATATATATAGTGTTTATTTGTAATATAGGCCGCTGTTCCATCATATATATCCATACATCATGCCTGACACAAGAACATTGTATGCATAAGAAGTAATATACACGAAAGTAATCATTGCTGCATTTTCGAGTTGGGTGCGATACAAGTATATACTACACAGTAATCAAACAATCAGATTTAAGGGTAACCTTAAACTTGTATGGAGCAAGATTTGTATATTGGCAATGGTTTTCCTGGCCCTCGAATTAATTAATTTGCCATTACTATTTCCGTCACAAAATTGTGCGGCATAGAGAGATGCGTCGGAATTTGGTTTACTTGATTTGTGCTGCAGACAATTTTGTCTTCATTGCTTGCATTCTAGCAGGTTTCGGAAATAAATAAAACAAAAGGAAAAGAAAGAAATAACACATCACAGAGTTAACTTTCAGAAACATTGTAAAATATCCTCTCACGCTGCGTGGAATATATTTCGTCAACCATGGCACCTAGAAAAGCCTTTATCATAAGAAGAACATATAATTTAAAGGGATCATACACGAGTCTTCTCTTCTACAATAAACACTGTCCGTCCCCTTTGAAGTTCATAACAAAAGCAAACACTATAAAATACATCCGACGATACGCTTTATAGTTACGTCAAAAGATGGTAAAATGCTTTGACCAAAATCGAATTTAGCTAAACTAAAAAATACCTTCCTGTACCAGGCTATTATATTCAGAAACTATTCTTAAAGTGAACGAAATTTTTAAAGTTTTTTTAAAGTCAATACGGACTTTACACGTATTATTATGGTTTTAAACGTAATGGCAGAAAAATGCGAAAACCAACAAGTTTTGTCAATTTCCCTCGAATACAAAGTGAAAATTTATAAAGAACATACACTATTGTGAATGAAATCACTATTAGTCCAAAAGGTTGTATCATCAGTTCTAATGAATAAAGATCTCATTAAATTCCAGTGATGTTGGAAAAGAAACTGAAAGTGTTGACCTGATTTTAATAGCTTGTGACATAGAAATGTGCCAAAAGTCTTTTGATGAATCACAATAATATAGTCCAAGATGTTCTTGTTTGAAATCACTATAATTCCAAATTACTCTTCCAGTCCAAGAATACCATTGAGAAGTATTTGTAATTCAATTGAATAATAAATTAAATAAACGATTCCACCCAAACAAAACACTAAACTCAACAATAAGACTGGTGCTGCATCAGAAAAATTCAATGCAAGAATGAATAATTTCTCAAGAAAACATTATATAGAAAAACTTAGACACGAAAATGAAACCAGGATGAGGGTCATGAGTTCATTTCTAGAAAATTATATTTTCTCAACAAGATAAAATCATAGAATGTCTTGCTAAAAGTATAATAAAGAATGTGGTAAACGTCAGGTACAACAGGTTTGTCCTAAACGTCAGGTACAACAGGCTTATCCTGGGGGAATACTAATGTCCTAGACCCAGACCCAAATAAGCATATTTATCCCCATTTATAATGACCCTCGTATTTGACCCACACTAATAGAGAAATATTAACTGTGTATTACAAAAGTAAATGGTCAGGTACACAATAGACATGACTTTAGACAAGGGTAAGTCCAAAATACAATTATACATAGCACATAAAGATTAAAAAATCTAACATACAATGCTAATTAAATCTACACAACACAAGGTCGAAGTGCAAGGCCGAAAATATGCGGTATTTGTTTCGATTTGGCTTTAATTGATCTACTAATGGTGAGGAGTTTAGTAGAATTGGCATTTCATTATATTCAGTTAGGTAGGAAATTGTACCTATTTTTGTACCTTTGAATATATATATTATTTTCTACTTTCATCCTTGTTGTTATTATTTACCCTATCTTTTTTACGTACCCGCATTTGTGCATATTTGTGCTTGCAGATTGCGACCCCAGTAATGAAACCATGCTTATATTTAAAATACATTGTTACCGTTCTACAGTTTATGGGATGCAGTTATAGGATCAGTCGAAGACCATCTGCATTTTATATTTAACTTAAAATATGAGTAAGAGGTTATATCCCCACCCCTTCCCTTTAAGTAATGGCCTCTCGCGAATGCTTTACCATACATAACATAAACTTTACAACAAGACCTTTAATCGTTTGACATTTTCCCACTTCTCCCCCCACCCTGATTCATGCTAATAATGCCCAGGTATGTAAATCGTATATAGCAATGGGTCCTGTAGTTTAGCGGTTTGTGAATTTCGCACTGGTTCATGCATTTCAGAACGTGTTTAGTAAGGTCTTCATTTGTTAATTGACATTCTCCTGTTGGAACCCTCGAAAGTTCAGGTCGCAAACCTTTCTCCCAAATATTGTACTGCTGAAAACAACCGCTATGCTGGTCTAAGTGGTTAGGACGTCCGCCTCGGATACCGGAGGTAGCGGGTTCGAATCGCGGCCGTGTCTAACCAAGTACCATTATAAAAAGTGTTACTAATCATTTTAAGAGGTTAGTGTAAGAACTGGCCGGCCTGGTGTCATTGATGCTATTAATTTTTCTATTGATACATAATGCCAAGTAAATATATCGGTATGTCATAAATCGAGTCATAATACAAAACGATATAAACTATGCTTTATTGAAGAAATATATATCATTTTTCTCTCGCGAAAGATGATTTTTGAAACGATCAAAGAATGATTTAGAAGATAAACGCTGCTAAAACCCTATATGTGTTATTCGAGGCTAGTTATATGTACATAAAGCGTGCGTCTCGTCATGGCTATCGATAATTTATCAATTATTAAGACAACTGCAAAAATAGTTCTGAAGAGTTTATCAAAGAAAATTTTACATTACTAAATTAATGCTTAATAATGAAAGAAATAACAAGTATTGCATTTATTAAATACGTACTATAAAGAGGATGAGGCCATCGAAACTAAGTGTCCAATAAAAAAAACTCTTAATCTGTATACATATTAAAACCTTATTTGATATCTTAACATTTCCTATTAAAACAAACATTACTTAAACACATAACATAATACGACGATATGACAATATGGATAAGAATACAAGTTAAACTTTATAATTAAATCCCGTTCTCGTTTATTTTACGACGTACATTAAAATTACTGCAAATAAATCCAATATTTTCTGTTGTAATTTTGAATGACGTTCGTGCAATAGCAGCATCCATTAATTGTGTATTTAAACTGGATGATAAAATACAAAAGTTCAGTAGTCTATATTTAAGAGATTATTCGTGTAAAATTTAACTTCGACAGTGATTGTATCCAAACCACGAAATAAGTGTTTAAAGAAATAAAAAATTATCCAAGCAAGTGAAAATTATTTTTCATAAGTAGAAAAATATTTTAAATTAAACTGCTGTAACAAATATCAAACACAGTCTTCATGTAACTAAGTGCTATTCTATAAAAGAAGTAAATTTAGATGCTCATAATAAAGAAGAAAAAATATAATTAACACCACATTTTGTCATTATGACATTATTGGAAACACAAGCCAGGCAAAGGTCAACCTTTTAGCTAATTTATTACTTAAATATTTTAATTAGAATAGTTTGACAATATATACTATCAATTATGACAAAATGAAATATACCAGACGAGATGATTAATAAAACACGAAATGAAAAAAGGAGAAATTATGAGAACTATTAAATATCTTACCCCTCCCACATGCCGTTATTCCAATACATCATTCAGATAACAATACTCAACAAAAAAGATAACAAAACAAAACAAACAAACAAACACCGTGTTTGGTGATATTTAAATTAACCACAATGCTATCAGCATTATTATGATTTGCCAAGGAATATTAAAATAAATACTGTTTGTTATGTAGTGATTTGCCAAGGTATATTAAACTAAATACTGCTTGTAATGTTGTGATTTACCAAGGTATATTAAACTAAATACTGCTTGTTATGTAGTGATTTGACAAGACATATTAAACTAAATACTGCTTGTACTGTTGTGATTTGGCAAGGTATATTAAACTAGATACTGCTTGTTATGTAGTGATTTGACAAGATATATTAAACTAAATAATGCTTGTTATGTAGTGCTCTACTTTTACCATTCATGTTTAGGTCTTAAGTGTGTCTTATATTGATTCAATCAATGTGAATACATATAGAAACTCAAAAATGAAAACAATCAACTTGCAAGGTGATTGTGAATAGCCACAAAAGGCACGCAGCTATATTTTGTAATAGACACACTCCGCAGAGAATTGATGGGTTCACTCACTCGGTCGATACACAGTTGCATGTACTCATTTTCAACTCTGTTCAGAGAGCAAATATGTATATTTGTATGTGATATAAATAAAAATACATGATTAGTATTAACGTTGTATCAATGACATACCACTCATTGTTCAAATAAAATATGTGTAGTATGTATGCTGTATCATTGATTTACCACTTGTTGCATAAATGTTTCATTATAACTGACCATTAATGTTGTAGAAAATGGTCATTGAGCGCTGAGCTTCCGGTTCAGTGTTTATGAGAACGTAATTAAGGTTAGGTTTTTCTTGGCAATTAATCGTTTGTCAACCCTCCCCCCCAAAAAAAAGAAACCAATAAAAAAGATAATCCTTTCACAGTGTTTAAGTTATTTATTCCATGTAATGAGAATTGCACAGACTTCCATACAATGAGAACCCCACAGGCTTCCCTGACGACAATATTCTTTTCTAAGACGGAGTTAATGATGAGAAATACAGCAGTATTATCAAATGAAGCACAAATCTCTCTTAATGTTCTTTCAATGTCATATAATTGAGGATTCAATTTTAAACACGTTTCGTTTTCATTTTCTGTGTGTCATTAACTTAGCTTTCCTTTTTCTCTTCTTATTTTTTGCCAATGTTCGTTTAGTATTGGCATTAAGATTATCGACCGTTGTGAATTACTCATATCTGAAACTGGCAAACTGAAACGAAAATAAATTTCCATGGCATAGTTTTATATTCAAGTTGCAGAATGTGCCTAATCCTATTTTGGGTGGACAAACTAGACTCTTTCTCAAATCTTGCTAAAAGTCTACAAGTGTTCTCGAAACAGTTATCGATGTAATGAACCTAGCATGTATTGGCTGAGCACGTCAAAACGTTCCATTTTCAATTCTGACATAGACTGAAAAGAAGTAAAAGATGTGAACTATGTAAAGGTGAAACATATAAATGTTAAAATGATCGATTTTCGTTCCTAATAACAATGGTTGACACAGATTGTTGTCATTATCCAGGCCTTTTTACTCTCAAGCAAAATGTCCTTGTTACGAAATACCAAGGACCTCGTCCAATTGTTATTTCTGAATAAATACAGTGGAATAAATTCCAAGTGGATGTATCAAATAATTTGATAGATCAGTGTAAAACCTTTGGTTTAGCGATGTGCACGGGGTTTTGGAATATTATGGTAACATTGTTGCTATAGAGATGGTATGCTCCATGAAGCACTATCTTGTGAGGATGATTAAAATGGGAATGACTTTAAAATATCACGGAATGAGATATTTCCACACATTAAAGTTGTGTGATCATTAATGTAATATTGTCACATGACACAGAGGACTGAGGCTTGCTAAAAAAGGGCAATAGCATGTATCACAGCTTATAACAATGATCATTACATATCATATATGTAAAGTGTGTGACATTTCTCATATATAAAGTGTGTGACATTTCACATATAAAGTGTGTGACATATCACATATAGAAAATGTGTGACATATCACATAAATAGTGTGACATATTATATAAATAGTGTGCCATATCACATATATAAAGTGTGTGACATCGTGGAACACCTTTACGTCTTAATGAAAAAATAAAATTTTAGAGACGAACAGGTGTGTTACATTCGACAATAAACGTTCTTAAGGACGGAGATATGCCGAAGAGAGCGATACAATCTGGAACCTTACGAAAAAGTAGCTCCCAGAGGTGTCTAGCGCCGGTACATGTCACAAACACCGGTAAAAGTGACATTTAACAGCAACGCCATGTGCAGAGTCACTGGTAAATGCTTGACTGACATTTACCGTTGACTTTGAAGTTTGCGTTGCCAGTAAATGGAATAAGGTCTGACATTTACTGTCGATTCAGTAAGCATTAAATGTCAGATTGTGACAATTATTGCTGATTAAGTACAGCTTCGACGGTAAATGTCATACTGTTTCATATAAAGTTGTTTCGCTGTGTAACAAGTTCGTCAACAAATCAGTTCCATATGGAGAAAATACAATCGATTTTGTCCTTTTTCTGTCTTTCTTCTTCTTGTTTTTATTTATGGTATCACGGTACCAATTGTTTTTCCATATACCTCAATGCTAATGTTTTGTGAAATAAATATACTTTCTGTCCTACTTGGGCATGCATGTCACACGCTGTCATATAGAACAATGCTAGATTGTCAATTTGACAATGACATAACCAGGTACTCCATTGCATTTAAGAGAGATAACTCTACTGGAACTAGACAGGGGTAAGAGTTATCTAGTCACAACAAGCACATTTTCAGTCATGTGTACCATATTTTAAAAAACTCATAAAAAATACAAAATATGATCTAGATAGAAATTAACACAAACTCACATGTTGCCAAGAGGCTCAACTTTTTTTTAAGCCAAACAGAAAGTACAAGTCTTACATAATGCACCAATCACAGCTAGTTTTGTTCTTTAATTCTGAATACAATGTTCCATACACCTTAAGCTCCGCCCACCTGGACTTGCGCAATTGGTACCGTTATACCTATAGCAAACCTTAATTTTTCCAATAATCTGTGAAATAGTTCGGGACTGTATAAGTAACAAATATACTTAGTCTCACTTGTGAAAAACAATTTGATGAGGTACTAACCTATGTCTTATATGAATGTGTAAAGAAATGTCATTGAGCTGTTTGAACTATTGTTTTCATACTTTTGCTTCACTATCAAAATCATCTTTTGAAATAAAATGAATTCTTTCAACTATGAGTTGTATCTTATTCATATCAGCAATTATTGAACTTCACATAGGTGATATGGGATAAATCACATTATATCATATTATGTAATAACTAGGTCAAAGGTCAATGTACCAAATAGTATGCACCTGTCCTACTTCAAAATGTACAATTCACCTAAAAGAAAGGAATTTATATTTGTTTGGTAGGTGCAGAACTTAACATCAGAGACAGGTGGACATGACCCAATCTTATTATAAAGTATAAGCTTTGACCACTTTACACTATCTACAGATACAAGAGGTCACTAACCACCAGTCCTCACACAAAGGTCCACCTACCCATCCTCTTTGTAACACAAATAGTAAGCTTTCCTCCTTTGTAATGTGAATAAAATTGTTTCAATAAGCCAGTCAGTCACCAAATATAGTAAATCGCAGCTTCTAAGTGGTTATGTTTTGATTGGGAGGTGAAATTAGGGGAATAAAATACAGAAAAATGCCAAATATAAACACTAAGTATAGCACATCAAATGGAGTTAAAAACAGGAGGAAAGTGTTTATCTAAAAGGGAGAGGTAGCTTATGATAAAGGAATTAAAGGTGGCAAAATCAGCAATGCGAAAAATGAGAAGTGAAAGTTTGATGACCTTACCTTGGACAAATATATGGGGCAGGGCCCAACAGGTCCAAGGACAGCCCAAAGGCAACTGTGCTATAACATCCCTTACAGGACCCAAATTTCAAGTGAAGTTGTGTTCATTTCCATCTAATATAAAAGGGTGAATAATTTAGATAATATAGATACATATAAAGTATATTTCTTCTACATAAGAATTTAATAATAATTGGCATAAGATAGAGAGAAACTTATCTCAGAGCCAAGCAGAACATACCTTATCAGTTTTTAAACTTGTAAACTTTACTGTGAGAAATTATCAAATTGCTTCTACTTACATTTGCGTCAAGATTGAGGGCTAATATAATACTTCACAAATCTTCTCTTTATTTTCATAATCAGTCACTGAAAATGTGAGATTTTATTTCCTTGAAATGTTATGACTGGTGTAAGGGAGATAACTGAATGATATACATAAGGTGTGGTAACCTTGAATACATTATCCATGTAATATAGATGAGTTCATCAACAACCTGTATTAACTTCATTGCAATTAAATTATCTCAAAATACATTACTGACAAAGTGAGAACCTAACATTTAGACTCCTATGTTTAGTGGAGACCTCAAGAGTCATGTAATTTTAATTTCTAAGATGACGCAACTCTTTCATATCACATAGTTCATATTTTCTACAATGCCGGCATGTAGAGTGCAGCCTTCCATAACCATGCAGATATCATCTCATGCCAATTTGGATTCTTGCGATGGGATGCAAAGTTTCAAGAACAGTGTGGATTTGAATGGAATGAATACGCACTGTGTGACTAAAATGGTTATCATTCTTGTAATGTTGGACCAAACATGGAAATTCCACAGGAGCAGCTTGACAGAAAGAAATAGGATTAATTGAAAGTCAATAGTAGATTATAATTGGGCTTATACAAGTGCCAATGGGAAATGCTGACTTAAGGAAACTGTTCTTGTTTGTTGGTATTCACTGCTACTTCAACAAAAGGGAATGCAAGAGAACTGAACTAACTACATGAACAATTTCAAAGCAGGAGAGTGTAAAAAAAAGGGACAATTAGAGCAGGACAATTCAAATCAAAATGGGAAGGAATACCAAATCCTTAATAAATTACCTAAAAATTACTCATGCCAGAACATCCCACATGGTACAAGTGATCTATCTACAAGTGTACTTAGAGTGTTCTCTATCCTGGTTTATGGCATGCCTTACAAGAATAAGATAGTTGTTTTTGTACACATGATTTTTCATCTTTTGCAGGTACAATAGCCAATATTTGGCCAAAATCAACTATATTATGTTTACATAACTTATTTTGTTGCATGCATTCCAATCTAGGAGGTAACAGCACATACATAAAGGCATCAGGTAACACAAGTCTATATCTATCATAGCTATAGTTATCAAAAGTCCCCATCCAAAGCCATCTTGTGCTATTTTCTAAAGATTTTATACATTTTATTCTTAAAGAACTTTCAATATTTGACCAAAAGTGTTCAGCACACATTTGTTTTCCTACATCAAACTAGTATAGTTCATAAATGCCGCCCACATGTATGCGTTTCTATGGAAACACTGTGAGGCTATTCTTTCCTTTAGGTATCACGGTACCAATTGTTTTTCCATATACCTCAATGCTAATGTTTTGTGAAATAAATATACTTTCTGTCCTACTTGGGCATGCATGTCACACGCTGTCATATAGAACAATGCTAGATTGTCAATTTGACAATGACATAACCAGGTACTCCATTGCATTTAAGAGAGATAACTCTACTGGAACTAGACAGGGGTAAGAGTTATCTAGTCACAACAAGCACATTTTCAGTCATGTGTACCATATTTTAAAAAACTCATAAAAAATACAAAATATGATCTAGATAGAAATTAACACAAACTCACATGTTGCCAAGAGGCTCAACTTTTTTTTAAGCCAAACAGAAAGTACAAGTCTTACATAATGCACCAATCACAGCTAGTTTTGTTCTTTAATTCTGAATACAATGTTCCATACACCTTAAGCTCCGCCCACCTGGACTTGCGCAATTGGTACCGTTATACCTTATTCATTGTGTCCGTGCATTCCTCTTTTCGTCTGTCCGTCTTTTGGTCTCGAATGATATTTCAAAACAACGAATATTATATTTATTGTAATATCGATCTACATACACAACCATTAGTTCACCCACCCATCTATTTGCCTGTTTTCAACTAGCAAATATTTTCCAGAACTTTTTAAAAGTATAGTGACTCAATACAAGTTGTTTAAAATCGTATGACCAAACGTTCTGTCTACTTTTGTAATTACAGGATTACTGTATATGCTTTTAAGAAATGGTCATAAGTGGTAATGACATACCAATTGATTTTTAGACATGGCTTGTTAGTCTGAAATCTTAATTATCACAAGCTTAATATGTGCATAAACCTTACTTTGTCAAGGGCAATAACTCGGGACATTATGGACGAAATCAGTTCTTCTGATCTTTAAAACCGACTGAGATTTCATAAAATGAAGATTTCCTCGAATATAAAAAATGGAACATAAATTAAAACTGTAAATGCTGGCCATGAAGTGGTCTGGTGAAAAGCATTTCATACAAAAGAACGGACTGACCACGGCTGTTTCCTCGTTTCAGCTGATTCTAGGGGCACATTTGTCCAATAGTTTGTCTTTGGGTTCCAGACTCTTTCATAAATGCCATCTGTGACATTTACGGCCGTTTTGACATTTACTGGGTCATTAGCGCACATTGCAAAAACTGAAAAAGATGTAATGCCAGAAAATGTTGAAATATCTAGGTGTGACATTTACTGGCGTTAATGTCACTGGCAAAGACAGCTTTGAATGAGACATTATCAATAAATGCCACTTGTAACATATACCGACGTGTGATAACATGTACTGGCGCTAAAGAGCTAGCGCTAAATCATCTTTATTAGATCGAACTGAATATAATGATTGTCTAGGTTTACAGCACGGGACAGTGAGATATTGAAAATTACCTATAAGGTCAACAAGACTGTTAACAGTGAAAAGAATACAAATAAATGGATAATGGGTTTGCCAGTTTTAAATTGTACACGTTGTTAACTATAAATTTATTTGTGTGCTTTACAGTGTTACAATAATTGTCTCGTGGGCATCATTCGGCGATTTCTGTATTAAAAATCCAGGCAGCGCCATATCGTGCCTTTCCTTTATTACTAAAAATCTGTTTTAAACTAAATACCGACGGCTATTCTTGACGAATTTCGATTTATTTAAAGAGAATGAACGTATGGAGCCAATCATTTCTCAGAAATATCGTTAATCATACATTTAAACTTCAATCGTTTGAAAGAATAGTCTTTATTCGTTCCTTTAAGATAACAGAGCTAATAACTGTTCTATAATCCACCAGCCTCATCATTGAGCATTCCTTCTTCATTCATACTTTGCAAAACGCAAAATGTCCAATCTTTAATTGAAATACTATAAATTTCAGATATCACGCTGATACTGTGAAGTTTTATATCCATGTTCTCTGTGTTTTGTCAGGGCTCCGACTGGCAGGGAAGTCAGTCTACCATAAATTCGTTCACATTTGTTTAAGTTTAGATGTAACAGAGATGTGGTCAGATTAAATTGTCAGTACTGCTTCCACTTTAAGTCTTTGGGAACTAGTTTACGTTTAAAGATTGTCTCTTAAATAATTTCATATTCTCAAAAATATTGAATTGCTAGAAAATATTACTATCGAGAACATATCATATGTATTTGGATACAAAAAGACAGCACTCATTTGAAAGCAGCCAAAATTATTAATAAATTCAAATCGTCATGACAATGGATAAAATAACCATTGAACATTTATCTCGCATGTATACATTTTGCAGGACGTTAAAATGCTAATTTCTTATTTAAATAAAACGTTTCAGGGTGCACGCATGTAATCTCATGCCCTATAAGTAGGTCATGTCGTCTTGATAGTGTGCTAAGACTTGTTAGTGTGATAAGAATTGTTTGTGTGCTAAGACTTGTACAAACGGGTGATCTTTTACGGACTTTTTTATTTTACGTAAGTTTTGATTTATCGGAGACATTTTACAGGGCCAACAATCTCTCAAAATTGCGCCACTGGTGCTAATTCATCTCTTACAATGATCAGGTCAACCACTAACTACTATCCGCTGTATATTTTCGTGTAGTCCCGGCGACTGAAGCATTACCTAGACTGAAAGCCTTGTTAATAAATGCTTTGATGTTTTCAGTGGGTATGAAATGAGAATCAAACGGGTGCAATTAAGTGGAAGATGGAAGCTGAGACAGAGTGACGTGTCTCAAAATTGCAGTGAGAAAGTCTAATGGTTAAGACTAAGCACAAAATCTTTAAATAGAATAAAATTAGCCATGTAAAAATGACCCACTTCTATTAGCTATGTAAAATTGACCCACTTCTATTAGCTATGTAAAAATGACCCACTTCTATCACGAAACGACCCATCCAAAGCAGTGAAATTACATCACGGAAACCATAACGGAATCAATCAATCAATCAATCAAAATACTACTACTTAATTAATTTATTTATTTTAATTCAAGTAGTCACTACTGTTTATACGTAAAGCGTCTACCACGTACAACAAGATGTCCAATCCCTTAACTTAATTACAAAATTAACACACACACACGTACAAAGACAGCGCATCTGATAAATCATTAGAACGGTAATGTGAAACTGTACTTCCAGTTCAGAACTGAGTATACTGTAGAAGAGAAGAATCTGACAAAATACTTATATTAGTGGTGGAAGAAAGGAATAATGAATGATCGTTACCATGAAATCCTTCTGAAGTATCGCCCTGTGTAAAGACCATCATGCGTGTAATTCAAGGACCATCCTGCGTGTAATGCAAGGATCATCCTGCATTTAATGCAAAGGCCATCCTGCGTGTAACTCTTTCTGTTTTTATCAGGGTTTATCAAATTGTAGTATTTAATTTTGACCAGATGTGTCAAGTTTTCATTACAGCACCATAAGGTATATGCACCAGATATTTTCATTACAATATTATGAGTATATACACATGATATGTTAATATCTACATCCTATCAAATGTCTCTAGGCGGAGAAAATAGCATTATCCTTAACAGGTATGATAATATATTTTATTATGAGTGTGGGGATATTGGAAAGAAACTGGCATGCCAAGAACAACAATGTAAAAGTCGTGTCAGTCTCAAATCATCGTAAACCATTTCCATTCTATAACATTGAGGCGTATGTCCACCTTGATTACTGGATACTGCCAGGAGCACTCGATTGGAGGAAACTACATGGTCACTCAACTTCACGCACTCCAACCGGACATGATGAAGCTTGATTCGCCAAATTGACACCGTTCAGCAACCGCCAGTTCAAGTCCATCCTTTTGTCAAACCAAATGCTATAGCTAGCCACTTACAGCAAGTGGCAAAATCACCCCTGGAGAAACAATACCGACATCAAGTACGAGATGAGTGGCAACAACGCTGCCGTCGGAGGTTAGATGAACTAGATCAACATACTCCAGAGGAACTTACAACAACAGAGCTTGAAAAAGTGATATGCAACATAAAAGCAGGCAAATCAACAGGATATGAGAATATTCTGCTTGAGTTCTTAAAGCATCTTGGCCTGAAGGCTAAGGCATGGCTCACCACCTTATACACTCATGTTGTTAGGAAAAAATGCATGCCGACTTTGTGGCGCCAGCTAAAGATTATTGCGATCCCAGAGATTAGCAAAGATCCCCATGATGCGGAAAGCCATCGGCCAATCCACTTGCTTTATGTCTGTTTCAAGGTACTGGAGTGACTATTTCTCCAAAGTTTCGGTCCGGACTTGGAGAAAATCATAACTGTTGAGCAGGTAGGCTTCAGGCATGGCAGCAGGACTTGCGATCAAGTCCTTGCCTTGTCTACGTTTGTAGGAAACAGTTTTCAGAAAAACCATAAAACTAAACTGGAGTTGTTTCCTTTGATCGAACAGCAGCATATGACATGGTCTGGCATGCAACGCTATTGTTAAAAATGTCCAGAGTATTGCAGCACTGGATAGTTGAGACTATCGAACTATTCCTTCGCGACAGGCTATTCTATTTAGAGTGCACATCTGAGAGAGCTGCGGTTCATGGAGATGTTAGACTATTGGACTCCCACAGGGGATGTTCTTTCTCCAAGTACTTTCAATGTTATGTCAAAGACTTGCCTGAAACACAGTCGCGCAAGTTCACGTATGCAGATGACATTGCTCTCGGGACCCAAAGTCGCTCGTTTACTGAGCTTGATTAGGTACTGAACAAGGACCTGGAGAAATTGATGGACTTCTTCAAGAAATGGTGCCTACAACCAAACACAACAAAGAGTGTCTGCAGCGTCTTTCACCTTAACAAAGTCAAAGCGAACCACGAGCTTTGCATCCTCCTAAATGGGTAGCACACATAACACGACCCGACATACATTGGTGTGACTCCGGACAGATCATTAAAGAAAACCGCAGCAAAACTAAGCATTCGAAGCAACCTACTCCGCAATCTGGCTGGTTCAAAATAGTGCTTAGATATCATCACTTGCCCTCTGTTATTCAACAGCAGAATATTGCGTGCATTCCTGTGCTCGATCATCCCATACCAAGATAATTGACATCTAGATAAAGACAACAATGAACATCATCTCGGGAACACTACGCTCTACTCCTTTATTATGGCTGCCGGTACTCAGCAGCATTCCTACTCCACATCTCCAGGAAGCAACCACAAAACTACTGGCTAAGGTTTATTTCAGTGAGAAACTTCCACTTTACATGGTCTTCAGTAGATGTTGTAAACCACTCCCTCGTAGCTGAGCCATTTGTCTGCCCTCCTGGCTTCAACCTTACACGACATCTGTGTACCACGCTGAACCGTTTCCGGACAGGACAGGATCGTTGTGCAGTCAACCTTGTTCAATGGGCCAGGCCACTGACTCTTCCTGTAGCTATGGTGCTCTACAGACCATGTCAAACAATGTGAACAACCTTCCACTGACAAAGTTCCCCGGTGGACTGCAGGATCTGTACCTTGCTGATGATGACGCTGTTAATGCTTGGGCATACACTGCACACGATTAATAAATATATTACTGGATGCTTTTCTGACAAAAGAAATTGCTGCTATTTCAACCGATTTAGACAATAGAAGGCGGCCCGAAAATGAAACAACGCGTCGTCTTCCTGCAGGAAATATACTTCATTACTTCTACCACCTTTCTGTATCGATGAATTCTTTTCATGCTGTTAAAAATGTACAACCACCATTCTAAGGATTTACGGATCTGAGATGTGCGAAAATTAAAAAACGCGTCAGTATCAAATAACGTATTGCAGGGCATATTGCACCATGACAAATGAATGACGTTGATACCTTCTGAGGAGAAAGCTGCACACGATTAAAAACTGAAAGTCCAAATCCCTTCGCGTGAGATAAGGTTTTAATATAAAATGTAAATGTTTTTATTCCCTTTACAATTGAACAAGAATTCAGAAAAGTAACAGCTAGATTTCAGAATTCTTTCGACATAAAATTGTGTCTCTTGGAAATGCTTTATAAAAGCTACTAAAATGGATAGTGTAGTTTACATAGCAAAAGACCTGTTGTGTTTTTAAAGTGGCAATGCCAAGCTGATCCCGTTTAATAACTTATAGCTTCTTCCATATTAAATCAGACCAATGCCACTAAGATCATACAAGGTTTATACTTGTTTTGTTGTTTAAAGTTTAAGAAAGGTTATCGATGTTCAGACCTATGCTTTTGTTAATTGTGGACTATAGGTAGAGGTGGACATGTGGTATAGTCTAACAAAAAACAGCTCTTATTTAAAACCGGATAGTACAAATTGATAAATATAGCACGCTTTGCACTTAGCTGAAGGTATGTTAAAATTAATATGGTTATATTTAGAAATTTCTACTTTAGCAACTATTTTAAAAATAATCAAGGAATTATAAAGAAAACGAACCAAACAACAAACGTTTGCACAAAACACATGTACCCGCATAAGCTTGCATTATTCCAATCAATGCACACTTCAGGTATGCTGCAATTGTCTGATTGATACAAAAATGTCAATGAAGCCTGAATTTGACCATTTCACAGACCACTATTAAGGGTGCATTTTATATACATCTCCGATTAGTGCATTTACATCACTTTTAGATCCGCGCTTGAACCTCAGTAGGATGCGAATAAGAATAGAAACTACTAATAACAGTATTTAACCTGTGTGATAACATTATTTTTCCCGGTATGTATGTATGTATGCATGTATGTATGTATGTATTTATGTATGTATGTATGTATGTATGTATGTATGTATGTATGTATGTGTGTGTGTGTGTGTGTGTGTGTGTGTGTGGATGGATGGATAGACGCATGTATGCACGTATACGTCAGCATTTCTAAGATATATGATGATTTACCACATTTGAAAATGATACTTAAAGTAATTTATCATACTTGATCTCCACTGCTACTTACTGTAGACCGTTTATATTAATGAAGATTCAAAGTTAATGGTGGATACACGATGTGAAGATAATTCGTGATCAACAAGCTTCCACAAAGTTAAAGGTGGATACACGCTGTGAAGATAATTTGCTATCAATCAGTTTCCACAAAGTTAATGGTGGATACACGATGTGAAGATAATTCGCGATCAATAGGCTTCCACAACGTTAATGGTGGATACACGATGTGAAGATAATTCGCGATCAATTAGCTTCCAAACCCAGTTAAATGCGAACAATTGTTTAGAAGTTTCAAAAATCTGTATTGGATGATAAACAAGAAAAATAGTGTAACACCCAAGGGGCCTCATCTGTTCATATCATATTTCTGTTTCCATTTATACGTTTGAGAGATCGTACTGTTCATGTGTTGATTATAAGAACATGATGCTGTCTAAACCGAATGATCAGCGAACCAATTGGTGTAGTCATCTAATCACGTTTTGTTTTACTAGACAGGTTAAAACAAACTTAAAAAACAGTTAAAGGGAAATACTTATGTGCTTATTGTGCTCTCTTCAGGACCTTTTTAAATAAGTCTAATGGAAATCTACACTTGATTAAGTGGGTTATGGTACAGTAAGTTGGTTCTTGAAAGAGCAGTTGTATTGCGTAACTATAAAAAGGAGTTTAGGCAGCATTTGTTTTCGTACATTCTAATGTAGTATAAAATATCTGGAAAACAATTCCACGGTAAGACGCATGGTGGAAATGAATAATTCTTATGTAACAAAGTGTTTTTAGAAGCCTGAAACGGAAAGATCCACGAAGGCTAATAACAACTGGAAAATTGTATGTTGAAGTCTGAATCGTCAAATGATTGCTCGTGTGTAATTATTGTAAACGTACAGAAAACATGTCATGGTACAAAACATTGGATCCATCTGCATGGCGTGTTAGGCGTTAACTCTGGGCGTATGAGAATTCTGCTATGCAGCTATAGCCCTTACTCACCACTCACACATATACTATGCACAGTTGAAGGCCTTGTTGCCTTTATGGGACTTTAGAAATCGGGGCTGTGTGAACCATCAATGCACAGAGAAAACAACGCAGATCATTAATTCTGACTTCCACTGCAAACAATTGCAGGTAGTTGTAAAGATTAGTCATTCTAAATTCCTCATCATAGCCACAGAAATTCTAGAAGTCGGTAAGTTTTACTTCCTCTGTATGTAGTTAATGGAAATTTATAATCGTGATGCACGGCCACCGTTTTAGTGGCCCTAATCTGGCACTAGAACAAATACTGTATCATCAGCTTACAACCAGTTTAATGTCGGTTAGGAACAGTTGATGGTTTGTTAAAATAATAGTACATCTGATATGTAAACATAGGAAACTAGACTCGACCTGCATCAAGACTGCAAGTCAACAAATTAATATCAGGTATTCTCCATACTGATCGGAGATTCGTGTGTATTAACGCCTATTCACAAGGGAATTATTGACCTTTTTCAGGCTAAAACGTCTTATTCACAACTTAATTACTGACTATTTTCAGGATAAAATGTCAAAGTCACAAACCCCTGTATTTATCAGCTTTTCATTCAATCTATTTCATTAGTAACCATGTTCATTCATGGAACAACATTCACTACCCCAGATGTAGCTCATCTTTCCAAACTGCTGCCATTACCATGTTCAAACTAAAATGCTTTGATTGCGGCGTTTATTGAAATTTTTGAGTCTATTTGCGTCTGGTAAGATTTGCACGCGAATTATCTGGACAAGCTTGTAAATTCACTGCCACGTTCCCCCTACCGAATTATTGCTAACCCAGGAGAAGGACGGATGATTTTAAGGTTAAATAGCTCTGAGCCCCCAGTCAGCAAAGCCGACGGTCTAAGTGTTAAAATATAAAATTAATACGGTGAAGGCATAACAGTTTAATAAAGTATATCACGGTATTCCACAATTACAAGACCATTTCTCGATGCAGTTGCTTCCAATCAATACACGACCTATCCAATTTGCTAATTATTTCATCCCATGAAATTAAAGGTGAGAGTGGTTCCTTCTAGTGTCCTTTCTATGTTACTCATCTGTAACTTCCTACTTGTATTGCTTTCGGTGCTTCCAGTACCCTTGTTTCCGTTTCCCGGTTCTCCTTGCAGGAACTTCCGGTACCTCCTTTCCGTTTTCTCTGCCCTCCTTGTCGGTACTTCTGGTACCCCCGGTTCCGCTTTTTGGGCCCTCCTTGTCGATACTTCCGGTACCCTCGTTTCCGTCTCCGGCCCTCCTTCCTCGCACAACAGCCTATCTCTAAATGCTTTCCACATCTTCTCTGTAACCTTCGGTGGCATCCGACCCCACCCGGAAAGTTTTATGTGAATTAGAAGGTACTTACAATGATGCCTTTTTGCTCCAACACAGGAGAATTAACACACTCTCGTAGATATTTCATCAGCATAATGACACTTATATCATTAGGTCACCTCATACATTTGCATGTAATTATTCCACACAGGCTTGGTCTATAATATAGGCTATAACAACAACAATAATATAACGACTTCTGATACATACATACATACATACATACATACATGCATGCATGCACGCATGCATACATACATACATGCATACATGCATACATACATACATACATACATACATACATACATCCATGCATGCATGCACGCATGCATACATACATACATACATACATACATACATACATACATACATACATACATACATACATACATACATACATCCATCCATGCATGCACGCATGCATGCATACATACATACATACATACATACATACATACATACATACATACATATCCCCAATTCTCTATATAGTAAATATAAACATCAACAATATTCCTAGGCATTTCCTACCTTACAAATTATAAAAGACACATACAAATATAAATGCCTAATTATACGTGCACAAGGTCAGCAACGTCTAACTCTGCACAATCCACAACTATATATTCAAATACAAACAAGTACAAGGTCTAACACTACTACCTATTAAATTCAGTTCTGCATCACGATGCAACATCGTAGCAGATTACATTATCCACTTCGATTTTATCCTATCAAATACATACATTAATCTTGAATATTACTAATTCGCTGTACACTACATTACACCATTTCAGACCTTTTAACGGGCACACAACTTCGGCACTCGGAGCGCAGTCTAGTGTTTCCATCTTCCCTACGTCTGTTCTCGCCAATGTCCAGACAATGCACTGATCCTTTCACAACAGTTTAAACAGAATAAGGTCTGATTGCGTGAGAAACTCGCATAAAATTCGACTATCTTAGTTCTGATTGGATACCGGTGGTCTCTATGAAAACATTCTGGGGTAGTATCACTGGGGTGTTCAAATGTCAGGTTTCCGGCCTCCAAGCCTAAGTCGACCGGTGACATCACTGCTAATTGCAACCAAACAGAATTACTCGCATCACGGCAAAGTTCTTCAAAGGAAGTACACGCGAATTTGACCGTAACATTAAGGCTAATTCATTGACAGGTAGTTTCTTTATTTCAGAATCAGCCTAAAGTCGTAATATTATATAACAAGTATTGACGTTATCCAAAGTACTTTGAATTACGAATTCCATCAAAAGACATTTATAAACATGAGCAGGAACTGGTAATAAATTTTCTTAGAATACATCAGGTTATATTTCTTTAAAGGTGGATAATGTTCTACACACTTGAATGTATGGTCGTACATTTGGTACTCTCATCGCCATAACACCCCCAAAACAACCCTGAACAGTTCATTGGACTTTGAATGTTCCTGATACATTTAGGAAATTGCAATCATCCTGCAGAAATTTCCGCCTCAGAACAAAATAATTAGTTTTTAATTAAAATAATGACGAAATAATAGTTAAATCTGTGATGGAGAAATGGAGCGGAAATTAATGTAATCTGATTTGCAATGTCCTAAATTATTTACAGATTTACCATGTACAGTGAATGTTTATTGCTAAGAGTTTGTTCAAATTTGTGTTAATTTTATGTCTATGGGGAGATGCAGGAAAGCTGATATTCTTTGTGAATCTTTTCCAATACCACGTCATTATATTCCAGTACATTCAGCATCTATCAGCCATGTGTGAGACACAACTTCAGGCTCATTTTATCAATTTGTAAACCTTTTTTCCCCCTACTTTTAGACACCAATTTCACTTGGCGTCAAATGTTTATTAACGTAATTTCGGATTCAGTATCATCAAATATTTGCCAGCATAACGCCTGGATCAGTGAAAGTAATCTGTTTATTCAAGCGTAACTTCTGGCCCACTCGTCGTCAAATTGTTATGAGCTCAGTGTCAATAGACATTTCTATTGACATTGGTTGGTGAGGATCAAACTGTTTTGTAGCAAACAATACAAGACGATAAATTTCGACCTATATGCAGAATTGCGTGACTGCTTTGCAGATTACTTCAAGGTATATTGCGAAGAGATGGGGCTTCACCCCTGTTGGTATGTTGCTTCTTTCATATGTCTATCCACAAGTTTGAGGATTTCGCAAATATTGCCACAGTTAATAATGTAGTGTATAAAACCGTGGGGCGGGAGCTGTCTCGATGTTATAAGAACTATATTCATCACCGCTGAGACAGATTTCACTGCTTAAAATAATTTGACGACCAGAGAACCAGAAGTTATGCTAATCAAATATGAAAGGCTAGTGAACCAGTTTCTCTCCTAAAATCTGAGGAACTCTTAGGCAGAAGTTACGCTATTAAAAATGTGGGAGTTAGTGAGCTAGGTTCTTCTCATAAAAAGCTGATGACACTAAGCTCATGGCATGATTACTCCCAAAAGCAGCGAGACATATCATCGGTTTTAATGAAATTCTGTAAAACAAAACTAACGGCAAGAAACCACCTTTGTCTACGGTAAGTCAGGGTCAGGAAGTGCTGATATTTCAGAGAGGTATTTCATCCAATGTGATATAGAATGTATTGATCTTAGTATAGTGATAAATCAAGGTGCGGAAATAATTAACCCGGTAGACTAAGTTCTTTTCCTATGGTTCTATTAATTCCTTATAAAATGTTATTTTATGCGCTTTTACCTGTGACATTGTGAAAATTTTCATCTCCGTATGGTAATATCAGCTGCCTTTTCATTTTGTTGTTGTTTTGGGTTTAACGTCTTTTTTTTTCAGCGTATGGTACGCTACACATGGCGGTAAGATCCGCCAATCAAGGGGAAGGTACTGGCAAGCTTTCTCACATCCCCACTTTGGCCGAGCTCGAGACTAGAACACACGCGGACAGAGATGAGTTGGCAACCAATAATTCAAAAGGTCATTACCGTATCACTATACTCAGATCGTCGTATCCTTAAGAAACTTGAATTATTAAATGTTTTAATAACGGCTAATAATAGGAATTCTTTCATACAGACAATGTGGTCCTTAGATAAAGTGAATACGAGTCAGCTAATACAAAAAACTAATATTTATAAAATTGTGGCAATCTTGGTTGGTGTAATTCACAACATTTGTACAATATTTACTTCCCATTAGATATGATACTAAATTTCATTTCGACACAACGATTCAATAGAGAAACTAATATACTATTCCCACTGTTTTATTGTGATGTTTGTGCGATTAATAAATTATTTCCAATTGTTTAAGTTCCTATTTCCATGGAAATTGCATATTTGTACAATGATTTCCCAGAGCTACAAATATTGTGATTAAGAAGCTTTCCTGCAACTATGTAAACCTGAGCAAATAGTATAGCAAATTATAAGATGTCTCTGTATAAATCAGGTACAATTTGACCATAGGGTGCACAGTGCATGATATCAATATTCCATTTAAATAATCCAAACCAGATAGCTGCTCATTTGCGTACACATAATTCTGGTAATACTGTTTATCAAATAATGGGACAATCGCTCAAAGAGTGGCGGAAAATTGAATCATATCCAAAGAATTTAGATGTTTCAAAAAATTAAACATTTAAATACATTGATAGCTTAATTAGAATTGTTACGAGTCTATGGTCATAATCAAAGTAACAGAAAGGAACAAAACCAACAAGTTTTGTAAATCTAAACAAAGAATTTAATTATCAATGTTATATAATGCAAATTTCAGCGGAGCTTACAGTCGCATGAATTGAAACCAGAATAATCACGAACATCTTCTATTAAAGTCAAAATGAATGAAATGTTCCATAGAAATTTCAGCTCCAAGAATATATTGGTGCACCAACAGTCCTCACGTGTCAAAATGACATTGTCCAGAACTCCTTTGAAAAATTCACAATTATTATTATTATTATTATTATTATTATTATTATTATCATTATCATTATTATTATTATTATTATTCGAAAATAATAGTATAGTCTAATGAACGCCTCCTACCTCCAATGAATAATCCAAACGAATGTCTCTCCTCTCAAATGACACAACATAAAATATGTCTGCCGACTTGATGTTTCAACAAGAACATAAGAAATAAGAATGAGAAAACTGCCCAGTCTGAGTTATTTATATACAGGCGAGAAACTAAACACACATATTATTGATACTCCTACGTGACTAATCACAAATCTCCAGCATAGTAAAAGAACGCAAGTGATTTAAGCTATCTAATGGGAATTACCTTTATTCTTCTACTATGCCACCTGACCGACCCATCCAATGGGTAATATCCCAAGACTGCTCAACAAGTATGTATAAGGTCTCTTTACATAATTTAACTGTATATTGTGTTTTCAATAAGAACATTGCGACATCTCAAATCAATAGATTTTGACTCTTTATTATGGCATTTGATCGATATATGTATTTTTCTTCGAGTGGGCTTGTTCACGAAGGAAATATTAAAAAGCTCCAACCCCAAATAAAAAAACATTCAAAGAGAAGCAAAAACGAAATACGCAAACTCTGAGGTGTTTAAATGCTGTTCAAAACGAGCAAAATTGAAATGATTCTTTGCCTGGAGATCAATGGTGAGTATATGTGCTAATTTCATTTATTATTTATTTATTGTCTAGTGGTTTTTTTCAGATAAAAATACGAATCTCAATCTAATAATTAGAGAAATGAACCTAAATGTTTATCGAATTTTATTTCTTTGCATTGCTGTCGCATTGAACAAATAAAATATTTAAAACGATTTATTGTTATATAGTTTTAACATAATAATCTGATATGGTCAATAAAATTAACTTAATCTTACGTTTTGAGATTTTACGTGTGTGTACCTGAGAGAGAGAGAGAGAGAGGACATTTTGAGACGATCCGACTGATGTAGTGAAATGGATCTACATCACTGTACACAATGTAGTTTTATTGCAATGCTTAGCGAGCCAACACAGAGGAAGCACGAATGTAAATTTTTTTCTTCCGATTTTAGTCTTACAGTCGAAATAATTGAAGCAAAAAGGAAATTAAAACCCAACTGAAATTCTGTTCTTAGTATTTCAGTAAGTATCAAACAAGTTTCGAAGGTTGTAGCTCTCTAATATAGTGAACTGATTAGCTAACCATTTTGATACAGATAATTACAGAAGTGTGGTTTGGCCGTTTTCTTCAAAAGTAAGTTAAATTATGTTTATTCATCGACTTCTAGGTTAATAATCTCTCTCTCTCTCTATCGCTCTGAACTCTCTCTCTCTCTCTCTCTCTCTCTCTCACACACACACACACACACACACACACACACACACACAGAGTTACTGTTTTCCCATTAGGCAGACAAGTAACTACCCAGAGAGGCAACAAATAGGCAAATTTTACAGGAGGAAAATCTGCATTTGTTTTAAAATGTTAATACAAAAAGGTTAAAATTTGTATTTGATTTAAAGGCCTAAAGGTCTTTAAAGGGTCTGGTTTTAAGGCGTCACTAGCGGCGGATAAAAAAACAAACCCGGGTTTAAATAGTCAAACAGCTACTCGAGTTACCAGATATGATAAGAGTTACCAGATACATTAAATGGACACTACAACGGGTGATGGAACATAGAATTAAATTTGTAGAACCCGACTCAAGAGAACATGTTAGTCGGAAAAGCCAGAAGAGTTTGCTCGACGTAAACAGACTATCAAGAGATTTTATGCGCAATAATTGTGTGTGTGTGTGTGTGTGTGTGTGTGTGTGTGTGTGTGTGTGTGATTTAGATTTTTAACGAAGCTTAACAATTTTAGTCATATCACTACGATATCAGCAGTGCAGCAGTTTTTAGTTATATCTAGCTATGGGGCATCATACTGCACACATGTAGCACATGTCTCACCCATCTCATTATCCACACAACAGGCTGGCCAGTCATACTATTAACCACTTAGCAGTGAGCGCCAAGTGAGGCATCTGAATGTCATTTTTTTTATCTGACTCGGCCGGGGTTCGAACCCGCGGACTGCCGCGTTAATGGCGGACGTTCTAACCACATATATCACCGGAGCGGCCGCGCAATAATTTTATGCAAAAGGCCTAGGTATCTATGCGCGGCAATGCAAGCGTGCTACTAGACATTTGTATATTTGCAAAAGCGTTGCCAAAATTTGTGGAACACTACCGAACCACTCGTGTCCAAAGTAGCCATATACTTCATAACAACTCAATGTCGCACGTCATGACATATTTTGTAATGAAGCACACCATCCACACCTTGCACCCTCCTCCATAGGGCCCATAATTTGATCCAAGTCAAATAATGTTAAACCTCTTGTCAAGAAATCGTAGGTTAGTACACATTTCGAAAGCCGTAATGTCATTGGAAGTGCAGTTTTCCAGTGTATGAACCACATGCCAAAAGGTGAATAATAATGGCTTTAAATAACTGGATAATCAGAAGAAAATGTGTGTAGAGGTGGATGGGGAGTACATTGAGGGGATGTACTAACGTATTGTTCACTTGTTTATAAATTCTCTTTACAGCGCTCTGGTATACAGAATCTACACAAAAAAACATCGTACAATGGATAAACATACAGCTAAAACACAGTGTTGTGCTGGAATAAAGTATATACTATAACGATATTCTAAAGTTAGGTTACATAGACACGGTGTCAAATTTAGAAAATCAATGCAATAGTTGGAGAACTGTAATACAAGGATAATGGTTACGAAAAGATTAGACAATAGTTTTAGAAATCCAGGAGATATTGTTACAACACAATCATCCAACTTTTTATGTTCTATTCTTTTAAATATAAACTATTTCTCTCGAAAGCTTTTATATCCACCACATTTTCTCAGAGATATATATGTAATAAAGTATTGTTTAATTCCATATCATGGCTTTTATAGTTTTTAAAGTATTGTATCTGCTGGGATAGATTTCTTTTGTCTATTCCTTTATATTTTATTTTCTAGGTCTTTTTAGTATAGGTCGATATATGTGACAGTCAGTGAAACGTGTATTTGTTTAAAAGATATTAGATCTGGATCATTTTGTAACATTTGATAGATAAAAGTTTTTGTTACTGAATAGCAAACATTTGTATTCTGCACTGACACCAGGAAAAGATAATTTCCAGTTCCTTTTCACCGGTTCGGTAATGACCTTTTTAGACGTTTTAGGTATAACCCAAAATTCTTTGGCTTTTGAAAAAATAATATTCTATGTGGTCTTTATCAACTCTAATCTCTCATTGTCGTTATATTCTCGTCATAACATATTTTTATTGTCCAAACTTTCTACACTGTCCTCTTTAAAATCCTTATTCACTTTCTCTTCATGTATCTGCTCTAATTGTTTCTGCCTTTTAGGTAAGCATTTTGTGAATACTTTATATAATGGTTCTGTATATTCCATCATGTATACTGCTGTAGAGGTCCAACCAAATGTTAGAAGTTGGATGTTCATTAAAATCTTTATCTGCTACGCTTTCTTCATGGGTAACTTTCTTACCTATCGAATATAAAGGTTCACTTCTTGTCATATAGGTATCACCAGTAATTAACAATACTTTCTGCTCTATTTTAAAAGCTTTATTTTTCTCTGTAAATTATGTATAGTTTATTGGTAAGGCAATAGCATAAACTGTATAGAGACATAAATAAATGATTTGTTTTCGTCGCAAACCTCTGGAGAACGCGTTATAATCATTTCATTCTTAAGTTGTTTAAGTCTTGTTGTAGATGAAACAAGAATTGGTTAAAAGTTGTGTAAATCCCTTACATTGCTCTGCAAAACTAGCTATATGCAATACTCCATCTCGAAAAGCTTTCGACGTAAAACGTGTAAAACATTCTAAAACTCTTTTATAAACTCAAGATGCCTTATTCGCTTGCTTTTGAATTTGCCAATATGGATGCTAGAGATGCCTTATTCGCTTGCTTTTGGATTTGCCAATGTGGATGCTAGAGATGCCTTAGTCGCTTGCTTTTGAATTTGCCAATGTGGATGCTAGAGATGCCTTATTCGCTTGCTTTTGGATTTGCCAGTGAGGATGCTAGAGATGCCTTATTCGCTTGCTTTTGAAATTGCCAATGTGGATGCTAGAGATGCCTTATTCGCTTGCTTTTGGATTTGCCAATGTGGATGCTAGAGATGCCTTATTCGCTTGCTTTTGGATTTGCCAATGTGGATGCTAGAGATGCCGTATTCACTTGTTTTTGGATTTGCCAAAGTGGATGCTAGACGTATATCCGGAAAAGCTATCAAGTTTAAAATATGTGTTACAATCGGCGTATGTATTCATCGAGATATTAACTGGCATGTAAATTACGATATCTTAACCACCATAATATAGAGTTTATTCCAACACTATTATCGTTATAATGTTATCTATTATATATCCCTCTGAATCATTCGTCTTAGTAAAATGCCCCCTAAGTACTAACCAATCCTCCACTTCTTCATAAAATTTATACTCAAAGTTCTGTGTAATATCGAAATCCAAAAGTTGATGTGTCTCTTTTGCCATCTCTCTTAAACTAATTTGCAGCCCCTTCATTTACCTAGAAAGTTCTATGTTGCTAATTTTAACTTGTCTGGTGTTTGACCAATATCTTCTAAATTTGTAAAACTATAGCTGAATCTTTTGTGAACCATCTTTTTTGTGTCACAGTTTCCTCCTACATAAAGCATTGGTTGTCTAACTTTGACACTAGCCTTTTGACAGAAGGGAAGTGCATTCAGTCCCCATATAACTGAGTGATATAGGTCAACTGGTTTTCTAAGTGTGACACTAGCCTCGTGACAGAAGGGAAGTGTATTCAGTCCCCATATAACTCAGTGAAATAGGCCAGTCACTCATATTTATAAACCAACAGTGTCTCTGTAAACTGAATTTAGAATATCATAGTATTACAGACTTTACTGCAGCTTAACAGTCCTCCCAAAATCGAGTATTGTTTCACACGTTCTCGTTTTAAAAAAACTTTAGTACCATACCTCTGTGCGATTAAATCAATAATGTATAAGCATCTATTGTACATTCACTTCTTTTGAACAATTTAATTGGAAACGGTCACCAGAATCGTTAATGAAGACCATCTCTGCTATATTTTTAGCAAGTTAATTTAGTTAAAATTCTCTAGTAAGAACAAAAAAAAAAAAAATAAAAAAAAAAAAAAAAGAAATAAAAAATATCTTATCACTGTATATTTAAATTTGGTTTTCTGTTCTCTTCGACACAAATCACTTTTTAGTTACTCTCCATTTCTTCAGTAAAACAGTGTCTTAAGTTAAAAAAAGAATAACTCGACGTATCATTGTTATTTATTGGTAATATGATTTTGGAAAGCATTTTGCTTAACAACTATGCTTGCAAGTAGGAAATTTAGTTGCATAAACGAGGTCAAAAAGATTGTATTTAATAAAAAAAATATTATTATTTAAGCTATTTAACAGAAGGGAAGTGTACTCAAATCTCATATAACTGAGTGAGATGGGCCAATCACTTTAAGCCATACACTTGTAAACCAAGTTGAGGTTTCGAAACTGATTTCTGTCTAAACTATTTTGTGTGTATAATCTGATTGATTATCACCTCACTGCTTTAAGGTAGCTGCAAAAGCGCGGATGCATCCGCAGAAATAAAAGTGGATAAAAAGTAATATAACAAAGCACCCTGCTAAAATATTATGATCGTATTAAAATAGGGTATAAGAAAATGATGAAAAATTTGAAAACAATAAAGAGGAAGGACAGCACCGTTTTGATAGCATAGAGAGGTAGGAATCAAGATCAGCTAAAGATATACAGCATCTGTCCCATAAGTTGCTTTTTCCCACGTTTATCAACATCGCACATACTTTAGACCGTGTTGCATAGTTAAGTATTTAGGGGATATGCCCTGCTTTTTTACCTATATTGAAGTGTGTGTGTGTGTGTGTGTGTGTGTGTGTGTGTGTGTGTGTGTGAACTTTGGTTGTATCCCAATAATTATTTTGACGACCTTTGTGAAACAGGTTTTTGTCATAAGAAAATTATGCCACAACGAGAGAGAAGTTACGCTTATAATCATTTGGAAGTTAATGAGCCAGGCTTTTCTCATAAAAAATTGATAGCCATTGACAAAGAACTTGCGCTCAAACTATGCTGACGACCCTTGAATCAGATGTTACAGTAATATTAATGGCACGACCACTGAGCCGTAAGTTGAGCGAAAACACTTTTGATAACCAAGGATCCAGAAGCTACGGTTATACAAATTTGACGACTTGAGGTTTAGGGAACTCGATTTAACAATTTTATGAGGAGGCTTTACAGTGGCTCTTTATGTCGTAATTTATATAACAAATTGATTCTAAAAATGGCTCAGGACTGAACATACATTTTTTCTACGTTACTTATATCGGTGTATACCTGTGCTTGATCTTCAATTTGGTTTAAATTGATGGATGATGATCATAAAATTAAAGATAAGAAAATAGGGTTGAAGATGAAACGTGATCTGTTGGTTAACGTATATATAAATATGTTGACCACTCCGGTGGCCTAGTCGTTAGAGCGTCCACCTCGAATACGGGAGGTCGCGGGTTCGAAACCCGATTGAGTCATACCAAAGACTTTAAAAAATGGTACCAACAACTGCCTCGCTAGGCGCTCAGCATTAAGAGGTTAGTGTTAGGACTGGTCGGCCTGGTGTCAGGACAATGTGAGTGGGTGGGACATCATGTTACATGTCTGCGGCATGATGCCCCAGGGTAAGACATCACTAAAAACTGCACACTGCAGACATTGTAGCGATATGACTGAGACATTGTTAAAGTTATTTTAAAAAAATTCAAAACCAAATCCAAATCACATAAATATGTAAGTTTTAAGTTGTACTGGCACTGGTTAGTATTTTTCTAAACAATGCATACATTCATCTTGTGACTTTGGTAAATTTTGTTTCTTTGTCGCCGTCGTTTTAACACATGATGATGATGATGATGATGATGATGATGATGATGATGATGATGATGACGAAAGCTTTCCTTTGAAGTAAATGTAAACTATCGATAAGGATTATTTTATATAATCTTAGCTTGAGTCGACGGTTCATGAGAGAAGGGAAGGCAGAAGTCAAGCAAGGAAAGATAAGTGTAATAACACAGTTGGGACCTTAGTTGAGAATAAATTTTAAACTAAAAATAAATATATCCACAGACATGCAGAAAAGCTTAAAGTGAATAAAGATCCCGTTGTCGTAAATTTTCGTTTAGTTTATTTTATGTATTGTATATCAATTAATACATTTATTTCAGCTGAAAATTACAGAAAGTACGCCGAAAAAAAGTCAATATTTTTATTCGCTTTAGGAAACGGACAGTAAAATCGATCTTTATTACATGACTAAAAGATGAACATAGATTAAAAAAAATAATTGCCTGTCTATTATAATCTACGTCACTCTAAGTCTTAATTTATTTCCAAAAAGTTCTAAAGATGTGTATCATTGCTGAAAAACACAGAAGGTATGTAGGGTGAGAAATCAGGTGAAAACACTTTCACTTCATGGTGTTTGATCAACTTAAAAATACAGAATTTAGCAAAAGAAATTCTTCTCTGGTGTTTGGTCGAAGAACAAAAAAGTACACAATTTATATTTGCTACTGATACACTCCCATCATAGCTGAAATATCACTATGAAAAAAAATCAGTCTTGTCTTGGTATAATTCTCGTTAGAATCAGCTCGTAAATAATCAGGTTGCATAGGAAATGGACCGTTGATCCCTACCGGAATAACCATATATAATTCATAGCATTGCAAACATTATGTTTCATTTACCATTCAACTCCATCTACTAATGGATTACATGTAAAAAATAGAATCGCAGTTATGTGTTGATAGTTTTCACATATTTTATACTGATACGTTCATTTCAGTCTCTCAGTGTATGATTGAAGGACATTCATATGCATATATCATTAAAATCACGGGATAAAAACGGTTTTCGGAGTTACTGCGACAATCTTAATCATTTGATAGACCAGTTGTCATTTTAATATAATATAATATAATATAATATAATATAATATAATATAATATAATATAATATAATATAATATAATATAATATAATATAATATAATATGATATGATAAGATAATATAATATAGTATAATATAATATAATATAATATAATATAATATAATATAATATAATATAGTATAATTCGGAATACGATTCTGACGCTCTACCAATCGAGATATCGTACTGAGAAATGCATACTCAAGCATTAGAGAGGTAGGTTATCATTGGGCAGATAAATCAGCCCCACACCTGTACTGATATTGACTGAAGGTTTAGGGTATGAGCACTCCTATTCATTAAAACATGCAAATAATTGCAGACACTTTCGTCTGCACACATCCGTGTACAATTCATACACTTTCATATTTCTCGCGGCTTTCGAGTCTCCGTCTTTTGAACGGTTGTTTTGGTGATATGCGCCAAATATGTTTGGATGAAATCCTATGTATGATGACTTGTAAATCCACGTGGAACAGCATAGCCCTATACAAGTGTACAGCCTTATTTCATGTCGTCATTTTGAATTGCGGGCTAGGTTTATTTCTTACCAAATACAAATAAATGTCTAAACTGTACTCAGGTATGTTCGGGGAAAGATTTCCATGAAGGAAAATTGCCTATTTTAGTGAACAGGTGACATCAAACTCACAAATCGTCAATTAATTATAACATATTGTTTTTTCTAAAATAGATTTATCGGATTAAGGTGTCATTACTTGATCATAGTTTAAATGGTGTATTTGTCATTGTGTTTAGGAATATATTTGTATCGTTATGATTGTTTTTCATATAATTATTTTAGTTGTATTAGTGATAGTATTAGTTGTAGTATTAGTAGTAACAGCAGCAAGATTTTTAGTAATAGCAGTGGTAGAATAATATTTTGAAGTACTTGACATTATTTGCTTATCAGTTCAAAATGGAGACGTTTGCTTCATGCTTTAAGCAAGTCTACATTGTTTCCCCTCTTTTGACAATTATATAATATGCAGACTAAACGAATGAGAAACTGTCAGTCTACTTAATCTTACCATTTTATAATCATATTGTATTATATTCCAATCAACGTCTTTTCCAAAAATGAGCCAGAATTTTAACGCCAAATCCGTACGATATTGAAACAATGCTTATAGGTTACTTCATTTGTATGGGAAAATATGAATGCGTTTTTTTGGATGGAATACTGCACGACCATGGGAGTGCAGTATATCCATCCGACAAAACGAGTTCATATTTTCCCATACAAATGCAGTAGCCTTTAGATTATATGCTCATTTTCTTATTCGACCTAAGGCTTACTTATAAAAACTAAATACACTACAAGAAAGAACGTAAATGAATGTATGCCGTATTCCAAACTAAATACACAAGCCAGGTTCATCATTACACAACAACATTATTAATACGCACATAACTCCGCCCAGATAAATTTGAACTTAAGCTGCGCGCTCGGCATAACTTTCCAAAGAAAATGGCGTGTCTAGTTAAAATTGAAATTTGCAGTCATATTGTGAATGAATGTGCATTGCAACAACTTTTCGATTTGTTCTGAAATGAATAGATTTTGGTATTTTGTTTCGATTCTACGAAAGTTCGTGATTTTGGACTGGATTCATCTGTGCAAATTGTACATGAAATATTCGGATTGAAGCAACGTGGGTGGGAGATGCGTGTTTATATCTGCAAGTGTGTTTGTTCTGTCATTGACTATTTTAAATCATAATGTGGGGAAAATGTGAAGTGTTTCAATTGCGATTATCAAAAAGACGCTATTGAATTTAATGTTTATTTTATTTTGAGGTCGTGCAGTATTCCATCCCAAAAACTCGTTCATATTTTCCCATACAAATGCAGTAACCTATAATTACAGTACAATTTCGAAATGTGTAATCAAGCTTGAGAACTCATGACATGGCTCATGTAATTCGGATTTGCAGAACTAAGAAAGTACATTTTGAAGAAATTCTGAATGCAAAACCGTAAGTATGTTTTTTGTCATTCTTTTTTAGTAGCTAAAGGAGACAGTTTATTCCTTTATAGCTTGCATGTTATTGGCAGGTACCAAGCAATTTTATGAAATCTGGTGTCTATCGCAAAATCTGAATGTATCAGAAAGTTAACGTGGAATGTAGCAAAGCAGTTTGTATGCGCAAAATCTGAATGTATCAGAAAGTTAACGTGGAATGTAGCAAAGCAGTTTGTATGTTGCAGTCCACGAAACATCTGCTTTAGTTCATTTAGAAACAAATTTAATCAACCAAAACGTACTGCGCCTACTATGCGAATGTACATGATTTGTTTACAAAGTAGTTCCTAATACACTATTGGGCACATGTGTCCTCCGCGTGGGGGCACATGTATCCTCCGCGTGGGTGCAATATGAAGGTGTGCAATATCGTAACATATTGAACGATTATGATAATGTAAAGTTAACGGAGAAAAAAAAATGAGCATATAATAATATAGTTTTCTGATTCCATGGTATCTATCGAGGCCGAAATAACTTTTGCCTCAAAATTTCTTGGTTACAACTAAACATGCGCGAATAACTATGCCTTAGCCTCACTATACACAAATACAAGCGAGTAGCAGTCTCTTTAATAACTATGACTTAGCCTCACTATACACAAATACAAGTGAGTAGCAGTCTCTTTGATAACTATGCCTTCGCCTCACTATACACAAATACAAGTATCATTCTCTTTAACAAATCTGTATGATGAAATCACAAGACTTTCTTCAATCCAGTAGTAAATAAGTTTCAAAGCAATGCTGCCATTCCCACGCCGAATCCCCATCAGAGAATCTCATATTGTCCCACCAGAAAAGGTTCAAAAGCTATCAGCCTGGTCAAGAATAGAATCGTTCCTTGCTTTTCAGCTGGTGACACCGTCCGTGATGCAAAATTTGACAGCTGAACAGTAGCTGATAATCACATATATGGGTCTGCTGCCTCGATACGTCGAAATGCTCGAGTTATTATATATAGGATAGTAATGAAAATGAGTTTGATACACACTCACCATTCCTAAAACTGATATTCATGCGCATATCGGAGGCTCAAAAATATTGGTTTATGACATGAAGTCCTTTAATCTGATACCAGGACTTAGCTAAATGCTGCATTCGACGATCATTTCCTGCATTCATAGAAACTTGATTGTTTGATCACCACAGACATCAATCAATTCGATAAAACTAAGGAATAAGTTCTTTAACTGTAACGCTAACAAACAACGGTAAGGTTGATACAAAATTATAGTGCATAAAATCAATGCTTTTGCATAAATGTCTTTTCCATAACGTATTATCATGCCTACTCATTTTTAATATCCTAGGGATTTCGTTTTACTCGGTCATTATTTATAAAACAAGTACCGCCCATCCGTATAATATTAGAAAATGGACACACACACACACACACACACACACACACACACACACACACACACACACACGTACATTTTCTAAAATTATACGGATGGGCGGTACTTGTTTTATGCGGAAGAGAATATGTAAGATAAACGAAAGATCATTTATTAAATTTGTAATCTCTAGGTTTGTCTAATTTTGAAAGTAATACGAAACCCATTTAGGTCTGCTAAGCTCACTGAGAGATGATAAAACCTTTCCAGTACAATTCTCAGTCTATAAGTGATAATGGATTAAGTATTGTTTTAACACAGCAGGGACGAGAGACTGCCAGAACTATATCTTGTATCTCTTTTGACACACATGTTTTCAATTGTTAACATTCTTAAGAAATGTCAAATTAATGTGTACTGCATGTGATGTTTTTCACGGAATACTGGACCGATGCATATATATCTGGATTTGCTTTTGCATTGAAAATCGATTGTAGTTTGAACATATGTGTTTCGCTGAGTTCCTGGCATTTAATGGATTGTGGACAATATAATATGAATAAAAGTTGAAAAAGGTATACATAATTCAGATGCTTGTCAACGGTTGACGTCATTACATGCAATAGGACGTTGAATGGCTGGTCGTGTACAACCATCGCAATTGTCACTTTAGTAAGAGCGTATTAAATAGCACGTTATCTCGAGCAAACAGTTTAAGTGCTTGAAAGCGCGTGTTTGTGCATCTTGCTGGCTCAATTAACAACTCCATGTATGTTTGACTTTATTTTAGGCTATTGAATGACATCAATGTCGGTGATATAGCGGAAAATTCATTGTGCAGAGATTTTATTTATTATTACACAACTATAATGCATGCATGTTTGTGGGTATATATCCAGCACTACAAACATTAAAGGTCAACTTGGAAAAATTTAGTCTTAAATAACACGTTATTGGTGGAAACAATTTTTAAAATTAGGACGATGAATTGATGAAACTAATTAGAAATAAAAATTCATATTTAGATTACTTATTACTACAGGTGTCTTGTATGTCTCAGATCTATTTATTTATTACCTCTATAATGTTCTAAACATTGAGGTCAACATGAAGTTTTATGAATCGGTAAACTTCAAAATTGACCGAGACAAGGATATGTTTAAAAATGTTTGTTATATCAAATGATATATGCTCATTGTATTAAGGAGGTCTGGGCGACAGAATGGTCTAACGCATTACCACTGTGGGGTTAAGTCTCGGCTCGCCTAGCGTGGATCTGTGAGAAAGCTTACCAGTAACTTCACGTGGGTCGGTGGTTCTTCCCTGGAACTGACATATATAGTCGTGTGCTGAAAAATGGCGTTGAACTCCACAAAACCAGACCAATCCTCATTTTATTCAACTTTGAAAATCATGATCAAATTTATTTCGTTTGAAGTTAAATGTGAAGTCGACCGCTGTTGCTTATGTTCTTTTCTGTTGCTAGGCTAGTTGGGTTCATGATGTATTTGGAATCTCAGACTTTCCACCATTGAATCCAAGCAAAATAACTGTTAAACTAGGGGCACCCGCATAATTATTTTGAGTGGTGGCAAACATGTAGTGATCAGCTATTAAATTTTACGGATGTAGGACAAAACATGTTTAGAGGTGAAATCGGTGAGGGGAGGTGTAGCCTCCCTATTTCTCTTGCCCCTTTGTGTGGGCGCCCATGTGTTAAAGAGATACATGGCTGATGTACTCAGTTGTCTGGACTATTGAAATCCAATTATTTCTGAAGCTAACGATGTCTAAATTATCCCGAGCACCTATTGAGCGGTTGTATAATGTCTTTGCATGGTCCACAAAACTGATTAGGTTTGGCGGGATCAATTGGACGATATTTAAAGACAGTTACAACGTCATTCATTTTCTATTATATGTTGTTATGTCAGTGATAGCCTTTTTTAAAGTTATAAATTGGAAATATTTCTTAAAATGGTTGCTTTATTCTGATCAGATTAAAAAAAGTTATTAGGAAAAGTATGTCCATGATTGTAAACTGATCTTTAAATTGTGGTCACTTGTAAACTGAATGCTTATGTGCTTAACTTTTGTTCATGATTGTAAGTTGATCTTCAAATTGTGGTCACTTGTAAACTGAATCCTTATGTGCTTAACTTTTGTCCATGATTGTAAGTTGATCTTTAAAGTGTGATCACTTTTAAACTGAATGCTTACAATCATTTGATTTCAAGTCCAGTCTTAATTATAATTAGACTGTGTATTTCCGTTGGATAATTTCATATTTCGCTGAGATACAGGTCATGTGAAAATATCTATTATTAAACATTCATGTTAGGTTTACAGTTATATTGTTGAATTCAGTTATGATTCTAGAGGAATTATGTACTCCAATGTTCACTGGAATTACGAAAGTGCTCATTGAGCTTTGTATTAATGTATTACTTTAAATTTTGTGAAATCATTCAAAGATACAGCATCATTGCTTTATTTCAGGACATTCAAGACTATTCGAATTCATTTGGAACAGTCTAAATTTTTGTCGTTGTATAAGACAATTAGGGTTATTTGTTACTTAATTCACAATACTGTGCCTTTTTTTAGCTTTCATGTCGAATGCATTGAAATAAATTGCTTGTTGTATTTACTTAAAATGTTGGTTTCAATTTCTTTCTGTTACATATTTTAAGACCATGAATTGAAGCAATACTAAATAAACTAAAATGTACATGACTTTCGTTACTTTGTACAGCGTCACGGGGGTTGGGTGGGGGTGAAGGTAGTTTGTGTAGTTTCAGCTGTAGCTATTTCAAAACAATGAGTTCGGTTTACTCACTACTGAACGTACGAAGTGCGGACGTCTAGAAATCCAATTATCTCCACTTATCTGGATGTGGATTTGACCATACCCAGAGTACTTATATCCCCAAAGACCCACTTTATAGTCACAGTAACGATGAGGTTTTTCAGGATGCTGTTCACATTATGGACGGTTTCCTGATCAAACAAAAAGTCTGTAAAGCAATATATCTTGAAACTGGCTCTGCTCAACAATACCGGGTATTGATTGTGTTTAAACATACATACATGCATACATACATACATACATACATACATACATACATACATACATACAGTAAAAACCTTAGCGGAAGCAATCTTCAGCTGTAGAGGTATGTGAAAATGAAAACGCATTCTTTCTTGTATTCGTTCCGTCTGAAAACTAGTTTTTTTTTTTACTTTGAGTGAGACCTATGTTGCAATAGCCACATAATTAGACCATAGCTAGTTTCCAGTAAGCCATCGTTTTTATCTGAATAGACAAGTTGAATTCATAATATATTGCATGTGTTAAATGAGGAGTAGTGTTCTAGTTCTGTTAATCCAGGGTCCCGGGTGACCGAGTGTTCTAAGGTGCTTACCTTTACGGATCACTCACTCTCGCTTCTGTCCGCGTTGGTTTGAGTCACTACTCGCCAACGTGGCCATGTGATAAAGTTTGCCAGTAGCTTACTATGGGTCGACGGTTCTTTCTTGGTAAATTCTCCATCAAATACATTGGCCATGTATGACTTATCATGTGCTAAAATGGCATCAAACCCACAAACCCCACAAATCTAATCTAGTGCAATTATTCATACCGGATACAGATTCTACGAACGTGGTTATTATAATAATACTCTCGTACAGTTAATCTTATGAGATAATTGAATGAGTAACAAAGTCAATTCATGTGCACCCATACTTAATGCACATCATACAAATCTCACTAAACCGTGTCTCGTGTATTACTTAGCTTAGTTATTTTATCTTTCGCTCTTCACGGAAATCCGTTGAACTCTGGGAGCTTTGTGAAATTTGGATGCTGTGTTCAATGGTTCGAAGGACATGTCTGATTTTATTCAGTGGGAGGAGTTAAAGGTTCCGGACCAGCGAATCTGTGAGATGAGGGAGGAGGTTCTCGAAAGATCCTTTGGCAGAACGGAAGGAGCAGACAACGCGAGGCCGTTGGTTCACCATTGGTCGGTAGCTGTGGAGTCGAAAAAATCTCTTGTTCTTTAACTTGATCCAACTCTATCTCTAACGTAATACGTTCCATATTTTGAATCAGTTACATTTACAATCATTGTATGTGTAAAATAAATATGTTTAATATCCTTTGGTATGAAAATCTAACTCAAAGTCCCCACATAGATGAAAATCAATTGCACAGCCATCATAATTGTTGATGAACTATGTATCAACCACTCTTGTTTATGACTTTCAGTAATTGGTCATATTTTCCTTTTGGAACAAAACATCAAAAGTAACAAAAAGAAATACTCTTTTGAGCCAAAGGAGCATCAGATAGTTACTAAGATTGTAAATATAACTAAGGATCAAATACACGAGTTGATTACAAGCCTTTTTAAATGTGCGCGAGAATTATATATCAAAGCTAACTGTAATCAACATCCGGCTATATATTAAATATATTTCGAAATACAAATCCAGAAAATTTATGCTTTCTTAGTTTTAATTTCCATTTGCCAAGCAAGTTGATTTCCATATCAACTGCCTGTCAAGTTACGGGTGTTGACAATGCTGTTTGTCCCGGCACGTGTTCAAATAAACCGAGGTTTTCGTGTTGCGTACGGTGTTGAACAGCAGTTCGAAAAACACTATAAATGGATCCTTAACTATGTAATATATCTCCCCCAGGCCAGATTAGTTTCTTCGCAGATTACTGAATATTAGATATACTTCAACGTCCTTATTCACGTCCCTTTTATTAAATGTACTATTTTGCAGTTATTGTCCGTACCATGTGATATTCAAACGGCATCATGTAAAAATTACATTTCTTTATAGTCCAAACGCATTGCTCTACAAAAGTGTTTTCAGCGGATTTGAAATATCCATGTAAGGGGATCCATCCGCTTGCCTCACTGAAGCACAAAAAATACCACGTTTACTGTTTTCACAAAAAACAACTGAATCAGGAGAATAATTAAAAAAAACATTGCTCGATTACTTTCACACAGCTAACTCGTAGAGTTACACGGAATAACAATTGGTTAAAATGAATACAAGAGAGATCCTCTTCATCGACGCCACTGTGTAAAACACGTGTAGGTTCATTAGATACAGAGATTGCTTACTATATGATATGTAAAAAACATTTAAAAGCTTCGATGTCTGTATCTTTTGTTTTAGATTTCTTGCTGAAATTCACGCAACCTCTTTAAAATTCATAAAGCGGAGTCTCACAAAATATACAGTGATAACCACGCTCTGTACAGTTATCATGGTCTTTTTGTGCTAATAAGACAAGGACCGCCTTCTTGGTGAAGCTTTCATCTATTTTCACACGAATTAGCTACTTTGTACATGTCAAATCAATCTTTAAAAGGAATAATAAATAATAAATATAAATAATACCTCAAAATTATCATTTTCTCGTAAATTCAGGTCTTAATTTGCATAAATAGCGCATGGGTGTTGCTAATCTATTTTTACATTAGTTTATTGTCCATCACACGGTTCGACTAATTGCATATTTGAAAATTCCACAATAGGCTAACTGTGAAATCTTCTATCTGGTTGAGACTAGTATATGTTTGTGTAAAATATACTGGGTTCATTTAATTATAACTATGTACATTCTATAGTTTGAAAGTGCAATATATGTTGTTTTTCTCAGATTTGAATTGGCTGAAATCTACACATTCTATGTGGCTCGCTCGACTTTGCTGTTTTCACACTTTCACAAATTTTCTGTAACACCTTACAACTTCCACCGATAAACGGAATGTTCCCGATCGTCTGATAGTAAAAGCTTAGAATGTGTATTGTTGAAATTGAACTGCTTTTAGCAGAAATTCTAGTAGTTTTAAATTCAGCCATGTCCATCAATTGCTCCAGAACACCATTTTAAACCGGAAGCATCGTACCAGTTATTTCTTTTATTTCTATATCTTTTTCTAAGGCGCTGAAAACGATCGGATGCTTTGTGTTGGCACACATTATGTTATCTATGCATATGAGTACAATTTTTTCTGGAACTGGGATACTGTTTTCACACAGTGGGACATTGAAAACCCGTACCCCATGATGGAAGTGCGCATGGAATAGACCTTGAATCAGAAAGCTCTCCTTCTAACATACAGCTTGTTATAGTTTTCTAACAAGAATTTTCATTAACCTCTCACGAGCTTCACCTCTCACGCGGAGTATTCGTTCATTTCTACCAATCGAAGTGTCTGTCGTGTGCGAGTAGTTCGTATTTCAATTTTCATGGCTGTGTGTTTGTCGACTTCATCCAGTATAAGCTTAAACTCATCTTCGGAGACGGCGTTGTCGTGCTTAGTTTGTCATTGGTCCGGCTGTCGCTGAGATCACATGAAATATGTGGTTACCAAGCACTGCCGAAAACACTGAACTATCTTACACGGGACGTAGGGTGAGTATCTCATGTTTTAGAGCCATCTCTCCCATTAGAGGATTAGTCAGCATATCATACATTTGCAAGTACGCTGGTATTGTTGCCTTAAGTAAGTAGCTTTGCTAGCTACGCGAAATATAGTGTCAGCGATATCTTTAAATATAGTGATGCGTACACAATACACATCTACGAACTGTTTGTTCAACCTCGACGTGTATGTGCCAGTTGGCGTTACGCCCCAGACCCGATTTATTGTCATAGCTGATAAGTACGTGCAACTTCTCTTTCAGCCCGATACTACTGTGAACAATTGAAATTCTGAAACGGCAGACGTGAAGATAAAATGTTGGCAAAATCCGATGAACGCTGTAATCTGGCTGGCCGACCGTGTAGCCGGCAGTTTTCAGTCCTTGAACTAGATTTTCAGTAATAATTGCGAAACGACCGGGCCGTCACTAAGGGACTGTTACGATTGTGGATGTAAAGCTTGTTGCTAACAACCTGACTCTGAACTGCGTGGCAAATTCATAACTGTGGCCTACAAAGTAGTTTGGGAGCGCTGTTTCGCCTAGGTGTTTAGTCCACACCATCCTAGCCTCGAATAGAAAGGTTGGTTTTGGTGACCTCAACCACGGCTTATTTGGCGGTGGTTAAGATTATCTAATATTTCAACAGAGCACAACTGCCGCCTACTAAGTTGCTCCAACCGCAGCCGAACGTTCGTATAGAGGACAAAGGCTTTAACTTCAAGCTGCTGCAGCTGCACGAATGGCACAGTCTTCTAGCCATGGTAAACTGATACTTCAAAGACCTTGTTGTCTCTTCATATAAGTAGTTCGTTCCACAAAGCCTCAATTACGGGGCGTTAGGCGAGGACGCCGAAGGAGGCTCCACACGAGTCGCACTAATTACCAAAGTCAACGTTGAGTATCTGTGGAACAGGTTCAGTTTGGGACGCAGTGCCCTCCCCAAGAATAGTATGTATGGTTTGTGTTGTTTGGGAAGAGGGTAGTGATTTACTCAAGATGCGACACAGTGTATTAGAAGTCATTTTCAAAGATAATAGTGCTGTACAAGGGTGGTATAAGTGGCATCTTCCTCTGTACCGTATAGTCTACGGCCAATCAGCAATAGGCTGTGCGGTGTGATGGCATTAGAGCCGGTATTCCTTGGCAGTTCTCTCGAAACACGATTTTGGGTGAGAGACAATAAGCAGCACTTGTGGGTTTCGTCCTAACTAAACTCAAGGGTGTTTTATTCAGCTCGAGGATATACCATTCTCAGAATATATTCATGTATTCATGTGACCCTTGGTCAACGAATCCAAAACGAGGCTAAGCTGGGCACCAGCTTCATTTTACCTCGCAACCATGGCTGCAACAAATGATACTGGCAAGGGAAAAAAATCGTGACGAATATTTTTATGTTCCGTTGTGCAATGGCAATGGTAGAATTCACAGATTTAAGTTTCCACTATATTCCATCAGTGAAGATGGAGCGTCTTAGAAGATGGATTGTTGCAATACGTCGTGATGAGGGGCCGAATGTTAAGATAATAAACTGGATGAATGTTGGTGTGTTTGTTTTTTCTTCTCAGTGATGTAATAAAGAGAAATCTAAACGCAAAATATGTTCTGTCATTGAAGCAAACGAGTGTATGTATGTGTGTTATATAATGGCAGGTTTCTAAAAATGTTACCCCTAGTCCCATTCCACAAAACAGGGTCATCGAAATCTCTGCGTACCTCCACGCAGCGCATTCATCTCAGCGATTATGAATTGATATACGAGTAGTAATTACAGAAAAAGTGAATTTTATTATCTAGTTGAAAAAATAAATAGAAACAGTAGAATGAAAATGACCACGATAGAAAAGAGATATAGCACCAGTAAAATGAAAACGATGAGAGGACAGGTTGAATAAAATTGAGAGAGAGAGAGAGAGGGAGAGAGAGAGAGGAGAAGAACGTGACTGGATACAAATTAATGACACTGTTAATAAAACCTATTGATATGTGTAAACGTAAGGAAAAGTGCACACTAATATCACAGGCCATTGAAATTCTATCATTGCAGTAAGTTAATGCCACAGAAATCCCCCAAAAGGGAAGCAAATATATATATGATTTTTCCTCCCTTTTTTCTTGCATATTTTGGCTTTTTTTTTACTAGTGATTTTAGTGGCTAGTGCTGAAAAAATAGTTTGATTTATTTTGACAACTAATTATTGCAATTAACTCATAGTTCATTTTTTTATTTGGAGACACCCGTAATGAAATTCTCAACGAATGCAAAAGAAATATCTGGCAAACAGCTTGGATCGTTACTCGATGTACAGTAGGACGCCATATTTTTTCTCGATCTGCCTAGCTTAGCGTCGTTTTCATAATATATTAATATTCATGAGGATCTCATTAAGAATGGTCTATAGTAAGCCGGTTCCTGATGGCGGCGTGTGAGCTTACATTCTTATGTCACGTGTTTAGGCTCGAATAAACAGTAACACAAGAAAGAGTGAAAACAACAAGCTTTGTAAAAAATACAATAATTTATTTCCCTGGAACAATTCTGTAAATATAAGAAATATGATCTTACGGTATTATACAATCAAATCCGAAATAATCCAAGAATAATCCAAGAATAAAATTTTAGTCGTCCTAATAATAAAATGTTCTTCTGATTTCAAGTTCGAATCCTTACGAAGAATCCAAGATGGAAGAAGATGGCGTATGATGTAACCTGTAGTTTTGAAGTTGCTAGTTCCTTGTAGAAACAAGAATTATCACTCCGGTGTTGGAAATCAAAAAAAAATTCTTATAAGAACTGACTTTGATTAAGAATCTCACATGAGTACATGTGTTTTCCAGAAGAATAAGAGAATTAATCCTTTTGAATCCAAGCAATTTGAAATAACTCCAAACAGCACAACATACAACTTCCAGTGTAACAGCCCAGCTTCTGCTGAGAATAATTCTCCAAAACAGAGGTTATATGGTCCTCTAAAACGTAAACAAGGGGATCACGTGATCATGATCTGGAAACTCATAGAATTGTGTACTTGTCAAAGGTCACGTACACCCAGTGTGACCCTGGCGAAAACCAATCATTTCTGATATAATATATGTTTAACAGGTTTATTTTGTGATTTTAATGACACATATTCATATTTCTCGGACCTGCGTGTATATTTGTGCAGTTTCAGGATAATAATTAAATTTTCGAAATTTTGGTCAGCCATTTTATGTCTAACATTTCTACCTCTTAAAAGAAATAGTTCTGAAAACTAATATTTAAACACAACGCATTAACTGTACATGAAACTAATATTTGAAATGAAAATTCTACCCCTAGACTATTTATGAAACAGAAATGATTTGTTAGTAACCACATATTTGTGTTACAAATGTTTGAAAGTAAAAGAGAGAAAAACAATTTACCAATTGCAATTAAAACTATCGCTTTGATCATCAGTTTCCACATAAACAAGCGTGAATGAATATAACACTATATAAAGTCGTTAAAAGATATTACGATGTGATCAGGGCGATCATGCAAAAATGTGAATAGTTCAATCACAATAATTGACGAGGTATACAACAATATAATCAACAGAGTAGTAACTTCAAAAGTAATGATCTGTTTATGACTACATGCACGTTATTTCGTCCTGATTTATGGATAGAGCGTCATGCAGCAAACAACAGACGGGATCCAGACTAAATGCATGATTGTATTAATGATGATGAATGAGGGTAGGAAAGGATTAGTTGCAAAGATTTAAAATGTTTTATTGTTTCACTATATGTGGTACTATTACCGACACAGGGGTGGGGATGGTTTAAAATGCTAACGCCCCTTTGAATATTAATTATAACAGATTTCCCATGTACGGAATTACGTTGTTTTAACATATAGTCGGATGAAGAGGTTACGCAAGTACAATTTCACTTGCAGAAACGTACTTGTCTTCTATTTCTTCTAATTATTGCATGGAAATTGGTGTTGGTTACAGTGGACAAAAATATTTCAGAAAATGACAACAACTACGTTTATAGCAATAATAATAGCACTTTAACCTTATTTTCATCAAGGTTGATAACAGTTATAGATCTCCAGGTAGAAAAACAAATCCAAGAATATTTGTCATATAAATGACATTACACCAACGTATGTGCATGAAGCTAGAACCTAATCTGATTGTTAACGAAAAACATCAGTATTTTTTAAAAAATGTTATTTTGAAATTAGAGAATTGCACAGCAAAATCAACGTCCAAACAAAGAGTTAAGCACATTACAAACGATGAATATATCATCGTGGCATTAAAATATCAAAGGCTTGAGTAATAAGTGATGGTGCGTGGCAAAGGGTCCTACGAACTACCTTTTCAAAGAGAGGACGTTCTACACGGAAATCTGTAATGTGGTACAAAGTTGTGCTAAAGAAACCACGGTTTGGAGAACAGGCAGTCGTGGCCATATCATCAAATGACAATAAAAAGCGTACCAGTCCACTAAGAAGCTCAGTTATCCAATCACATTTATGATAACAAATCTTTAATATAAAACCTGCGGGGAAAAATAAAGTAGTCACAAACAATCTATATAGACAATGATATATTGAAGCGACTGTGTAGCCATACCTCCAGGAAATCAAATTTTTGCCAAATAATAAGCACTAACAGTCCAACCAGTTTGAAACGTTAAGACTGTTGCAGAATGAAGAAAGACTCAATGAAGTTTCACCACATAAGTTTCTATTCCATATAACTTTGTTTATAAGCGATACACTAATGAATTAAGCATGTTTTGCTTTCAACCAAGCGAGAGAACTCCTTGGTACAGACGACCCCAAAAAGATACAGTTCAAATATAGATTTAAAAAATAGGGTAGTGGGAATAAAATAGGGCAGTTGGTTAAAGCCAGTAGGGCAGTACATTAAAGTTTCGGGAGATGGTTGACGTTCTGCCACGTATACAATATTGCCATTATATGAATATAATGATACTATCTCAGTATAGGAGCCTTTATCAGAGCACATCATATTGAACACAGTACTATAAAAGTTATCGAAATGAATAAGGAATATGTTTTAAAACTGATAAGTGACTTAATGACCAGAAGATCGCTTCAGCACTCATACTTTATTCCATTCTTCATAATTACATTCTAGAGACTGCTAAATGAGTCGAAGAGAGAAAGTAAATAGAAAACAGACCCACATGGGAGATATTGCATGGCAATTTGCCATTCCCACATGATTTTCCGTCAATTAGAGTAGATGCGTGTGCCTTCAGGACTCATGGTAGTAATTCATCTCCCATAGTAAACATAAGCAGACACCATGTTATGAAAATTCAATAACTTGAAACTTCTGAGTGCGCATGATCAGACCTATATGTATCAGTAGAGATTCATCCGGATGCGCTTGAAACATGTGCTTTTCATTCCGCACCAAAGAGTCAGGTGTTAATTTCAGTAATGAGTGTTCCAAACTCAAATCTTTTAAGGACTGAAATTCCATCAATATAACAATGTCTCTATATTTTCCAGTTATTACTAGGATAAAATCTCGTAAGAATCGTTTTTACTAACGTATAAGTTTCATTATCAACCAATCCTGACCAGCCAAAGCCATATATACTCTATTTTATCGTCATCCACTTCCAGACTGGTTCCCATTTTTCCATACCATTAGCACTGCAAGTCCTTCACTGAATTCAATATTTTGAGACTGGATTTCAGGTTCGAAACGGTTATCAAAGTATATCTAATATTTGAAATCCTATCAAATGATTCCATTATTCACTGATATCATAAAATACGGTAAACTCGGTTTATAACGAAGTCTGATGTAACGAAATACTGGATATTACTAAGTATATAGGAAAGTCCATTCCAGTGTTTTGTACAACATTTTCCTTCAAGTATTACGACATTTGAATCAAACAACATGATTTTTGGAGTCTCATTAGATTCGTTCTTTCCGGAATTTGCTGTATTTCACATATATCTAAAATTTACACTCATAGATCCTGAAACTAGTAATAGTAGATCCAAAGCGAATTAAATATTCATGAGTATTATTTAAATACGACATTTCACTGTATACACCATCATATAAATCTGATCAAATTCAAAATTGCCTGTACTGAACATCTGCCGTCACGTAGTACGTCGGCAAATCTGGCACTATACAGTTTGTTAGAAGTAACCAGTAGAACAAACAACAAAGACCCTGATATTCTGCCGGTACATTATGCCTCGGCAAATGAGGGTCTATGTTGTCTGTAGTTTGACTCAATTTATCCGTGTGTCGTCTTGAAATCTCGTTTTCGTGTAAAAAGCGTCTTTAACCCATTTTACATCTTGTCATGTGTTTAAGGGATCGAATATCTAATTGTCCGGATGGTGTCAATGTCGGGAGAGGACGGATACTTTTGTAAGAAATAAAATTCCTACCACCAAATGCCTTTTAAAACTTTTCTTGCTCTGTTATGTCGAACACAAATTTTATCAATTATATTGATTGAAGAAAAGAAATTGTTTTTAGGCAAATGGAGAAACAAAATTGCTCGGAAAGAAAATATCAAGCAAAACCCACCCCGGAAATTACATGGTTGGTTCCTTAAAGGAAGCTTACACAGGGAAACTAATTGGACAATTCAATATTTCCTAGCTTGGCAAGAAGATGAACCCAGCTCTTTTAGGGCTCCACTGGGCTATGTCGAATAACCGAGGGCCAGTGCTGATGTATTGAGTGCTTGAGCACTAGTGCCCCAGGTTGCGCCAGTCAGTTTGCGGAGTAGGTTGTTTCGAGTGCTAAGTTTTTTTGGCCAGTTTTCTTTAGGTGGTTGCTGAATGTCAGTGATCTGTCAAGAGTCACACCAAGGTATGCTGGTGTCGGGTCGTGTCTTATTTGCTGCCCATTAATGATGATGCAAAGCTCACGGTTTACATTTGCATTTTTTAGGTGGAAGACGCCGTAGACTGTCTTTGTTGCCCTTGGCTGTAGACGCTAATTTTTGAAGAAGTCCGTCATTTTCTCCAGATCATTGTTCAATACCTCATCAAGCTCTGTAGTAATGTAGTAATGTCATCTGCATACATGAACTTGCGCGACTGTGATACAGGAAAGTCATTGATACAGACACTGAACAGACCCTTGTGGGAGTCCATTAGTCTGACACCTCCACGAGTCACATCCCTGTCGGATGTGTTCTCTGAATTGCCTTTCGCGACGGAACAATTTGATAGTCTCAGCTATCCAACGAGGCAATACTTTGGATTTTTTCAACAACAGCCCTGCATACCAGCCCGTGTCATATACCGCTGTTAAATTAAGGAAAACAATTCCAGTTTTAATGGCCGGATTAAGGTCCTCATATACCCTTCTTTAATGAAATGATTGTCGTCGACATGATTCGGCCTATCTATTTATGTAGTCATTAATCATTATACTCTACACATTTAAAAACGGATCTGTATAACCCTTACATGTACTATCTATTTGTACTTTGCTTGGTTCATTTTAATCTATACACTACACGGGGTTTAGTGTAGAAATTGAAAGGTGTCGTGTATCAGTCTGTAGTAAATATGGAATGATATATTACTTACTCTAACAAAGTTAATGCAGTTTTCAGATTGCAATGTTTTCAGAAGCTTAACGCTAAACGTATGCAGCAATGTATCTTAAAAATCTACTTATGTGATATATAATATTAAAAGGTGTATCTGCTAAATATTTTGTGGAATACCCAAAGCAGGAAACTTGAAGTAGAACGTCTAAAGCAGGAAACTTGAAGGAGAATTTTTCAAGCATTAAATATTAAATATAATTTCTAAAGCATGTAACATTAAGCAGAACTTTTAAAGCAGGAGACATTAAGCAGAATTTCTAAAGCAGGAAACTGAAGTAGAATATATAAAGGATGAAATATTAAGTAAAATGTATGAAGCAAGAAACTTGAATGTCTGAAGCAGGGAAACGTTAAGTAGAATGTCTAGAGCAGGAAATGTGAAGTAAATTTCTAAAGCAGGAAACTAAAATTAATAAGCAGTGATGCAGAAAATCAGAAGCTGATTGTCACAAGAAGGAAACCTGAAGTAAAATGTCTGAAGCAGGAAACCTGAAGTAAATGACTAAAGCATGAAACTTAAGTTAGAAAGTCAACAGCAGGAAACCTGAAGGGTACTGGATGAAGCAATATGCTTGAAGTAGAATGCCTGAAGCCGGAAACCTGAAGTAGAATGTCTGAAGCAGGAAGCCTAAATTAAATAATCGGACGCAGTAGTAGTTAAAAAAATGTCTGAAGCAGGAAACCTGAGGAAGAATGTCTGAAACAGGAAGCCTTAATTAAATAATCGGACGCAGTAATAGTAATAAAAAAAATGTCTGTAGCAGGAAACCTGAGGAAGAATGTCTGAAAGAGGATACCTAATGTAGAATGTGTGAAGCAGGAAACATGAAGTAGAATGGAGCAGAAGGCCGAAAGTGTAAGTTTAATTTCTTTTCTGCAAGTGTGAAATTTTCTTTCCTTCTGAAAACACAAAATACTATTTATGTAATATAACTGGATGGATAACCCAGCCGTTTATATTTTCTTCTAAGTAGTTAGCCACTTATTATGGAACTAAAAAAGAGTCTAACTCTCATCATTAAAACATATGACATAGTATTCTGATCGGCAGACACATGTTCGACTCCACAATTTTGAAGACTTGGACATACGATTTAATTAATCAACATGATTACGGTGAACATATAAGACGTGAGACGCAATCAGTAAGTGTAAAAGATTTGGAACATGAAGTGTGGATGTGGAGAGAATACAAATTTCCTAGAGATTTCAAAAGCTATTATTTCTCAATGGGAACAAGACGACTGTTTGTTGTTGCATAGATAATGAGTGTGAGATGCAACAGTCAGTGCTGAAAATGATTGGATTTGTCTAATTTTTGACGGTGATGATGATAATGATGATGAGAAATACTATAACAAGGATAAATAGCAACAACATTAATAAAAACATATTTATTTAGTGTGTTTGTGCCTGTGTGCATGTGTGTTTTGATTTTTAATGTAGCTTTAACAGTGTGAGTCATATCGCCACGATTTATGCAGTGTGGCAGTTTGTACAGATGTCTAGCACTGAGGCATGATGCCACAGATATGTGGCATCATGTCCAACCCGGTCACATTATCCTGACACTAGGCCGACCAGACCTTACACAAGCCTCTTAATGCTGAGGCAGATGCTGTTATATTTGTTAAGAAAATACCACTTGGACTGCTGGTTCAAGGGATGATACTGGTAAAAGTCACGATGATAATGAGAGGAGAAAAATACATTTTTGCTAGCCAAGGTTTCAATATGATAACTCTATTTCACCTTGCCGGATTGAACATATATACTGCTGCTTTGCCCTAGCGACATTTATTGCATTTCATGAGTTACCTTCCTTGGTAGTCATGCCAGTTAACCTATAGCGTGGTGCATTGTACATTGGCCGAAAATGGTGGAGGCAATTGACCTAAAAAGGATACTTTGTAAGTTAACATCGAAAGTATGACTATGAACCAGAGGGAAGCCATTACAAGTGTATTCGTGTGAAAGGTGTTTGTACCAACACTGACCGGCAGCGGAAAATTGCTTATTTATCAGCCCATTCAAGTTGTGTGCTCGCCTTACCGCGATCATGTAGGATCACTGTTCAAATTTGAACAGCTTAATTTGTATTGGATGTGGTGGCTTGCCGCCACATCCAATGAAGTACACAGACTAGAAGCACATACATACATATCTGTACGATGCGCCAAGGTGTAGATAGGGTTATCAAATCGGAACCTTGGCTAGCAAAGGTCGGAAAAATAATGCTTAGCTTTATTTGCAACTTTAAACTGCTTCGAATGTCACATTGTTTAAGTCCCACCACTCACGTGTACGTAATACAGATAAGTGCACATCCACGTACAAAACTCGATTTAGACTCATTATAAAGCAGAAACGCTGTATTTATATTTTATTTTCCTATGCGGAACCTTCTTATCAGTTAATTGCCTTTCTATCCGTGTTCTTGATTTTGACATGCATGATGGTCGAAGTTATGCCAAATTGGCTGGGGTCTTTTTATTCGAAATATATGAAAGTATATAACAGTATCTTCTCAGTTTGTTTAGAATAGGTCGGAGACAAAACTGGGCTAAAAATGACTGTGCTAAGCGTATAACTCTCGTTGAGTTTCATTGTTACGGATTCTATGGGGTCTCTATCCTTCACCTATTTATAAAAGTAATGAGCTACGTAATATTACTTAAACATGTGCCAACACTAAGTATTACTATATCATACTTGCTTAAAAGTCGAGTCAAAATGCAAACAACAAAGGTCCTGATATGCCGTAGCATAATGTACCTGCTGATCAGGATCTATGTCGTTTGTTCGAATTATTACTAAGAACAAACTGTACAGACACAGAACTGTCGGCGCATTATGCGACGGCAGATCTGGGTACGTGCAGTTTGCAGTTAGAGTCCTCTTATAAGCGAGTATTAAAGGTACAAAAAAGTCACCTTTTCTGTCAAAAGGTGTGAACGGCGATGACCATGGTAATAGCTGTGGTTAAGATTTCCACCTGAGCATTCGAATAGCAATAGGCTGAGCATTGAAAAATATACTAACATAAATAAGTCACTTGTCCTCTTATCAACAACTTCAGCTTTGATCAGTTACTTAAACAGCAAAAACACACACATATATAATAATCGTATATTTTTTATACTCGCTAATAAGTCGATTCCAAGTGGAAAATACACGGACCATGATCTGCGGTTGCATAAAGCGCCGACAGATCTAGAATTGTGCGGTTTTTTAGAAGTAATCATAACTTGAACAAAAAAAAAATAAATTAAAAAGTTATGCGCTGTCTGATTAGGACGTATGCTGTTTGTAGTTGGATTCGACTGATAGGCGAGTACGTACGGTGCATGAATTTGTCAGCATTCCATTCACTTTATATATCTAGTGTGTATCCATTTTAAAATGCCTAGTGTTTACATCTGCATTATATGTGAAACTGCACTCGCAAAAATCGGTAACTAGTCCACAGTAAATGAGCATTATCGACACATATTTCTTTTGTTGTTGCTGTAGGGTTTAACGCCATTTTTCAGCACACGATATGCTATACATGGGGGCCAGTAGTAAGTTGGCAGGGTCCAGTTTCGTAAATTGGCCTCTTGGCAAATTTCTTAACTTAAGGCTATGGTGTGACTTTTTCAGCTATTATTGTTTAGTATTTATAGATATGGATATATTTGTGAACTAGGTGCTTTGGGCTTGTGTTGTTCTTGAAATTGATGTCAGGCATGTACACCTTCCATAGTTGCTCTGCAGTATGTTGATAGTGAAATACCAATAGTTGGCTAGGAAGAAGAGCTAGCCTCCCATAGCAGTAGAAACGTGGGTTCAAGGCAACTAGAGTATCTCAAAAACGGCTTGGATGACAACTATTCTGAATTGCATCAAACTATTTAGTAGACAATGTTTTTCAAAATTTTCATCCAGGGAAAGGGCTTGCGTTTGCACTGTGAGCACCACATGCTGTCAAAAATGGCACTGGATGTGAAAAATGCAAGTATAAAATAGGGGTTGGGGTGCATAAACCTCTTCTGCTGTGATCTGCCATTGACTTCTCTGGTAAAGTGAATACTATTCTTATGCTTTGTTTTAATATAGGTATCTAAAAATAAGGACCCTTTTGACTTCACTTGTGTATTTGATTTTTTTAATGATTTTTTATACTAGGTCGCTGATTGCGGCATTAAATTTGTACATAAAAACTGGACCCTGCCCCCTAATGGTGGAGGAAGAGCCCGGGAAAATCCCAGAAAGAACTACCGACCCACGAGAAGCTACTGGCAAGCTTTCTCACATACCCACATTGGCCGAATTCCAGACTCGAACCCAGGAAGACAGATACAGATATTTCTGAGTTATTCCAATTCTTTACACAATTACACAGATATGCAAAAGTGTGTCCTCGTTGTTGAACACGTGGAGGTAGAGTGGCCATTACACACATTTACAGACAACTGCAATATTATTCCACAGTTTGAAGTCTGTAAGTGGTATAGGAAATATTTCCTGATATAACATATCCATGCACGCATGTACGTACTAGACGGACAGTTTGAAATAATCACATTTTTCACTAAGTGCGTTAGGATCACAATTAATCAGATAAGAATCATTGTCTGTGTTTAGCATTGGTACCATATGCAGGAAAGCAAAATCATTCAAAACAGGGAAGGTTTATTCGTAAATAGCAATGCTAATACTATTATAACTTAAAATCCCTGATTGGGTATTCTCACAAAAAAAATATTTCCGCTACATGTAACGCGCCATCTGACTGTCACTTTATGATTAATTTACTCGTGAAGCTTTCCTACGACCAGGAAACGTCAACAACTAAAAACCAACAAGCCATTATTCAGTGGCATTTAAAACAAATAAAGATTCGATTTCTTCGTTAAAGGTGCATTTTGCAGTAACTGTCCCTGTACTTCGATACAAAAGATGTGACATGCCTGCAATGTCTGATCTTTAAAAAAATATAACACCATGGAACTCCGGCTTCTTTACTTGAAGAATCTACGCATCATATCTTCGATTTGGCGACATGAAACAAGGGTTTAAAGCGTACTGAACAGACAGGTATGATGCTAGGCTTGTTTTTCCAATCAGAGATGCGAACGACAAACAAGGAGTCTATTTAGAGATATGTTTGCTTCCATGATTACAGAGAACATTATACAGCTTGGTGAATCCTCCTTGCTAGCTCAATCCTTTGTTTAAATCATTCAATTGATAAAACAAGGTTCCATTTTCATAATGCTTGCAACAGGCGAAAAACTGGAGCTGCGATAGCCACGCCCACTGATTACTTAGTCAATGAAACCAAGGTTGTTCCTTGGAAAATCCTAGCTCATTGTCACAGTTTCACAAAAATCTAAGGGAAGAAAGCAAACTTTTATAGCAAATGAAGTAATACATTCTAGACAGTGCATAATTTATAGATTTCAAAACATTCGTGAAATCGCTGCTCACCCACCGACCCTATTTAGTCGTTTCAGAGCGCTCACGGGTGTAATAACATAATAGCCAATGTACAGCCCGGCTTAAGATTGGGTAATGATTGATTAAATGTACATTAACTACGACTGAATGATAGCTGATGGAAGATAAATTAAATAGAGGTGGCTAATTTATGTTTTCATCCTCTGTCCATGAATGTAGTCAATACTTTCAAGCGGTCATATATGGTTCAATAATATTAAACCGGGTTGCTTCGTCACCAACATTGGCCTATTCACATTTCTGTACACTTTATGGGGGTCAAATGACATATAATGGTGGTTTTAAAGAAGACAAGATTAAAACGATATTGTGCAATAGGCAACGGAAAAAGCAAATATACTTTTCTCTTTTTATTTTAGATGTATTCGCAATTTAAACAAACATAACGCATATATTTCCAAGGTGCATAGACTGTGCAGTGGTGGAATTTTAGGAGAAAGGAGGATAGGAGCTTTGGAATTTGTAAAGTTTGAGTAACAATATAGTCCTGGTACTGGTAGATTATTTGTTAATGGAGCTTACCATAAATTCAGACTGTCCGTATTATTTGTTCCACGATGAGACTAACAACTACTGATTGACGACCAAAAGAGCGTTATGTAATTTTCCACATCTACTTAAACTAAATAAATTGCACTATGCACCTCCAGTTGCAGGGAGGGCCAGTATTATGTGTCCATCCTCATTTCAGCTAAACTCGCCCAATGAAGAGGAAAGCTTTTAAGCTCCCACATATTGTTGTTTTTAGCTTATATATACATACATACATATATATATATATATATATATATATATATATATATATATATATATATATATATATATATATATATATATATATATATATATATATATATATATATATATATATATATATATGAGGACTTTGCATAGCGCCTATCTTTAGAGGCTCTGAACGCTTTACAACACTAGACAACACCTAAAAATGAATGATTACAAAAAACAAACAACATGAAATTAGAAAACACAACACATGCTGAAAATATCTAAGATAAGGAAACATTATTAGGGTCTTTAAGTCTGTCCTTGCAGTATAAATAAGTGTGTATTAATAGCGCTTTTGAAGGAGATCACTGTGTCGTTGTGTCTAAGTTCAGTAGGCAATTCCTTCCACGTTGCTGGGCTCTGGGATGCAAAAGAACGTTGTCGATATGACTTTATTTTCATAGTGGAGTAATGAGAATACGAGTGTCAGAAGAGGAGCGAAAGTATCTTGCTGGTGTGTACACAATGTTGAGGTCGGATAGGTATGTTGGACTGGAGCCCGTTAGTGAAACGTGGCACAGAGGAGAAATTTTGTGTTTGATTTTGGATGGAATGTATAGCCAGTGTAGGGTACAGAGTAGGGTGTGTCTATATTCTGATCGTGTTACTCTAACGAAGATTAGAGCTGCTGTGTTTTGAACTTTTTGAAGTTTCTGGAGTAGATATTAGACGAACCAGACAGAACTGAGTTACAGTGGTCCAGTCTTGAAAGTACTAAGGAACACACAAGTGTTTAAGTGGCATCAACTGAAAGATATTTGCGAATAGAGCTGATGCGTCTCAGCTCAAGATATGCAACCTCGCATATGTTCATGATATGTTGGTGCAATGAGAAAGTACTGTCGAGAGTAATACCTTGGTTTCGTACTGACTGTGTGAATTTAATGTTGGTGTTGATGATATTTATTGTTTGAGGTAAAATATGTAAAAGAGATAGTCTTTGTATTGTAATCAGAATGGATTCAGTTTTATCATCATTCATCTGCAGCCTGTTACATGTCATCCATGATTTCACATCGGATGTGCACCTCTTTACACCTTGGATGGTAGCATTGACTTCAGTTGGGTGGCTAGATTTGTGCATTTGGGTGTCATCAGCGTACAACTGGTGAGACACTGGATGATGATCTATGACACTTGAGAGCGGCGGAGTGTATATAATGAGGAGAACAGGCCCAAGAACAGACCCTTGTCGAACACCACAACATAGATCAACTGGGCTGGAGTGTATTCCATTTATCGACACAATTTGTTTCCTGTTGACCAAGTAGGACTTGAACCACAGTAAGGCTGTATCATCAATACCAGATACATGCTGGAGACGGTGAAGTGATAAATGATGGGGTATTGTTTCAAATACTTCTGACAAGTCATGGGAGGTGAGGACTGTGATCTTTCTGCTCTCCAAAGCAGAGAGAAGGTCATTAACTACTTTCAGACGAGTGCTTTCAGTACTGTAGCAAGGGCGATATGCAGACTACACATTGCACAAAAGACTGTTTGAATTAAGATTAGATACAAGTAGGGATATAACCACTTTTTAAAAAAAGATTTTCGACATGAATAGGAGATTAGAAACAGTGCGGTAGTTCTTTAAATCGTTATGGTCGATTATTGGCGTCTTCAGAAGAGGCTTTACAATGGTATATGTACACACACACACACACACACACACACACACACACATATATAAATCATACCCACCAATTATTTAAGACGTGCTCTTGAGACAAGTCTGTTTTTGAGATTTATGCTGGCTATGAAAGGAACTAAATAAATATTCGGGAGGTACACAGCAAGGGACGCATGGAATTGTTAATGTCATCATCACTAATGCAGCCGATGCTACACTTAATTTGAATCAACAGTTGCGTACTAGAGACACCCCATGGACAAAATAAATGTGACACTCACCTTAGTTCTAAGAGCTATCATCTCCATGGAAGCCGACTAATTTAAAGCAAATAAATTGTAAAGCAGTGGGTATTTTGTAAAGCTAAGAGAAGTTACTTAGTCCGCCACTGTTGCTTTTGTAAAGAGCTTTCTGAACTAACGAATGTAAAACTTCATGGCTTAAAATGTACGAAAATCTATCATATGCCTGGAGATCTCTATGGTGAATGTAATTCATTCTGTAATGCATTCTGGGAAATAAATATGAGACAAGATAATTTCATTTTTTCACTCTCAAACAAAATAAAATAGCACACAGAAACAACATAGGTTCCAGTCAAACTGACGATGTTCTTTTATATAATGTTGCAACGTACGAAACAACAACAACACTCTTGCATTTTATTTTTATTCTCTAAGAACTGTTTAGCGGAAGACTCGTGTCACACAGGGTCGAAATGCGTTACAATAATTGCATTCTGAAGTTTGAGTACATTAACCACATTTGATAAGTATTATCAAAGATTAGATACAATACACTACAACAGGCTGTCACGTTTGCTCAGCCCCAGTTCGTAAGTCGAATATAAACTAAGGTATTATTACAAACCATGGTTTTGATGTCCAAACATTGCCGCAGGCTATAAGTAATCTCTTACGCAAGGTTACCTTGACCAGAAAGAAGATCCGGCATCTTGAATCGACACAGGCGTTAGATCATGCCACATCCCACCTATGTGTTAGAGCTTAGTCCTAAGATCAGAGGAACCTGCGAGGAAACGGGGCGTGTTCTAAATCCGTCCCCACGTGGACAGACAGCGCGAAGGACATTGTCCGCTAGGTTTGAGTGGATCGGGTCAAAGCGACAACCAATCGGATTTGAGATAGAGGGTGTGATAACAATTTCGATCCGAATTATAACTTCTAACTAGCAAGCGAAAATGGAGTCTCGCCTAGGAATATTGCTGAGCAATATAGGATCTCTCCGAGGAAACCACTCGAAATTTGGCGGTAAAACTTAGAGAGGAGATTCTAAGGAAAGACAAAGCTTTGTAAAGGTTGGTAAGCTATTTGCTTTATTTTTTGCAGAATATTACGGCATTATAATTGTGACTGTGTGTAGTATGCATACTTAATTAATAGGATCGTTTAGTACGTATAATTACCTTTACAGTGTTTAATTTACATGCGTATTTGAGAAATGAGCTTGAGCATTATGTAGAGAATTATGTAGATTGTTAGCTTGTGGTCAGAATTAATTTTGTAATTCACTATTATGTTACTTCGTAGCAAACTATGTGCATTTATTCACGTGATATGTTAGATTTTACACATCCTTGAATCGTGAATTTGGAAAATGGTTGAAATGTGTAAGATTAGTTAATATGGATGCATGGATATATCAGATCATGGACATTTTAATATTTGTGTACATTGAATGAGTTGTAATGTAAAGAAATGCGTCTGATTGATGCGATATTGTTAAGCATAATGGGATTAGGAATATGTACTGATGTGACGCAATTTATTGATTTATGTATGAGAAGTAATTTATGCCGTGCTTTTATTGCGACGTTGTTTTACCATACAAGAACGTATGAGTATTTCGATGTGAATGAATGAGTGATCGAAGAAATTTAATAACCGTTATCTGATGATATGCTGGGTGTAGTGTGAGATGAGAGGGCTGAGGAAAATATCGTACTGTCCTAGTGTTTTAACAGGAAGCTTTTAGGGGGCAGAGATTCCGGTTCAGTTATGTCTCGAGTCTCTAAGAGAGGACACGGAAGTCAGACTAGTAGAGCAGTTGGAGTCGACAAGTCTAGCCGGTTGAGAGAATCGAGGAGGAGGAGGAAAATGGTCGAGAAGAAGAAGGGGAAAAGGCGAGTTGTATAGTGAAGTCGAGTAAGAGAAGGAATTTGGAGAAAGTCGGGAGGAAGAGGCGAAGGAATTGGAGGAATAGGAGAGAAGAATACACAAGTGAGTAGAATGCAAGGACAGATGGAAAGCTATCTCACACTACAAATCAAGTGATGCAATAGGCTATCTCAGAATTGAGAGGAAGGAGAGCACTTGAGAAATTTTAATCATTTGACTATGGCATTGTCATAAAATTGTTACTCACTGAATTTCATTTTTTTGTATATTCAGTCATTTAACCGTCGGCATTGCTAACTGGGGTCTCGGAGCTTCACATCTATCTTTCACTAATTTAACTTCCAACCAAAATCGAGCTTGGTTGGGACTTCGATAATAATTTAAATAGAATAATGGGAGCACCCCATCCCATCCATAACGCACCTACCATAGTGGCGGCATAACCACCCGTCACACCAAACAGGCCTAACAAGAAACCGCAAATTTCTTTTCTGTACTACAAAGGATGTTTAACATTTGTGTTTAATGGTGGAAAGGGATTAATAAAATTAAGTATCATTAGATAAGGTATTACATATTAAAAACCAATACATCTAAAACTAATGTTAAATATTTACTTATTGTATTTTGGGACAATAAAGAAACCCCATGACTCTACAACTACATCATCATCATCACCAACAACAGCAATAAATCCCCATGGTTCCTATATACTCGAGTAGCCGCAGGTAAATATATCTCTATGGTTGGTGTGCAACTGCAAACTAAATAAACGAAGATTTCAAAATATTGTAAAACGGACTGGTCGCTGTCGGGGATCAAAGTAGAACTACATCATACACGTATTTCATGAAAAATAAAAAACTTTCTTACCTTCCTTTTCTAATTTCATCTTTTCCTTGGTCATTTGATTGGACATAGTCTGCGTCAAAGGTTTATCTTTCTTCGGTAGGTTGATCAACATTTTACCAGGAATTAATACTTTGAGGCCATGCAGGTTTACACGTCCTTTGTGATTATCCTCCAAGAGAATACGGATTGTGAGCTTACAAACAATATTCTGATTGCAGGTTTTTCTAACCGCTTTATTCTCCAGCGACAACTGGGAGTATCTGCCTATAGATAGAAATCAGAAGAATGACAAGTCAAATAATCGAATATCAATGAAGTTGATTGGATAGATTGTGCTTTTCCAAAGGACGTGCATGAAATGCAACGATTATTAAGTTTTGTATAGCTGTATTCCAATTCTGCGATAATGAGATTAGTGAAACTTTGAGATCAGATAATAGAACTCTTGTCATGATATATAACACGAATATATACAAAATCCTGCAGTAATCATTCGATACGAACATACATACGGTTAAAGGCTGTCTGTCCAGCTTGTTGGCTGCTTACTGTATTTGCAAGTCAATCTCCAAATTTTGTCACAATCAAATTCATTCACTGGTACATTATATTCTCTACTCAGGCGAATCACACGAAACAAATCATGAAATTTTCATTTACTCAAACCTATGGGGACAAGTAATTTTGAAGCAGTAAGCAGTGGTCTATCCATCATCGATTTCTATGGAAACCTCGCACTCGGCAGGCTGACTCTGTCGCTGCGACAAATTCCCGATACGGAGGTAACATATATCTGCCTGGCAAGGCATATAAAGCCGGGTTTTTGGAATAATTGAATACACATATGATATTCCGTCGTCACACAAACATCTAATATTATTTCTGACTCCACGCAACATTTGTTACAGTGAAATTTATGGATAGAGTACCAGTTGTTGAAACTGTATATTGAATATTAGCTGGGTGAATTGGTAACTGATATATAAACGAAATGTACAATAGCACCTTATAGCTTCAGTGTAATGGCTGATTTTATCAGCGCCAAGGTGCTATCGTTTGAAGATTGTAGGCGACTATTGCACAGTTTAACCTGATGGATTTGTTTAATTAGTTGAGAGTCGAACAGAAGAAGACCTAAAAAAAAAGAAATATATATGTGCTGATATGACTCGATTATCTTTGGAACATGGTTCGGGAGCATGTCTTAGACAGTTCAAGATGTTTAATGGAAAAATGTTGTTATATGTCTAAAAGAAACATTTTAAATTGTTTTAAATTGTTTTGAAATGCTGTAATATGTTGTGTCTTTGTAACCAAACAAATCTTCCAGTTGATTTTATTTCCGTCATGAAACAAAGCCTCAAAAGTGTTTTCATACAATTGCAACGTAAGTGAATAATTTAAGGCAAGTGATAAGGGCAAGGCATTAAAAGGAAAAAATAATAAAATACTCTGAAATGATTTTAGGATTGTGACACTCACTCGTAGACCCAGTGGAATCAATTAAATTATAAATTATATGAATTTATCTATTAAGGTATGAGCAATATTTTTCGGCCGTTTTTCTTATAAAGAATAGATTACTGTGAATACGTTTTCATAGCAGACACTTTCTGTGCTATCGGGTCAAAATGTCCGTACTTGCATGTATGTATGTATGTATGTATTTATGTATGTATGTATGTATGCATGCATGCATCGATGGATGGACGGATGAATGGATGGATGGATTGATGGATGGGTGCGTGCGTGCGTGTGTGTACGTACGCATGCAGGTAGGTAGGTATGAGCGTTTAACTGGCACTTTTCACAATAATGACTATATTTTGCAACTTAAAGATACGTTCGAAAATTTATGCATGAAATATTCCACACAAGGTTCGGAAGGAAAACCTTTCCAAGTACTTCTAAACATTTACTGCTACAACGTTAAAGGAAAAGATGTTAAAAGCCTTTGAAAGGTTTATCAAATACAAGATGAACGTAAAATAATACTTAAGATCCTTACAATATATGGTCCAAATGTATTATATAAACTGCATTCTCTCAGAGAATCAAACATTGTCTCAGCTGGTCCATCAACATACAGTTTCTTAATTGAATTCGCATCAGACTACGTCTGTCTCACAGAGTGGAAGTAAATATTCTCGGTAAGAATGGAAAGGTAATACGAATAATTATTTCACGATAGGATGCTCTGATTTCATTGAATTTACTCCAAAACGGAGGCAATTTATTGAGGCCCTTTTGTATTAGTAAAGTTGAAAATATTATTTCCAGAAGCTTTTGACAAGTACAGTGATGATTTGGGAAAATAACAATTTGCAGCGTTTCGAAGATTTATATTTACTACCCCTACATCAGCACGAATGTTTGTAACCAAACGGGGAATGAAAATTGGTTCTTCAGTGTACAAGCTTTGACAATTGGGCCTAAAAACGACATGATATTTATATAAACGGCAAGACTATTATGCAGAAGGTTCTATTTCGTTTGACGGAGATAAAGGTTAGTTCATTTGCATTAACACCAAAGCCTTCTTACGAGTATCCTCGAAATGTTCCCGAAGTCAAAGTTCCTGACTAAGCACCTGGAAGTATGACACAGAAGCTGATCCGTACACATCAGATTATAGTCAAGTTAAATCTAATTAAAGATCTGTATTACAAGACCAATTCATTTTAATGCCCTGCTTAGTCTATGAATTGCCATGAGTCGTATTAAATCAATGGGGTTTATGACATTTGTGTCTGAGGTGCCTGACATGCTGAAGGAAAGTTAGTTTACAGTCAGATAACGATGGGTCTCATCCACAACTTCAAAACCACAACAGTCAAGATAGATTTTTGGTTCATCTTGAATTTGATTTAATGGACAGAAGCAGACTTTCATACAAACAGTTTAGGATATATTAAGTTTAAGCTCATATGTTTAAACTTATCTGTATTTGACGATCAATAGCATACATACTACTCTTTGATCTATAGCAGATCACAAAGTGGTCGACATATAACGATCAGTCAGTTCCTTGATCAACGCATTTCACAATGCTGTTAATTTTAATAGTGCATGGAGTAACTGACAATACACACATATCCAGACGAATTCCTTGAGAGAGAGGGTTGCCTACCTAAACTCTGAAATTTCAATCTCTTGAGCAGTTTTGTAAAACGTTTGATGGGCGGTCCCCTACACCCATGTTGAATAAGTTCATTTATTATGTCATCTTTCCTTTTATGTTATAAGCATTCTTCAGGTCACAAGAGACCGCCAGTATATTTTTTTTTCTTTATGACAGCGTGGCTGAGACATGCTTCAAGTCTTCTAAAAAGATCTAATGTGATTCCATGGTGTCTGAATGTACATTGAAGTCATTGAAAGTCGGAAAATAGTGCGTTGACGCAAAATACCAGAGGAGTCATTTATCATCCATTCCGAGGCTTTGACGATGCAGGCTGTTAGTGACAAAATTGAGATTTTGAAGGATTGGTATGGTTCTTTCCAATATTTTAGGTACTTGCATCACTGTTGCGTTTTGCGAGAGAAGTAGTAAGTGTCCCAGTTTTTGTATTGTAAATATTAAGTAGATAATTGTGAGCTGTATAAAGAAAGTGATATGTGGTTATGAACTGATTAAATACGAGAGCTAAATTTCTACAACGATTTATAGGATCTTCATGTTTTCTGCTTGCTCTCTCTATAATGGTATGATGATCTTTAGCCAAATAACTAAGGTATTTATCCAGATTTTCAGTTGTTCCTTTGGTATCGAAATTTTCACGAACCATTTACGGTTCTCGGGTGGTAAATGTGCACACACCACTAAAACTATCAGACGTTTATAAACTGCTGAAGATTATATCTGCAGCATCATAATGAAAAGTCTTCGTCAATATGGGTATTTGAGCTACCATGTTGTCAAAAACTAATTTAATTGGCAACGGACTGAATTATTGCTCAGTCTGGTTTGTTCAGTTTCTATCTCTTCTCTCATTCTTGTGGTTTAGGAGCATTCTTGTTAAGTATACTGGAAAGTGTTCACGGGCACCGAGGTCTTCGCCTACTTGCCAGGAAGAATCAAATAAAAACGGTCAATCGTACATGATCAGGTTTATGGACGAGTATAATTATGTGACAGGATGCAGGTGCGACTTAGCATTAACAAGGCTAAGATTGTATCTGGAAACACAGCCTTTATTTTTGTCACTCAATAGTTGATATAGCTGCAGCCACAAAATGTATGGTGGTCGTCCAAATGTTACACACAGGAGGATATAAAGACATGAAGACACAACTACCAAACCAGGCAAAAGCAAATCGCGACCTCCTTTAATTCCATTAAAAACTTGAATAGAATTAAGGTGGGTAAAATTTTAAAAATGCCAATAATTATAATTATTGAATTTACAGTGGAAACAATCCAGACTTATATGATTATTTTAGTGATACAAATATAGCTAGAGTGAATAAAATAGCATATGTTATTTATTGCCAGAATTTGAAAGTATTATTGTGACAGAGGCTCGAATTTGTAATGACATCGAGGACAATTTGCATAACCAGCAAAATGATCATCCTTCAGAACACCTTATCGATAAGTGTGTGACGGAGGCATACCGACACTTTGTGTTCAGACAATCAAATAGTTAGCCATATTCCATCAGGGCTTTATAAAGCCACAAATATATAAGTCAATTTTATGTAGAAGGACAGACTGTACTTAATAAATATATTAGAGCTGTGAGAAGCGAAAGCTAAACGAGGATAAAGTTCTCTACCATAATATATGTTAAGCACATAACAAATGCCATATGAATTAAAAGAATTCAAAATACATAAATAACTCGTCCGATTAATTATTCACTAAAGAAAGTAATACAAATTATAGAGGTGAAGAGAAATACCATCAGTCAAAAATGAAAACATATTTCATATAGAAATGAATTCATATTGATAGATATATGAAAGCAATATATATATATATATATATATATATATATATATATATATATATATATATATATATATATATATATATATATATATATATATATATATATATATATATATATATGTCATTTGATGAGGTAATAGTGTTTTGAGATAGTTTGATGTTCATTCATCAATGATTACTGACGAAAAATGTACAGTTTTCAATTATGGCATATAAATATTTGAGGAGAGACATTTACCCATTTAAATACACGGATAGCATTGAAAGGTGTATTAAAACAGATTTACCAGCAATATAAAAGATTTGCTTCAGCATTGAACGATTTAAAACATATTAAATGAAGACTCAGACTAGGTTGAGGAGGTTATAGAAAGTTTGAGCAGGAGAATAAGGGGAGATCATCATGCCTATTATAAAATATATCTTGTTAATGTGTAATGAATTGAGGAATGTCGATGAAAATTTAAAAACTTGACCTTGCTTACTAATCTTGTGCTGCCGTACTCGATCACGGTTGAAATATAAACATATCAGATGTTATATTATAACTGTCGATTGCCAATGACGTGTTCCTTATGTGGAATTAGCATGTTAACAGATACATATGCAGAAGAAAACCATCAATACAATTTATGCAGTGACGATAAGATAATAAATTAGAATGAGTACTAATGGCAAAGGCCACCGTTATTCATTATGCACATAGCTGGTAACAATTTGTATAAAAGTATCATAAGCCAATACATGCTGCCACAAATAAAGATAGACAACTGATGAAGAAACTAAATTCGTTGAAGGTCGTTTGTTTGAAATACCAGTCGACAGCAACACTTTGTTGCATTTTAGAAGTGGATTTGGAGATTCCACAACAGCCGCAAACTATTTCAGTGACTACATTTAGCTCCAGAGACATTAATTTCTGTTGAAAATGAGTTTATCAGAGTCACAACGGTACATAATTAAATGTAACCAAATCAAGGGTTACACTAAAATCATTTTTAAAAATGTAATTTAGATGCAAGTAGTTTTTGTATTGAAAAAGGTGTACACTGCATTTATGTTTCATGAACACTTGTGGTGAAAAATCCACGTATAACTGAATAGAATTTTGAGAAAAAATGCAACAACGATTTTGCGAAAATTTTCTGCAAATTAATGAATAGCATTGTACTCAGTGAATTGGTAGAACGTTTGCAAAAATAGACTTCGGTAAACATATGTCAAGTATGAATTTGTATTGCCAGTAGAACAGTCACTTGCGATTATATAGTGTTAGTGCGAGAAAAATGATTGCATTATCCAAACATTTTAAATGTGAATTCTGCATATATCCAAATGGTTAATTTATAATTATTTTATACAGCAACTTGAAAACTTGACACAGTGATGGAAGTATGCTGTTAATGACTAACACTGTTTGACTGGGTTTCAGTTTTGCGACAGCAAACATCTACGGTGATCGTATCAGATTTAATGTCCATAGTTATTGTCAACAAAAGGACAACATATCTGGTATTCTGAACGTCGATACGAAACTGCAGGGACGTTTCAAGAAAGAGTTGAATTGTGTTTCAGTTAAATCTCTGTGCATTTTTGTTATATACCAAAGAAGTATTACTCTGCTTCTGTAAACTGTTGTCCCAGTCGAAACCATCTAACATAAATCTTTATTGGTGGAATACTGATAATGTGTTTATGAATGAGTTGTATGGAATTATTTCTGTATATTATGGGAGAATTAAAAGTGAGAGTCATTAAACGGTTATTAGCATCCATGTAGATTATTATATCTCAAGTGATGTTGGAGAACCAAAACAAGTAGCTTCATTTCTTTAACATTGAATAACGTTACGCTTGATGTAGAAGCATTGTTTTCAATATTCCTTTTTACCACCTTCCATCGCTTGTTCGTAAGTCTTATGTTAAGTATGAAATCCTACAAACATTGATCTTTTCGAATCTATGCAGAACCCTTTAAAGCTTCAGTACAATTAATTGGATTGGTATCTGTAGAGATTGTTCAGCGTGCCAGTTACTTGCATTATATGTGATAGAATTAGTGTGCTCCATTTAACTATTTAGCTGCTTTCGGTATTATTTCTTACTTGTCGGGAGCTATGCCCATAATGTTGCAGATAACAAAGTCTAGTCTACTAAAACAAAGTGTGCCATATGGACCACGTCTAATTGTCTAAATGGTATATTCTATCGTTCCCATTTCTTATGGTTTTCCAACTTTCATCAATTCTATCTCATCTTCGTACAATTCAAGGTTTTCTCCTTCTTATATAGTTATTTGAAAGTTGTATATTCTATGGATAATTCAGCTCCATGTTCATCTAGCCACCTTCTCTTATTATCCCCAACTACAACCGGTTTCTGTTCTTTCACTTTTTTGTTTCCAAACATTTATATTTCTTCTCATAAACATCATAGTTTGGTTAAGATTTAAAAATACCATGCTTTTCTTGATTTAACTAAAATAATTGCTAGTCATATTTTCAAGCTTGCAGTTGATATTCTGGTTTCAACTCATTTCTCTCCTGATCATCATTCTATCCAGGAATTATGTCACATCTATACTTATTTGGGATTATTGGACATACATTACCTAATTATGTCAGTTATTCTTCTGAATATCGAGCTTTCTTATAAGCTTACGTTCTTTCAATTAAAGACGATTTCTATCTAAATGACCATGATATACCTGCGTTTTCTTGCACTTTCTTCTTTTACATAGACCATATCTGGTGTGAAAATTTAAAAGTATCAATTTGATTCATCATATGTTTCTTTACATATTGTTTATGTGATACGGTTATCTATGATCATCAGAACATTAGCTAATTCTGACCTGACCCCTTTTGTGAATATAAAATATCTTGCAAGGTTCAAAAGTTCAAAATTACGTGCAATATAACCAGGATTTGTTTCCTTTTTTTCTCCAAATTTGCATTCGTCTATGATAAAAACGTGTATTTTGGACACGTTAGTTAATTTTTCTTCAGATCAGTTCGTATTGGTAAATGTTGTCTACTTTTGCACATAGGTCAGATTGATCAGACAAAAAATGAGCGGAGAAAGACAATGCATGTACATAGACATAATTATATACGGAAGACGTAAGTTAATTATAATTGATATGATTGTTCAGGTGGAAAGTTCCATGTCCTCATCTTGTATCACTTATATACTGATAATCAATAAGAGAAAAAGTTGAACTTTATTTAATTCTCTCTCTACAAATAAACCTAAATTTTTAAAGCAAACCTTTTAATATTTCTCGAAATTAAAACAGAGTGCCGTACCGTATACACTGTAATTTGGAACTATTACATGTTAACAATTTGACGGCAAAAATATCTATATTTAATGCATTTTTAAAAGAGACAATTTGTTTTAATTGTCATAACATACCGGGCAGGGCCTGTCTCGAGTCTATATCAGTCCAGTTTGTTTTGCTGTGTTTAGAAGCAGTCTGTGATGGGTGTTTAATTGTTATGCATGTTTGAAAATCTAATGTTGTTTATAGGTCTTGTTTTGTTTATAAATGACACTAAATTGTTTTCAAATCGACCTATCATTGAAGACATTTCATGTATAAAAGTGACGTCACATTTTTATGGGTATTCAGGACGATGATAAAACATGTCTTATTTGTAACTGATTTTATTCACTTAGCAGATGTTTTCAGCTACATTGTACGATTGATCTTTTAATCGTTTCTGATGTTTTAAAAATAGAAATGTAGTACCTTATTTCAGAAAAAGTACGTTATGTTGATGATAGTATTATTTTAACTGCGAGTTAGTTTTCACTATACCAGAACATTCAATTTCGACCACACATCGTTTGAACTAGTCCAAACCACACTCACACTGGAGCATAGGTCAGTCCATTTTTTCTGCCTATACCGCCCTCCTCCAAGTAGAAAAAACAACCTGGCTGACTCTCTCTTTTTGGAGCAGTTTCCGAATCTCATGGACTATGGAAATTCGATAGGTGGCAACCTGATTATTCTTGGAGATTTCAACTTTCACTTTGACTGTCCCAGAAACTCAAATACATCAAAACTCATAGATTCCTTTAATGTTTTCAACCTCAAACAGTCAGTTAACCAACCCACCCATAAACATGGTCACATTTTAGACTGGATTCTTCATAGACCTGATGATAACATTCTACGGTCCTCCCTGGTATCCCATGACCTTGCATCAGATCACCTCTGCATTATATACCATCTTGACGTATCAGTCCCTAACCCTCCACCTTTATCTGCTACTAAGAGAAACCTCCGTATGATAAATAGAACAAAACTAACGCACGACATCCAAGCTAACTTAACAACTTGCTTACCTACTACCGCAGAAGAACTCGATAACTGTCCGCGTTCATTACTTGACAAACATGCCCCAGCTACCAAGTGCAGAGTATCAATTCAAAAGTGTTCTCCATGGTATAGCAGTGTTAGGGACCAGCTTCGCACTGCTAAAAGAGACCGCCGTAAAGCTGAGAGGCTCTGGCTTTCCACCGGAGTCACTATTCATAAGCAAATCTATGAAGTCCCTAAGAAGAATGTCACAAATATAGTCCATGCAGCGAAATCAGCCCACTACACTACTAAGATCATGGAAAGTTCCAGCTGCAAAGAGCTCGTCGAGATTACTAACAAGCTAATGTCAAGGAACAAATCAACACAACTTACAACTACATTCTCTCCAGTCGACCTTCCGGACATGTTTGCAAATTTCTTCCGTGACAAAGTACAAACCATTAGAGATAAGCTTGACACAACAATTTCAATTGACTCGTCGTCACCATACAGTTGAGATACAGAATTTGAGCAGCAACCATTAGCAGCATTTGAAACTGTCTCTATGATTTCGTACGTACAATCGTGATGAAGAGTGCACCAAAGTCATGTGAACTTGATCCAATTCCAACATCACTGCTGCTTGAGTGCTTAGATCCAGTATTGCCTTCACTAACTGATGTTATTAATACCTCTCTCTCATCTGGGGAATTCCCATCATTTTTCAAAACTGCCATTGTAAAGCCTCTGCTGAAGAAACCAACACTAGACCATAACGATTTAAAGAACTACCGCCCAGTTTCTAATCTCCCATTCACTTAAAAAATCTTAGAAAATGTTGTTCTATCCCAGCTTGTATCTCATCTGAATTCAAATTGTATTTTTAGCAATGTACATTCTGCATATCGCCCTTGCCACAGTCCTGAAACTACTCTTCTAAAAGTAGTTAATGACATTCTCTCTGCGTTGGATAGCGGAAAGATTACAGTCCTCAACCTCCTTGATTTGTCTGCAGCATTTGACACAATAGACCATGATATATTACTTCACCGTCTCCAGCGTGTATTTGGCATTCATGATACAGCCTTACTGTGGTTCAAGTCCTACTTGGTCAACAGGACACACATTGTATCTGCAAATGGAATACACTCCAGCCCAGTTGATCTATGTTGTGGTGTTCCACAGGGGTATGTTCTTGGACCTGTTCTCTTGATTCTGTACACTCAGCTCTCAAGTGTAATAGATCATCATCCAGTGTCTCACCCATTGTACGCTGATGACACCCAAATATACAAATCTAGCCACCCAACTGAAGTTGATGCTACCATGCAAGGTGTAGAGAGGTGCATTTCTGATGTGAAATCATGGATGACATGTAACAAGCTGCAGATGAATGATGATAAAACTGAGGCCATTCTGATCATAACACAGACTTTCTCATTCACATCCTTTACCTCAAACAATAAATATCAGCAACACCAACATTAAATTCACACAATCAGTACGAAACCTAGGTGTTACTCTGGACAGTACTCTCATATTACACCAACATGTCATGAACATATGCAAGGCTGCATATCTTGAGCTGAGACGCATCAGCCCAATTCGCAAATATCTTTCAGTTGATGCCACTAAAGCACTTGTGTGTTCATTAGTACTTTCAAGACTGGATTATTGTAACTCAATTTTGTCTGGTTCATCTCAATATCTACTCCAGAAAGTTCAAAAAGTTCAAAACACAGCTGCTCGGATCATACTTAGAGTACCACGATCAGAGCACACCTCCCCGCTGCTCTGTACCCTACACTGGCTATTCATTCGATCCAGAATCAAACACAAAATTTGTCCTCTGTGCTACATTTCACTGTCAGACTCTAGTCCAACATACCTATCTGACCTCACCCATGCGTACACAGCAGCAGGATATTTACGCTCCTCTTCTGACAATCGTATACTCATTATTCCCACTACGAAAACAAAGTCATATGGACAGCGTTCATTTGCATACCAGGGCCCAGCAACGTGGAATGAATTGCCCAGTGAACTTAGACATAAAGACACAGTGATCACATTCAAGAGGGCTCTCAAAACTCACTTATTTCGACTGCAAGAACAAACTTAAAGACCTAATAATGTTTCCTACCTGAAATATTCTCAGCATGTTTTTTATTTTTTAATGTTTTTCTGATTTCATGTTGTTTGTTTATGTAATAATATTATTATGTTTCTTATCTTATAGGTGTTGTCTAATGATGTAAAACGCTTAAAGCTTCTAAAGATTAGGGTCTATGCAAAGTCCTAATTATTATTATTATTATTATCATTGTTATTATTATTAGTCACTTATAAACTAGCTAAAACAAAGTCAAATAATATACTTCACAACTTCTACCATATCCATGCTTGACGGTGCAACAACTGTAAACTTTGTTACCACTTTCACAAGCATTTCCAAACTTACCGTAAGAACCGAGTTTAAAGTTGCATGGCAAACTGCATTTGCTTCACTCGACATATGCTTAAAGTTAAAATTATGCTAATTATATATCACAAAGATTAAAGAATATTCAAAACAACATCGGGAAGAAAATGATCCTTTCTAGATCTTGCAATGGCTTTTCAAGTCAACGTATGTTTAAAGGCATTGCTGTCATACACAATTTCTAGTATCTCTTATGGAACAGAGCCATCCAATACTTTGTATAATACAGCCTTGACATCTCATTTCAGTGTGAATGTTACGAAGTTGCAGCATGTCCGATTTCAAGGGACTGTCATGTGGCTCGTTGCTTATTATATTATGAGCTTTCCACCATAGCGGCTGGCTAAATGTTATCACTTGTGTCACATTATTCCTTCTAGATTTATTTGTTAAGAAGATCAGTGTAGAAAAGATACGTGACGTATCGCTTGAGTCCAGGTCCATCATTAGTAGGACTGTGAGTGATGTGTTTCCTAGATGATTCCCTTGATAAACCGTTTGCATATAGCCAGACCAGTTGGGGCGTGGATGAGTGAGGTCTTCAACAGCACATATATAGGTACTGCCATGCAAAGCTCTAATTGGAGTTTTGTTTAAATTTTTTTATTCGGAACATTAACCATATTAATCTTGATATAGTAAAATATATTTACCAGTTACTTGTGAGCATAACAACCAGGTAGATAGTATTAATGGTCAGTTCTGTCCTACTTGAAGCTTAACATTGGTGTTAACTTGCAAATCTGAGCTTTGTCTCAACCCACCCTTCACAGTCTGTCTACCTTTACTGACTGACACTATGCTCAATATGCCACTAGCCCCTCCCCATCCCCATTACCATGCTGGATACAATACATTATCCATACATTCAGTTTTTTTACAAGATTAAACAGATTACGTTGAAAAGATTTTTTTAAAAAGCTGTGATCAGACATTATTAAAAAAAGTTATATTCCATGCACATTAAGTACGCCTAAAAATGTGAAAGTTATAATATTTCTCCAGATTATGTGTTCTTATACGTTTAGTATGTTCATTTAGGGACATTACTAAAACACAGCGTTAAAATCATTTTTATTGCGGTTTCTTTACTTTGCAGAAGATTACACCTGTTTTTAATAATCATTTTTCCATAGGTAAAATCAATGCTACTGTTAGCTAAAACATTTCAGGATGTAGGTTAGACATGTCTGTTGTTCGCTGTGGCATGCGGAAACTTTCTTCTCACATGTTTCATACAGGCTGTGTCGTTGTTCTTAATATGTGTTTGTGTTTTGCACGTTTTGTTAAATATTCATCTTCAAAAAAACATAATGTGACGTTTGTGCAAGTTGAAATCTCTCAGTAAACGAATTTCGTCTTTTTTTCCGGCTTCCTTTCCACATTGAAAGCCTTATTACAGAATATTACTACCAATGAAACGTTGATATCCTAGATATATGCTGTTGGTTGCATTGTTGCATTAAAATACAATGTCATGTAAGGGTAGATACAGCAGCCAAATCTGCACCGCGGTCCGTAGGCACCATTTTCTTAATGGAAGATGCCATATACTGACTTCAAATATTGTATAAATCAGCATGTTAGTCATACTTGGTGAAGGTTCTATAACAAAAGCTCCTAAGCAAACTTAAGATTAGTTTCTAGAACATCAACCAGAGTGCATACTCTGCCAGTGACCCTTGACACAGGAGCACATTCTTATCAGGTGTATAGACATCCACCTCGTAAGACAGAAGCATTTTGATGTGAAATGAATTAAGAGCCAGTATTAGGATGCTTCACCTGAGAAAAGACTGAATTTGTTGTAAGGAATGCGGTTTATACAAGTTTGTACCATATCTTATAAGAATGTTAGAGCTGTTGCATTAGCGTTTTACAATTTACCGAAATTTACATTTTTACATTTTGTCTTTTTATCTTGTTGTACTTCATGTTTACATTTATTTGGAAGGATTTATATTTCTAACATTTTGAGCAATTAAATATTGTATGAATGCCACAGTATGGCCAACTTCTGTGCGGAGGTTCCATAAACTGCTACCAAATTACGTACTAAATGCAGCTTAGCTACATTGATTGTGAAAAGTACACGAGGATGACCTCTTGTTTATAATTTAACTCCGTGGTCTTCATTTGATTTCATCTGAGCAAAAATGAATATGCTTTCACGGGTCAAGCACAACATGTATGTTTGTCGGCGGAAACGTAATAATATTGATACAATGCCATAGAGTAGCCAGAACGAGGAGCACAGCATAGAAGTCGAACCATTCGAAATAGCTAACATGACCCTTGCGGATAATTTGAAAAGACTTGTTTAATTTATTTTGTCCTATAATACTTTACTGCATGGTAGGATACACTCATAATCACAACTATTAATCAATGGTAGTTGAATGAACAAATGTCCCGACAGCAAAGCAATCACTGTACTTTTAATCAATTATTCCATATCTGTATGTGATGCTTTGCTTTGCAAAATAGACGCTTCCGATGCATGTTGCCTTCGGTATTGCTCGTTCATTGTCATTTAAACATGCTTTTTGTGAATGTATCTGCATTTGCACTCAATACAAACGAGCTTGAATGATACAAACGTAATGAAGTAATCCATACCATTTGATGTCCATTCATTATCTTTCATTTCAGTTTTCAGAATTTAAATTTTTTAATGTCTACCATATTATTGGAGTCAAGCTAAAAACATCGAATCAGTAGCTGATATTGCCCTGACAAACACGTTCTATTGAAGCCTACTGACAAGACAGGCGAATAAATAAACACAACGCTTTGGACAAAAATGAGCATACTACAGGTCAATATGAAATGATATTAAAAATTAAAACACTTTAACATGTAAAACGTGATTCTGATAGATAAAATACCCGACTATTTCAAATTTGAAAATGAAAGGGAACACCAAGCTGAAAATAGCACATAGCTGTGTAACTGGTCAGAAATAAAAGATGTTTTGACAAAAATTATGTTGGACAAAACAAAGCAACAAATACAAAAGGTTAATTCCTGTTCAAAATAAGTCACCTAATATTTGGTTGAAACGAAATTTGCAAAAAGACAACCAATTACACAACACAAGCAAATATATACTCACACAATATTTACATCCTGATGTTGATCAATATATCCGAGAGGCTGTAATAAAATTGAAGGTCACCACAGATGAAAACAGAGTGAAGAGCTTCCACATGCTATGCTTATATTCAACAAGTAATGCGTTGTGTAAATGTTGCATTTTATATTAATTCGGCAATAGCAATCTCTACAAGCCTTAATTCTAATGTTGAAATATATGGAAAACATACTAAAGCATTAAGAAACTAAACCAGTACGAAAAAGTATCCCAAGGAAGCTTTAATGCCAGAACAGTTGAAAAGTGCTGAACACTTAACGCCACAAATTGCTGAGTATCTAATACAGTTGTAGAGAGTTTAAAACAGTTATTCGAAGGATTAATTGAACAGAGGAAACTTACCGATGGGAGAAGGAATATTACTACTGTTATTGGTATGACAGTATCAGCTGATGGTCCGTTTATCGCATATTAAATGAAAGGTTGATTTGGTGTTATTGTGGAAGACGTACTGCTTCATTAGGAAGCAAAGATGATTTATTCGTTTACAAAATTAAAAAGATCTTTATGAATATTGATATTAATTTTCATACCCTCCCCCCAAAATTTTGCAAAAGCAGCAGAAGCATTGCATATAGTCGCAGTGCATAAGTTCACTTTTCTTCCTTCCTTATTGTCTAAAGTGTCCCCAGGTACTGCCGCAACCTTAACGTCAGTACTTGTAATCACTACTTTGGTATTGGTGACAGTTTATATGGTAAAATGCTTGTATTCAGGATGGTCACTACTTTGGTATTTGTGGCAGTTTAAATGGTAAATGGTAAAATACTTGTAATCACTATGGTCACTACGTTGGTATTAATGGCAGTTTAAATGGTAAAATACTTGTATTCAAGACGGTCACTACGTTGGTATTAATGGCAGTTTAAATGGTAAAATACTTGTATTCAAGACGGTCATTACGTTGGTATTAATGGCAGTTTAAATGGTAAAATACTTGTAATCACGATGGTCACTACGTTGGTATTAATGGCAGTTTGAATAGTAAAATACTTGTATTCACGATGGTCGCAACGTTGGTGTCACTACGTTGGTATTAATGGCAGTTTAAATGGTACAATACTTGTCATCACGATGGTCACAACGTTGGTATTAATGGCAGTTTAAATGGTAAAATACTTGTCATCACGATGGTCACTACGTTGGTATTAATGGCAGTTTAAAAGGTAAAATACTTGTATTCAAGATGGTCACTACGTTGGTATTAATGGCAGTTTAAAAGGTAAAATATTTGTATTCAAGATGGTCACTACGTTGGTATTAATGGCAGTTTAAATGGTAAAATACTTGTAATCATGATGGTCAATACGTTGGTATTGGTGGCAGTTTAAATGGTAAAATACTTGTAATCATGATGCGTTCTAGCTGAGTGTTTCGGATATATATATATATTTAATTTCAAGTCATTTGTATTAATACATTTTTATTTTTTTATTTTTCGGCCTGTGCCATAGGAATAGTACATATATGTACTTTCCATATTCGTCAATCTGGGTCAAGCTGACAAGTTCGTGTCAACAACTAATTCGGTCAAAGCATGCCATGCATTAGTTGAATGTTGGTCATGTCAACATTTCGTCACCAAAGGAATACATATGTACTGTGGAATGTAATGACTACCCTAGTTGCTTACTGGATAATAATAATTAAAAAAGTATTGATGGCAACCAAAATATTTCACATGAAATAATTTAAATGTTCGGGGATCTTTTATAGTGATTCAGATGTGTTTGTTATACGCAATGGTTGGCTCTATACGAGTATTATAGCACCCCGTTTTCATTCTTCAACTATATTCAGCTTTTGTATGAACATGAGAGAAAAAATCGATTTATTTATAATTTGTTTGTTCAAACTGCAGAGAAGAATATTCATTTCTTCTAAAAAGACAAAATCTTGTTGGATTATATTACAATTATTTCAGTAGTGAAATTATATAAGGACTTAGATATTGATTTAATTACGTGGGATTAAGTGAAACATTCAACGATACTTGTGACATCTAATCTTCCTTGGATTAACCTTGAAGTAAAAACGTTTGGATTTAGAATGGTTATTCTCTGTTTTGCAAGTAAACACATAAACCTGTTGGAAACATCTTAGGAAGTACGTTTGGATCGTTTCAAGATTACTGTGAGACTGATAGTAAATTTAGCAAATTATATGAATTTATATAATACTGTAACTTATTTCGAATTATTTCACGATACTTTAGGGATAGAAATTAATATTGTGTAATGTTTAATGCTGGTTGTGTTTTAACATGCCTTGTTACACATTTTAAGCCCCTACTACGTAACCCTGTTACATGCATATATGCGTGATTTATATAGAGAATATAGTTGGTTAATTTGCTGATAAATTTTCATCTTATATAATGAAGCGATAAAATGCTTTTATCAAGATAATTGGCGAATTCGCAAAAGAAATTGATATTTAAAAAACAACACTTTAAGAGATCCCTTTTATCTTCCTTGGTTATTTGGCTCAATGCATTTGTCATCATTTATGATATGCAAGCAATGTCATTGTACTAATTCGGCGTATGATCCGACCCATCTAACATTCATTTAATATGCAAAATAATACCCCTGAGTCCAACTAACCAAGTAATATTTAGAATTTTAATTTGCAATATAATACCCTTGAGTCCGACTAGTCTAGTAATTTTTATACATTTATACAAAATGTCAATACTGGAATTAGAATTTAATAATTTATTCATTTAATTATTTAATTTGTGTGCTCGACGCGCGTACAAAAATAGAATTATAGTTGTGTTTCTTGGAAGAACTGTCTTGAACTATCCATTTGTCAAAACTGTCAATATGACTATGAATTTTCTAGTAAAACAAGATACCTTCAAAATATGACATCATTTACAATAACAGTAGCAAATTAACAGCAACAAAACGTTGAAGAAGATAGTATACCTGCCGTAAAAATTGATTGCTAAGCGATTTAAATGCACATAAAGTTATATCACACTTTATATGTTCCATGCGGACATAAAAATGTACCAAGTCTTTTAAAAACAGATTAATGACGACACTGTTATTGAAACCAGTGATAGAGAACTCGGTCAGTAATATCCACGTGGAGAAGGATCAATCCATACAGTGTACATTTATGACTTTTGATAATAAATATATTCCATTTTGTCCGTGTTGGAAACAATAAAATAGCCGTGACATTAAGGGAATCAGCGATGAGGCGTTGATATTTTTTCTTTCGATCGATAGTTTGAAGCTGTGCCTTTCAAGCTTAGTCCTAATGTTTATCGGAATGGATAACTATTATTGATATTCGTCTTGTGACACTTGTAGGAATGCAAAAGGAAATATCCGAACTAACTAGGCTGAGTTCTATAGATCACGTGTCTTATTGTCACCAATAAGCAGATGACCTCAGCATTATCATCACCCTTTCCAATCTAGCATTATGCCCTCCTGTGATACAAATACGCACGTGTGTCCGCCCCCCCCCCATCAACCCTCTCAGGGCCAGATATCAGATATATATCTTCATCAACTCTCATTATCTCTGGACTCCAGTCGTTGTGGATATATCAGAAAATATTCATACAGTTTCTAGTTGTATCCCAAGTTTGAAAATCTAAATCTTTAACGATATATGAAGAGTTGCGTAACATACAAACACACACACAAATGCACGCCGGGTATCAGTTTACAGTTTTCTTTGAGAAGCGTGTAATAATAATAATAATAATAATAATAAATGTAGTAGTAGTAGTTGTTGTCGTAGCACAAACATGAAGCTACAGATCGCTGTTTGAGTATTGAACATGGACCTTATTATTGTAACTTCACTTCGTTACCATTTTGCTCGTGAAAATACTAAGGTGTACTGGGTTTGGGAATGATTTTATTATAAAAAATCATTTCCTTTTGTTTTAGTAAAAATGAAAATACTCTTCATGAATAAGAGTCCATGTTTAAAAATAACCATCAAACCTTAACTTTTGACAGGTCGTAGTGATTATGAGCTTTACCGTCTGTTAAAATTTGAATTAGCTTCTCGAAGCTGATAAAGCTGAATGTGTCTTTAAGAAATTCAGTGTTCCGAACTAATACGAGACAAAATATATATTGTATAGATAATTGCTTGTGAAATTACTAAATATTTAATTTTTGACAAATCGATAATTTTACATAGCTATGATGGAAGCAATCCAAAGTAGCTAAATTTATGTACGTTCATGTATTCATTGTCTTGCATTGTTCGTAGTCTTATATCTACCACCGGGTAAGGGTCATTACATATAAAAGTTTGGGAGAAAGTACCCAGTTACTGTCCATGCAATGCAAACTGCAAATATGTATGTAACAATTTATTAAATTTGCACAGCTTAAAGATCATAGTCTTCTTTTATCTGAAGCCCAAAGAAAAATCCATGGCTAGATGTCAGTAGGGCTCAGTTATTGAGATCAGATCGGTTCATTGCAATAAAAAGCCCGAGCGGCAAATTTATAGCTGGTTGTAACATTTTCAAAGCTCAGCTATACATTTGATTGCTTTTACTTGTTTCTTTAACAGAACTGTTTTTTCACAATTATGAAAATCGTATATAAAGTTTTGTTGTTTCATTATGTGATAAAAGACAGAAGTTGCAATAATCTCATTTTACGTCCATTCTTGCGGAGAGTTCAAAAGCGCTAGACATAATGTGGTGGATCAAATCAGTAACATTGTGACGTAATTAGTACAACATGACCTCTGCTAACGTGTGGCCTTATTGCGTCATCGTTCCATCACCAACAGTAAGGGATATGCTTTTTAAATACGACTCGATAGTCAGAATCTTCACATGCAGCACTAAAGACACATAAATGTAAATTTCACATTAGTTACAATCCTAATTAAGTGTCATAAAGTTATCGAATTGAAGGGTTTACTCATTTTACGAACAACATACAGCATTCTAGTGGTTACATTATCCTACCTAGAGGTTTTGCTCAAAGCAAGCTGTTTAGGAATTCATACAACGACGGATAATATATGGTGTTAATGATCAATACACTGGTTTTGATATTATACAAAAGTGTTGTGTTTTCTATGCAGTCATTGCTAATGATGTTGTGGTTTTCCATTTATTTTACCCAATAATGTCTACTTCCTATATGTAAAACCATTTCCCATTGCTCGAAAACCGGGTACCGTGGCGGTGCTATAACATTAAAGTTTTATATCATTGCCAACTTCCCTCCTCTCCAAACCCTATTCCCCAGCCCCAACGAATATAAGCTTTGTGAAGAATTACTCCCTTTGAACTACGGTGAAGGTGAAATGCTATAAAAAATTCATCTGCAAAAACAAATCACTACGGCTATCCCTTTGCTTGGCGCCAGGGAGCTATTGCTCTTTCCCAACTCATCCATCTCGCTCTCGCCGACAATGCTCGGATACAATAAAACGCAGAACTATATGAACCATGTCACTGTTACTGGGGTGCATTGTCTATCAATAATAAATGTAACAATAAATTTCATTGGTCGATCGACAACAAATGTCATCATGCAAGAACTATTATTTGATAGCTGTGCCACTCTTATATTCCGACGCCTATTTATGTTTATTTTTTATACCGGAAGTTAACACTCTTTGGATTAATAACTGTGGCTTAAATTTAAGTCAGACTTAAAATTGACAATAAAATGTAAAATGTATAAAATGTACAAAATAAAATGTTTGTCTAAACTTAAGTGTAAGCCTTGAATTGGTGAACTGTGACAAGGTTGACTGTTACGTCATCAAATGCGGCAGAAGTCATACGTTTGCGGGTTGCTTTATTATTGCTCTTTTAAAAAAAATTATGCTACGAAATTTAGTCTTAGATTTTTTTTAAATACTACATTATTAAAACCTGATTTGAAGGGTTATATGCATTATACTTGCCAATTACTGTTTTAAAATATCATGTTATAATGCATATAATCATACCAACGATGTTATGATAATATAAGGCAATTGACTTTTTGTCCAATGCCATCTTTTACTTTCATGCTTAACTACAAACGACTGTATACCATGTATCACTAATTCTACCTGATGCGTTTAAATTTGTTAGTCATTTGTAGGTTGATATTTATCTAAACCAAAAAGATCGTTCTGTCCATCTCTGTATTTATCTTGATAGTGTTAGACAGCTGTCAGAAGAAAGACCGTTACTACGGGCGATACACGTCTACTTACGTCTGCAATGATGAATTTTATATGTCTGATAAAGTTTGTCTTGGACTCCTCAGCCTCCTCAACTCTAAGTAGCCAAATAATGCAATATGAGTTTGCAGATTTTTCAAATCTGAATTCTCACAGATGACACTAGTTTGCAGAAAGAAAAAAAATATGAAACTTGGGGCAATTCCAGATATCTCTGGAAATTGTGCACATTCTACTTGCTTCAAGCCAGATTAAAATTCTAATTTACCCTACTAATATTCCAAAGCAGATTTGAATCCAATTTACTATAGGACAGATTAGAGTTCTGCTTGCTACTGATTAATTTCGTAGACTGTTAGAACATTGTACAACACTATAAATTCTTTATGTTTTCTGCAAGCATTATACAACACTATACATCCTGTGTGTTTTCTGCAAGAATTATACGACACTATACATCCTGTGTGTTTTCTGCAAGCATTATACAACACTATACATCCTGTGTTTTCTGCAAGCATTATACGACACTATGCATCCTGTGTGTTTTCTGCAAGCATTATACGACACTATACAGCCTGTGTGTTTTCTGCAAGCATTATACAACACTATACATCCTGTCTGTTTTCTCCAAGCATTATACGACACTATACAGCCTGTGTGTTTTCTGCAAGCATTATACGACACTATACATCCTGTGTGTTTTCTGCAAGCATTATACAACACTATACATCCTGTGTGTATTCTGCAAGCATTATACGACACTATACAGCCTGTGTGTTTTCTGCAGACATTACGGCAGTGACAATTATCACAGTGCGCCAATATCTGCTGAAACAAGAACTTCTTCGGCAATATGATTAATACATGTAGATTCAAGTGATTCACTAGATACTTTAATCACAGTCCTATTCAGTATATATGGAGAAAAAAAAAAGAAACCAGAAGCATACACGTAACGTAAAAGTATGTGGCGGCTATCCCGGTTATGATAGTAAACCAGTCGTCAATAAAGAACTACTTAGTACTCAATAAGCATTTATTTTCAGTATATATCCAACAATATTAATTACACTTTACCATGTCAAATTTTAAACTATTGTCCAATTTAAATGGGACTACGACAACGACTAAAATACATCATCAGTAAGGTTGAATAAGGCAAGCGTTTACTACTTTTAATAAACTTTGTTGGTTAAATAAGCAAGGCCGGCCCCAATCAATTTTGTACTCTACCCTTTTTTTTTGAAGCAGAAAATCGAAGTCGAACGCAGAATGTTATGTGTATGAAACGGTACATTAAATATAAACAAATCAGAACAACATCATTAGGTAGAGAACAGTAGCTTACTATGTTTAAATATATATGACATGGAAAAGAGAAACGTATCATATATGAGCATTCTCGAGATGGTACAATTTACGTATGCGTCATGAGAAAAACAGCATGCAGCAGTCGATTGCAAGCAAGTGAAAATAATCCCAAAGTTATGCAACACGAGTTATTTGAGATAAAAACCTCCGGAAAATACTCATGTTTTGCTGGCACATAACGCTTTAAGGAGACTATACCATACAATAATAAATCGTGGAATATATTGTAGGCGATAGAGCTGTTTATATTATGTCGGAATCAATCTCAGTGTCCTCCACTTCTAGAGGTAATGCCATAAGATACAAAATGAGTGTCAACTATATGGTCACTACCCGTTCGACTCTATGACTACATCGGGCCTTGTTGGTAAAGTTTCAAACCCCATTTGGTTCAGAATGGGTGTTGCTGTGTAAATGCATCGACGACTATTCATCACCACATCTGGCGGCTCTTCTCCCTATTTGCTCAGTATTGCTGATGCTACGATTTGCTTCTGGGTAAGGGGATGGGAATTGGGGGAAATAAACATACTGAAGATGGATAATACAGTACTGATGGGTCAAATTGTTTTTATATTTTTCCGGAAGCCATCTATCACTCTCCTCCCCCTCCCAAAAATGTTGAGGATTGTCCACGCGGTCAGTAAGATGGTAACATCTTTGGTTGTACCGATCATTCAGTAAAAAAAGACACTCACCAGCGAAAAGACTATTTATAGTTTATTTTCGTCGAGACTTCTATAAATGCAAGGAACAGTAGCTGGACTATGACTGTGCCTTAAGGAACTTTACATGTTAGTGTGATACATACAGATTTTGTATCATCTCAAGCTAATTTGTTTTGATCTTTTGGAAAGAAGATTCTTAATCATGTTTATTATGTAGTATTGTATGCCGTAATGATGCAGTTCCTTCCAAGATGGATACGGCCACATTATAAAACATTCACACATTGTGTTTGAAATCATGAGCTTTTCTCATAGCTCATTGTGCCTTGAAGTAGAACAAACTGAGTACCACATGTTTTTATATGAATTACCTAGTTAGTTTTCCCAGCTACCTGAAACAGCCAAACAACAGTATCGAAATCGAAATCGAGTTCTCCATTAGCTTGTTCGGATTTAACGTTTTGATCAGGTAAAGCCAACTAAGGTATATTATGTTGAAAACGTAATCTATTGGCATTTAATGCATACCCATTTAATGTTGCATAGTAGATACGGTATTTAGTACAGGTATTGAATCTGTATTTCCTTATCGCTTACTAAGATTGTAACTATTTATGTATTTTGTCCTACGTCCTGCGTTCATTAGATGCACTGAATGTTGTTATGTAAATCTATATATTATGTAACTCCTGGTACATAATTTGATCTACTTTTCGTAATTTATAATCATGGTTATAAGTTGTACAGATTAACTTTGGTTGGTGGCGTACGTTCATCGTGTCTGTTAAGATATTAAACAACGAGAATTGCGTAGGATTTATAAATAGATGCTTACGTACGTCTTGACAGTCACCAATAATATAATTATTAGTAAATACACCTATTACGAGATTCGGCATTTGTTACATTGGTTGGTGGGTTTTTGGACCGTTCTAGAAGAATAAAGTACTTTTTCCATCGATTGGGCTGGGTGACATGAATATCTGTTTCGCAGTAACTATTGAGTAGTATGATCTGTCACGTAGAAGTATGTTAAGAAATATAGGCGTAATAAAATGAGTATATAAGGAGAGAGTTGAGTAATCAAATTTCATTCTACTTTTTGGAGTCATTCGTATTCTTATGTTCCTATTGTAACATCATTTCGGAACAAAAAGGTGCTTTGTGTGGTACTAAAATATTTACGAGAGGAAAAACATTTGTTTGGACTGTTCAGTTAAAATAGAAAGTGCTCCGTTTTTGGACTATAATATTATTCTTGAACTATAGTGAATTAAAAAAAGGAGTTCTGGACAACGCCAATGCTGACAATGTCACGACTCTTGGCGGACCAACACATTGTAAGTATTGAAATTTATACGTGACTTTTCATTCTTTTGGACTATAAGATAGCTCTGTCAAGCCTAATTTAGATTCACTTCATATTGCTCTAATTTCCTCTAACATTTACATAATATAACATCGATAATTAAACTGTTTAGTCGTACAAAACCTTTTGAGTTTGCTTCTTTCTGTTACTTTCTTTTTTTGCCACAGAGTTCTAACAATGCAACTTTTATAATCCCAAATCACTCTGCAAAGCTAAATTATTTAGAACGCGTAAAGGACTGAACATGTAGCAAATACAGATCTTCATGCATATTTTTACTGAGTCAGGGAAATAAACCCGTTTGACGCGACGCATGAATACGTCTTAATCCGATAACCTCTGCGTTCTTTCCACATATTTACATAGTTCTGTGTATGTATTAGACTATCCAACGCTTACTACATGTCTCTAGCCTATGTCTGTAATAGTGTAACAAGATGAACCCAATATAGAATTGGATGTAGCTAAGACACTGAAAGCACTTGAGTGAATGAGATGTTTATTTATAATGTAATTGAACGATGAATAAATCGGACAGCATACTATTGTGCTTAAGGTCCAAGAACGGATTTAACAGAATGACACACACACAATTCAACAACGGATTGAACAGAATGAGACACAAGGAGTTCAACAGCCGATATAAGGAAAAGATACCATCCCTAAATAGAAGAAATCAGAACATGTAATTGCAACGAGTACTCAAGCTAGAATCAACGTATGGAGCTTATAAACAAACAAACACGATTCATTATGGATCATTCATAATTGATTATCAATGAACTGAATGTATACTACATGAACAATATATGATTTTATGACAAAGTGTGATCAATGTATATAATCTATATAACCATAAGAATAATGTAAGTTTCATCAGCAAGTAAGTTGCATGTATTGTTGATTTCCACTCAGTGATACTGAATTATTGACTTCACTCAGACAGTGATACCGAATTATTGATTTCACTCAGACAGTGATACTGAATTATTGATTTCACTCAGACAATGATACTGAATTATTGATTTCACTCAGACAGTGATACTGAATTATTGATTTCACTCATATATTGATAATGAATAATATAATTTCAAAAATTGAACATATATCTCTCTTGTGTCCAGTGGACATTCACAATATATGTATGGTTCCACAGATCTTATCGAACGGTCAAAGAGCCAACACGAATGACCTGCCCCTCCCAATCTGCAAAGGATTCACATACAGTCTCCTTTATCCCTGCAGTTCCGTTGGTCCCAAACCACTGGTCCTGACTGCGAGTAAGCCAATACCGTCCTCTGAGCCAACGTCACCATCGACAGCAAGATAAAGACTGCACGAAACACCACGGTGTTCTATGACTTCCCGTCATAAAACAGCTCTATAGCTAAAGATTCTTCACGTACAGTGGATAGCTTCCTGACAAATCTTGCTGTATTGCGATAATACAGCGAGACTTTACTCGATAAGTACTGAAAGCAGGTTGGTCGTGCAGCATTGATTGAACCGAACTCTGTATTTTGAAATAGATACAGTCAAAAATAAACCACCCTAGACTTACGCTTTACGTAGTTTTCGTTGACATTAAGTACATACAGTTCCGTAACAGACACTTTGATATGTCAAGAGGATTCCCTTGTTGACAGTAGCATATGACAATGAGGTTATGGGTATTAGTCAATTTCAGTTGTCAAACTTAAACAATGTTATTATACAATCAATAGAACATATTTTCGTGAGTTGATATCGAACTTATTCTATCTTTGACAAAAAAACAAACAAATAGCAAGTTCTTTGCACTAAGTGGTGAGATATTTACGACATTAGCTAGAGGGAGGAAAGTATTCTCTCTCTAGCTTTATGCTTGCGAAACTATTTCTCGAAAAGGAATCCTGATATGGAAGGTTTCTGATTGATCATTGCGTCCGTAATAAGTGAACGTTACACTTATGGATATGTTTCTATAGTTAAGAATAATGATACACATAAATCGATTTAGCTGTAAAGATGATAACAGAGTTGTAAGAGGACTAACTGTCAATGTTGTTGACCCTCATATGCTACATGCTGAGTGTTTAAAAGTCCATTGTTCAGGAGACCATTAAAGAACATTTAGAGCAAAATTAAATATTTGACCAACTTACTAATAACATTGCATCAAGATTTAAACAAGATAAGATGAACACGCCTATAATGCTTAAAGTTTGTCGGTTCGGTGGCAGTTTGATTCTTTAATAAAGAATCAACACGACTTTATGAACCATACATAACAATTTATTTTTGAAGGCAATAAATTTCAGTCGGCAAAGACACAAATGTAATGTGATTTAGTTATGTCGAATCGAGTTGTCGCCATAATTCACTTGGGTCAACAGGTTCCTTTACTAAATATATTCATGAAAGTAAATCACAGTGCAGAGGGTGGAAAGAGAGACAGCAAAATGTGTTTCACTTGAAGTCAGTAGCCTACTGAGGAATTATGCATCCCCTTTAATGTTCTGGCCCTTTTAATAAAAATGGTTGTGTGATGTACATTTTGGGTTCCCACTGGGCATGCCTGTTCATTCCCCGCATATGCTGTGTTTGTTTGCGCGGTTGCTACGCCACTGATTTTAGTCAACTAAGAACACAGCACTGGTGATATTATTATGAAAGTGAAATGATATTGTTGAAAGGGCACACTGACCAGCAGGGAACCGGGTTTCATGTTTAACAGCATTTCGATTAATCACATCAAGCGACATGTTCTTCAAGGTTATCGATTGCGGCGTGATTCAGATTGCGATAAAATGAATGCGTTGAACATGCACATTTGATCTTAAAAATAATGATCTTTATCATTTCTTTAAGGCTTCGCAGCTGGAGATTATATTATGAGTCTTAGCATCTGAATCCGACAGAATCCATCGAATGGGCATGAATGTTAACAAAGTCATATTTCCCAGCAAGCTGAGACAAATAAAATAATTTCGATGAATTTCATTATATTCTCGAGCTTCATTTAGCTTCATTTAGTTATGGACATGACATGAATTTCAAGAAGAAAAAAAAAACATAGCACATTTTGTTTAAGTCGAAACGTTTTGAGATTCCCATAATAATTTTTCGATAAACTATCGAACTTTTTTAATTTGACGACCCTTAAATATAGAGATATAAAATATTGCAAAAATATTATCAATATCTTTGAGATAAATACACCTATATCGCAGTCAAACTGAAACCTTGTAATCGAATCATTTGACATATACGTCTTTACCATCACTAATCAAATCACACACACACACACACACACACACACACACACACACATATATATATATATATATATATATATATATATATATATATATATATATATATATATATATATATATATATATATATATATATATATATATATATATATATATATATATACTCCACATGTCGGCAAATTCTGCGCGTCGGGTAATTCTGCGCAACGGTACGTCATTTCTGTGAACATTGGATCTCGTGTTACAAATCCATTTTCTATCAAGAAACAACGTTCTTACTTTAATAAGGAAAAGTGATATTCATAGAGTGTACAAAAATATCCCACATTTCGACTTGAAATGCATATGAAAATGTGATTTCTAAATGTCAACATGAAGACACACTTCCAAGACCTTAAACCTGTAACCCAGAAAAAAGCCTATTTACTATGTATCTTTTAGAATCATGCAAATACATACAATATATAAGAGATGGCAATATATGCCTTAAAAATTATGCATCTTAATCCAAGTTTCCACGTTTGCAAGAAGTTGTCCCACACGTCCAAAATCATCTTCTACCCAACGTGTCAACTTGCCGCTAGAACGGGATTCTCAATAAATTCCCCGACGTTTAGTCTGTTTCTAAATTTTTTACTATTTTTTCCCCATAAACAAGACGTTGTAAACACATTACATCCTATTCATTGTTGTTTCTCATCCACATAACAGCTTATTTTCTATAAAATGTTGAACATTTCTATTTTCTTACAAGATCGGTTTCGTTTGCTTAATATCTCTTGCCCTTTACTGGCATTGTTACGTTGAATTTTGTAAAACTAGCTATAAACCTGACCTAAATACTCGACTGAACTGCTGATAGAAATAGTCCAAAGTAATGTATTTCCGATGGATAAGCATTACATCTTTTCAAGGCTGTGCGTATATCGCGAGTCATGAAAACAATAGGGTGGTATATCGTGTGTCCATAATTAATATTATTTTGAACAAAATATTGTGGGGGCAATAGCCTCTGTTCAAATGGTAAGCATTGCAGTATTTTAGTTTCATTAATCGGTCGCATTCGATGATCAGTTAGCTTCAGTATTGAAGACGGAAACCTTATGTGTGCATAAATGCCCGATAGCATTGTGTGTATGACTGACTGACTGACTGACTGACTTTATTTCCTCTAAAAAAGAGATTACATCAGAATAAACAAATTCATGGTAATACAAGATCATAAAATAAAACAGAAAATTGACAAAAATACAATAGTAATTCTGTGTCAGATACCGTATTGACAAAACGAAATATCTCAATGCCTGCAATTATACAAATCTGCAGTCATTTGGCGGAGCAAGGCACTAATCTTTCAACAGTTGCTTGATGATGATAATATTTCGAAAAGTTAATACGTCTATAGTGTTATGTGCTTAACATTAAGTTCGAGATAGTAACGAAAATGAAATGAAAAACTTATAACAGTGTAATTCTATATGCAGTTTTTTTTTCTTCATATGACGCATGTATTTATGCATATATATACTTGTTTGCGCGTATGCGAGCGTGCATGCATTTATCTATGACTGACTGTCTAAATGACTTAGTTACCTCTTCAACAAAGAGTATGTATGTATGTATGTATGCATGTATGTATGTATGTATGTATGTATGTATGTATGTATGTATGTATGTATGTATGTATGTATGTATGTATGTATGTGTGTGTGTATGCATGCATGCATGCATGTATGTATGTATGTATGTATGTATGTATGTATGTATGTATGTATGTATGTATGTATGTATGTACGTGTATGTATGTGTGTTTGTGTGTGTGTGTATGTGTCGGCCTTCACTAATCAGCTTAATCAGAGTTTATGTTTAACAGACTTAGTCGTGCGGTTGAAATCGTCGTGCGAATAATAAATGAACGTCTCGCGTGAATAAAGACATGTACCACACCTATGTAATTATGCATGTCAAAACATAGACTAGCACTAACCCTAATATCAGAGCCAACCGTTGTCTTCAAAATAAAACAAATCTTCGTTTATTTATTGATCGCACTCAGTGCATGCCCAGCCATTTAACAGCATCATCATCAGCAAGGTGTAGAGCCTGCAGTCCACCGGGGAACTTGGGCAGTGGACAGTTGTTCACAATGTGTGACATGGTCTGTAGAGCACCACAGCTAAAGGAAGAGTCAGTTGCCTAGCCCCATAGGACAATGTGACTGCACAACGACTGGAAATGGTCAGGCTTGGTCCACATATGTCATGGAAGGTTGAAATCAGGAGGGCAGAGAGATAGATGACTCAGCTACGAAGGAGTTGTTTACAACATCTGCTGAAGACCACGCATCACCCCATGACAAAATAGCTGTCATATCCTCCGGCAACGGACCTAATCAGATTGGATGTCTCGAAGCCAAGTGGACTGCTGGGTGTGAGGTGATGACCTTATACAGTGGAAGTTTCTCTCTGGCATAAACGTTAGCCAGCAGTTTTGTGGTTGCTTCCTGGTGTGTGTGTATGTGTGTACTTTGGATGTTTAGCGTAGCTTTAACGATTTTTCAGTAATATCGCAACGATGTCTGCATTGTGGCAGGTTATAATGATGTCGAGCACCGGGGCATCACGCCGCAGACGTCTAGCATCACGTTCGACCCAGTCATATTATCGTGAAACCAAGCCGAACAGTCCTAACACTAACCTCGAATAAAATATTATGCTAACGGCTGCCTTGCTTGAAGATCAGCGCCTCAAGCAAGGCAGCCGTTAGCATAATATTTTATTCGTCTTTGGTATGACTCGGCCGAGGATTAAACTCACGACCTTCCGCATCCGAGGCGGAAGCTCTAACCATTAGGCCATCCTGGCGACGGCGATGAGGAGGAGGAATGTTGCTGAGTACCAGCAGCAAAGGTAAAGGAGTAGAACGTAGTGTTCCAGAGATTATGTGCATTGTTGTGTTGAACTGGACGTTAATTAGCATGGCATGGGACAATCTAGTCCAGACATGAGTGCAATACTCAGCTATTGAATAACAGATGACCAGTGCTGATGTCTTGAGTGTCTGAACACTAGCGCCCCAGGATGAGCTAACCAGTTGGCGGAGTAGGTTGTTTCGAGTGCTCAGTTTTGCTGCAGTTTTCTTCAGGTGGTTATATAAAGTCAGTGATCTGTCCAGAGTTAATCCAAGGTATGTTGGTATCGGGTCGTGTTCTATTTGGTGCCCATTGAGGAGGATGCAAAGCTCGCGGTTTGCATAGGCATTGGTAAGGTGGGAGACGCTGGAGACTGTCTTTGTTGTGCTTCTTAAATTCATTACGTGCGATATTTCTTTTTTCTGGACACGCTTGAATTAGATTAAAAGCGAATCCAAATTTTCCAATTGTACTACTAACAAGTACATTACAAAGAACATCGTGTGTACCATGCTTCAAGACATAGTGTGTTCGTTGTTAAAATAGATGGGAGATTATCGCTATGAAGTTGACATGAGTACCATATATATATTAAAACAACTTGACATCCTTGTTCGGAGTCCAGATCTCCTTAGGTGTATTGTCTTAAATTCTAGGTCTAACAGCTTTTCTTTATATGGGTTTGGAAAATAATGTTATCCCGCATAGTTGTTCCTATGTTACATAATACCATGTTAGCTCAAATATTAACGTGAAGAATGCTGAATGTGTCATTAAAGACAATATTACATTATTGCATGTTAGGCTGATACTTCATGCAACTTTTAGAATTTTTTGAATATATGTGACAATCAGCTGAATTGTAAAACAAATAATCCTATATCAATCTACTCGACAGTGAAATTTACCGAAGCACGGAATTCCCAAGGACGATTAACTCTCTGAATGCGATATTGAAATTAGTGATAAAGAGTTGGGTGAAAAACATGAGTCCCAGGCCGGCTTTGGTTTGCTTGATTTATATTCGAACGCCTTCAGTGAATCCAGTTTAATTATCCCTTTGAAATAGCTCAGATTAAAAGTTAGGCACTCTGATTCGTCATGCAACCCAAGAAAAATCGGTTTCAAGTAGTGTCAGACTCGCATGTTTATAGCTTGATCTATTCATCAATAAAACACCAAATACTTCAACAACATTTTATGAACTAATGCATCATATTTTTCACATTGAACCACCCTTCAAAACATTCTTTTATACTAAATCCTTTAAGAGAGAGAGAGAGAGCATGTTCGATTATTAGCTTTCACAGCGTCAACTGCTATGGTCACATTTTACATGGCACGTGTGTGTTAGTCGCATGAAAATTCCAGACAGGTTATATTAAGGTGACTTGCATCTAGTTGTTGAAAGATACAGAGAAGCATCTGCAATAACAGAACACGCAACGGATTTTCTGGCAAAATTTTCTACTTCATCGATTACAAGCAAATGTGGATAGAACAGATCAGGAAATAACCTACTGGCAGGCACTCGCATTATGAATACAGCATTGATAGATGGAGTTGGTGTATGAAATCTCAATAGAGAACCAAATTGAAATATACCGGCAGCCACACACATTATGAATTCAACATGACGGGCATATTTTGCCTCAGCGAATGGTTAATGAAGGGCAGGACAATGATGCTGATACGAAAATTCTATGTTCAGAATGTTGATTACAGGCATAACCTGCAATAATTTACTGCGATAGCAGGAAAAGTTTTTTCATAAATGTCTTAAACAATTCTTGCCGCTTTGCATATTTGTATTGCACAAATATATATTTGCATGTGCAGATTTATCTCCCACCCACATATATTTTTGGTGAGATAGTCTACAAACAAGGCCGTATACAAAAACCATACGCACTCTTTATCAAACAAGCCCAACTGCAAACTGCACAGACCCAGATCTGCCCTCATTAATACGCCTGCAGTCCAGGGTCTGTCCAGCTTTTACGAGTAATCACTAGAACAAAGGAAATAGACCTGATTTCTCGGCGCGAGATGAGACTGCAAATCAGGATCAATATTGTTTGCAGTTGGACTAGACTAAGAAGCGTATATACTTGGTAGACGTTATGATTATATACATAATGGTAAACGTTATGATTATGTATATACATGGCATACGTTATAATTATGTATATACATGGTAGACGTTAAGATTGTGTATATACATGGTAGACGTTAAGACTGTGTATATATAAACGGGATATAAAACGTACAAAAGCAATGTACGCGAGATTATTTGTGAATTTATGATTGTGCATATATCAAGGGGATATAAAACATACAAAAGCAATGTACGCGAGATTATTAGTGAATTTATGATTGTGTATATATAAAAGGGAAATAAAACGTACAAAAGCAATGTACGCGAGATTATTAGTGAATTTATGATTGTGTGTATATAAAGGGGATATAAAACGTACAAAAGCAATGTAAGCAAGATTATTAGTAAAACAGTCGCAACAAATGTTTTGTTAAAAAGAAAGAAGTACAAAAATGTGTTGACCGATATTGTCTAAATCCCCTGGCTAGTCATAGAATATTCGATATATGACGGTACCTTTCTTGACAGTAGCTATTGTGCATTGTTTAACACATCTTGCAATTAAATGGTTCATACCAGCAGAAAGTCAGGACGAGTTCATGATTTGCAGAATTTAATTAATAATAATAATAATAATGAGGACTTTGTATAGCGCCTAATCTTTAGAAGCTCTAAGCGCTTTACAATATTAGACAACACATATAAGATAAAAAAAAAACATGTATAATGATATGATTACAAAAAAACACCATGACATTAGAAAACATTAAAAAAATGCTGAGAATATTTAAGTTGTAAACATTATTAGGTCTTTAAGGAGCTGACGTGTCTCAGCTCAAGATATGCAGCCTTGCATATGTTCATGACATGTTGGTGCAATGTGAGAGTACTGTCCAGAGTAAGAACTATGTTTCGTACTGATTGTGTGAATTTAATGTTGGTGTTGCCGATATTTATTGTTTGAGGTAAAGGATGTGAATGAGAAAGTCTTTGTGTTGTGATCAGAATGGCCTCAGTTTTATCATCATTCATCTGTAGCTTGTTACATGTCATCCATGATTTCACATCAGAAATGGACCTTTCTACACCTTGAATGGTATCATCTACTTCAGCTGGGTGGCTAGATTTGTATATTTGGGTGTCATCAGCGTACAATGGGTGAGACACTGGATGATGATCTATTACACTTGAGAGCTGAGTGTATAGAATGAAGAGAACAGGTCCAAGAACAGACCCCTGTGGAACACCACAACATAGATCAACTGGGCTGGAGTGTATTCCATTTGCAGATACAATGTGTGTCCTGTTGACCAAGTAGGACTTGAACCACAGTAAGGCTGTATCATGAATGCCAAATACATGCTGGAGACGGTGAAGAAATATATCATGGTCTGTTGTGTCAAATGTTGTAGACATATTAACGAGGGTGAGGACTGTAATCATTCCGCTATCCAATGCAGAGAGAATGTCATTAACTACTTTTAGAAGAGTAGTTTCAGTACTGTGGCAAGGGCGATATGCAGATTGTACATTACTAAAAAGACTGTTTGAATTCAGATGAGATACAAGCTGGGATAGAACAACCGTTTCTAAGAATTTTGATATGAATGGGAGATCAGAAACTGGGCGGTAGTTCTTTAAATCGTTATGGTCTAGTGTTGGTTTCTTCAGCAGAGGCTTTACAATGGCCGTTTTGAAAAATAATTAGAATTTCCCGGACGAGAGAGAGGTATTAATAACATCAGTTAGTGAAGGCAATACTTGACCTAAGTACTCAAGCAGCAGTGATGTTGGAATTGGATCAAGTTCACATGACTTTGGTGCACTCTTCCTCATTATTGTACGTACGAAATCCATAGAGGCAGTTTCAAATGCTGCTAATGGTTGCCGCTCAAATTCTGTATCCCAACTGTATGGTGATGACGAGTCAATTGAAATTGTGGTGTCAAGCTTATCTCTAATGGTTTGTACTTTGTCACGGAAGAAATGTGCAAACATGTCTGAAGGTCGACTGGAGAGAAGGTAGTTGGAAGTGGTGTAGATTTGTTCCTTGACATTAACTTGTTAGTAATCTCGAAGAGCTCTTTGCAGCTAAGTTACCGTCTGGAAACTTACTTTCCAAACCTACTAAAATATGAAGTCGATTCAATGTCAAGCCTTCTTACCATGTCTTTGCTCAGAATTTAATATAAATGTTCTTGTTTTGTCCACATCTATCATATTTTACTTTGGTTTATTCCTAAATGTGCTGCCCTCTGGTACGAGATCAGGTAGGATACCCATGGTACAATATATGTGACGTTAAAGGCGATGGAAAGAAAAGACGTAAGAGAATATAGCAAACTTTATGAACAAGTCAACAACAACTGCAACTATAATAATAATAATAATAATAATAATAATAATAATAATAATAATAATAATAATAATTTTCTTTCAGTATCTAAAACTTTCCTGACAAGAATTGCTGCAGTGTAAAATATATTGCTGAGAGATTTTCTCTGTCCGTCGAAGTGTTCAATCTCTTTTATTATCTAATAAGGAAAAGAAAATCATAGAAATGATATCTTTCAAAACTTGAAAGGCTATACATGGCGGCCAGTATAACTGGTGGACGAAGAACCCAGGATCCACAGACGCAAGATAAACTACTTGCAAGCTTTCTGATACACCCACATAAGCCGAGTCCGAGAGTCGTACGCAGAAGTTAGACGTTGATTTCAAGATCTCCACTTGGTGATTTTACAAGTACTGTATCCTCTCTTGTGATATATATATATATATATATATATATATATATATATATATATATATATATATATATATATATATATATATATATATATATATATATATATATATATATATATATATTCTGTTCCGTGATTGGCTCATATTAAACCTTTTGTGACCTGCATGATGAACAAAAATATCACTTCTAGTGTCATTACTCATAATGTTGTCAGGCAATTATATCACATTGAAATAATCGTACTTCTGAAGTTCACAAAACTGAACATATTTTCGACTAATTATTTTATCTGCTCGATAATAATGCTTGACACAACATGACACAAGAGTCTGAAGGAATGTAACAAACAAATGATACTTGTTTTTGTGTAAATGCAAACCAGCTTTAATGCACATCTGCAATAAAAAGGACGTTTATATTAAATAACAAAAATAGGCTATAAAGGAAACACTTGCAAAAGGGCCAAAAACAAAACTTTACCTTCAATTCACAAGAAAGATACGCGTGTTTCTTTTTAAGTATCACTTCAGCAACTCCAACTCCAAAAACAAAAAAACCCCACTGAATTGTAATGGAGGTGACAGTCAGATAGATGCTTCACTGTTTGGTCAACTATTTATAACAAGGCAATTATGTTCATTCTTATGCTAGCAATCGGTCAACTAATCTTGCTCTCGAGTCCTTAATTTTCATAGGCAGGAAACGTCTATCCTGCAACAATATATCAACGTTCATCTGCATTGTCTCCTATTTTCTCAAGGAAGCCAAAAGCTTTTTCTTGTCCGTGAATTCGCACAGTTTCATTTGTATGCATCTCCATGAAGGGTTGCCTGGTATGAACAAGTTGCTGTACAGCGTTGGTTATGGATGGAACAAGATCGAATTACCAGAAGTGCACAAGATCATTAAGTATCTCTGATGTAACTATTGATTGGCTCATTAGTCTGGGCCTCGTGTTTATACGCTTCCTTCTCATTGCCTAAATGCACTGATGACGGAACATCAGCGTGCTTCCAAATATACACTTGGTACAGATATTGATGCTGGCGCGGTATAAAGGCGTCACCCGTTGCTGGTAGCTTCGTAGCAGCCATCCCCATCTCTGACATTTGTATCGGAACACATTCAGAAACAGCTTACGTTCCATACTGAGACAAGTAACAAACTGTCTTGTAGCAGCCTTTCAAAACTAATATTCTTGATGGAGTCTCCATTATTGTCATTGTTGGATATATGTCTGTGTCCTTCAGTTCAACGTCACAAACGTACATCGTCAGAGACTTTAAATGCAACGATAAAGTTTTCTGCGAAGCACAACCAACTTTGCAACCTAGTAAGTTTATTGTGCGAAATAAATAACTGAGAAAAGAACGTAGATAATGTTATTTACCAAACCGCGATGATACACTTTTCAGCTGCTAGTAATGGCATTGTTGTTGCTTAAAATCAGTAAACTATTAAATAGGGACACAGCCTAAATTCACTTTAGAAGAGATACTTAAAGCTCTTGTTCTGGTCGATATGCCCGATAGCACAGTAGATTATTTAACCGTGCATGATTTGTTTGCACGTTATGTTGTGTACAGAATTCTTAACGTACTGAATTTATTTGTGCGTTTTTGCAATAACATAATTATTTGTTTCATAGTTTTAATTATGTACGATTCTTAGATGTGAACCGAGCTATCTGTAGTCGCAGTTAAATTTGTGTTGATGATTTATTTTGCTTAGTGAAAACTATCCATTCTATTTTTCATATATTATGCTAGTAGAAAGATATGAATACAAATTGAACATTTTCTTCCCGTAGCATAAGTGATTTTGTTTTACGAGAATGAAAGTTCTATTTAACGGCTTGTATAAAAAAGAAAGAAACACGTATTTGTCTGGAAATATAATTGTTTTCTTTCATAACATTGCTTTTAAATGTATATTAAAATACACAGAATCAAACTAAAAGTCTAATTCTTCATTTATAATAACATTTCCTTTTTTAATACATATATTGTATAAATCATATAAATCAAGCACAACCCCTCACCTGTTTGAAACAAAAAAATAGATTTATCTGAAATCAGCCCATCATTACATTTTAGTATATCTTTCATCTCTTTTGCCCTCGTGTGTAAACCTTTTGCTCCTTTGGGTTATTTTTAATAAAAAGTATGTTATTGCACATTATTGTTTGGTAAATATCGGTTCTATGCTACTTTTTATACTCATCATCATTTAATGTTTTCATTATTGTCTTAAAAATCGATTTTGGATCAATTCGGTTATAAGTGGATTCAACCGGTTATTATCTAGCCATGATTATTTTATACATATCATAAAATTAACTTCTGTCTCATTCTACAGACAGTTGCATATGAGAGTGACGTATTTAAACAGACATTATTATTCATACATCGATACGCTACGAAGTTTGATAAAATGTAACAAGTCATTTTATTTTCAAAATGGCTATTTTATCATTTTAAATATCTTCATTTGAGTACGGTTCCTACGACGTAAATGTTATCGCCGCAATGTCAAAAGATATGGATTTATTTGCTTTCCAAGGTACCTTACTATATTTGAAATAACTGTCACAATTAGGAGAGATTAACACCGAAAATATCACTATGGTTCTACGAGGCATGATTCGATGAATTTACTGAATGTGTGCTATCCAATAAGCAACGATAGCATTATTTCAGTGTAAGTACCCCTTTATGAGTCAGATATTAAAAAAATATAAGAGAACGTGAACTATACAAAATGGACGTTTGTAAACATTTGTTAGAGTAACAGGTCGCAACAAGAAAGTTAACCAATATCTAAAACAAGACACAGATTTTCACTAAGTATTAGATAAAATTTGATAAAATAGAACATAACCAATGCTCTCGGGGACTCATCATATTTACCTAATACTCAAATATCTATATACGTCAAACTAATTTTTGTATTTGATATTATTGGAGTTACACACGATCCACAATATATATATATATATATATATATATATATATATATATATATATATATATATATATATATATATATATATATATATATATATATATATATAATTATTTTGAGCGGGACAAAAGTAATGAAAATAAAGTATTTCATTATATATATATATATATATATATATATATATATATATATATATATATATATATATATATATATATATATATATATGTGTGTGTGTGTGTGTAATAAACTGACTACGAACAGTGCAAAAGTAGTATCTAGCTAGGCTAGGCGCTTTCGACTCTTATTGAGTTCTTTTTCAAAGGCAATTACAAAGCATAGACAAGACAAACAAATAAAACAGACAAACCGTTGTCTTTGTAAAACTTTACATGACTATGTCTTGTTGCGGATGCTGAAAGATATTTTATATTGACCTAGAAATGATGAGCCATAGCGTCATCTGTTTTTTTCCTGTAAATTTATGTCCGTGCAAATTTTATCCTGGATATTTCATTGTTATAGTTGTAGTTATTGGGTGACTAAGAAGCAAATTTAGAGAATTATAGAAAAGAGAATATGCCGGCTGCTAAAAGGTAATTTTATTTGTGAATGGCTGTCTTTTTCTAGTCTTCTTGGTTTAAACCGCTTGGTTCCAATGTTCTAAGGCGGCGTATCCAGTAAGATTCCTTTCCTTTCCGGTTTCGGAACTCCATTTGGGGTGTGAGCAATTGCTATAAGAGTTATATCACTGAAATTGTGGCCATGGGAGGACAAGTGTTCTGCGACTGGGCTCTTGCACAGCTTTTTTGTCATCCAATCAGATCTTTGAAGGTTGATCCTTTTGTATAGATTTTCAGTTTCTCCGACATACTGGATGCTAAAGATCTTACATGTGATGAGATAAATTACATTCTCTGTTTTGCACGTTTTGTTTGATCCATGTATGTTCAGTTTTTCGCTAGTTACTGTGCTAGAAAAGTCCTGGTTTCTGTCATATGTTGGCAGGTTTTGCACCTTTTATCGCCACAGGGATCAGATTGACTAGTGTTGTCTTGGTTAGTGATTTGCGTTAGCTTCGCCCTGACCAGGATGTCTTTGAGGATTTTTGGTCTCCGGTAGACTATTACAGGTTTGTTCGGGAGTATTAAATTTAGTTCGTCTCCATCAGAAAATACGAAATTCTAGAACCTGAAAGCAAGAGCAAAGGTTACAAAAGGGAATAGCAATTTTCATGAAGTAAAATAAGACAAGGAAAAATAAATACATTCGAAATAATGTCGCCTGTGCATAAAATAGAACATTGATAAGTTGGTGAATTGTCCAAACATTACAATTAAGACTCTCTATGTGTTTCGCGAGGGCAAGAACATAAATCAAGTTGTAACACTAACTGGAGATAATTCCACAAAAGGAAAGTACACGATTTTCATATGTAACGTCGGCAACTGAAACATCGATTAGTAACTGACGTCTGGATCAAAATCAACAAGTTGGGTATTGACTACGGGAACCAAATCAACTTTAATGAACGTTAACGCTGTCATCAGAAGAGGTGAATACTGACGTCTGAAGACAACGGATTTCTGTTGTAATCGATGAAAATATTTATCCGAGAAGGTCGAGATAGATATTGATTAAATTAGCATAAATCGAAACAGAAATACTAAAATTATATTCGGTCCAATTTACTCGACTCTTATTTCTGTTAATATAAAGACTGCCATTAAGTCTATCAAGAGTGTATATTACACTGAACACGGTGTTCTTTAGTAAAATAAATCACACATATTGACGACTTGCCATTAGTTTTACATGAATCTCCGCATAATTATGTGGTTGTTAGAGCGCATCAAGCGTACAAACTTGGATCTTCCTAGAATTCTGTGTCATGTTAGTGTGCATTAAACGTACACGCTTTGTTCTCAATTGAATTTTATGGCATGTTAGAGTACATCCAACGTACAAATATGGATTTCCAATATTAGCTGAAGATTTAAATTTTTTGTCTAGTGTTAAGAAAAGTGAGAGCGATGTTAACGAGGTGAACTTGCGAATTTGGAACCTAGCCTGAATATCAATATTATGGATTATTATGTGCTCATTTTTTCTTCGTTAAATTTACGTTGTGAGAATCGTACAGTATTTTACGATATTGAACTCGCGTGTAATTCATATTGAATTCCTGTTAATAAACGAACTACTTTCTGTTATAAACAAACAATGGACGCAGACGCCAGCACTTTTGATTTATTTTATTTGTCTGTGGATGAAGCAAACCAACTGAAGGAGATGTTTCTTCGAGCGCCACAAACGAGCTGCTTTGCAAGATTCCGGTTTAACTTTTTTGTACAATGATTCCGATTTAGCCAAGCTATAGACACCAGACAGGGTCCTTACAAATAGCATGCAAGTGACAAGGAATAAACTATCTTCTTCCGCTGGTAATAAGAATCGCAAAAATATACTTACAATTTTGCATAATGAATTTCCTCAAAATGTACTTTCTTAGTTCATCAAATCCGAATTACATGAGCTATGCCATGCGCTCTCAAGCTTGATTACACATTTCGAAATTGTAATGTAATTTCGATTATATTCCAAGTGCAATTACATCCTCCATACTTACTGCACTCAAGATGAAACGAACCTTATATTCCATAGCCTTTTTTTGATAAATGTAATTGAAAAGCTCCATATTTTTCCCACATTATGATTTCAAACATTCAATGACAGAACAGAACACACTTGCAGATGGCGGCATGCCGTTGAAATCCGATGTACTTCATGTAGAATTGGCACAGATAAATTCAGTCCATCATCATGAAATTTCGTAGAATCGACAAATATACCAAAATCTATTAATTGCAGATCAAATGGAAAAGTAATGCGCATTCATTCGCGTTATGACTCAAAATTTCAATTTTAAGTAGACCATAACGCTATTTTATTACGAAAGCTATGTTTAGCGCGTGACTAAGTTCAAATTTATCTGGGCGGAGTTTTGTGAGCTTTAATAATGTTTTTGTGTACTGACGAATCTGCGCTTGTGTATTTATTTTGGAATACGGCATATATTCAGTTACTTTCGTTCCTCGTAGTGTATTTTTGTTTATATAATTAAGCCCTAGACAGAATAAGAAAATTAAAAGGTTAATGCATTTGTATGGGAAAACTCGTTTTGTCGGATGGATATTCTGCATTCCCAAGGTCGTGCAATATATAATTCGAAAAACTCGTTCGTATTTTTCCATACAAATGCAGGAACCTATAATAACAGGATAATTCCGCTGCATGTGACCATGTGCAAATTGATATACGATCATGCATGTATGATCTGTCATCTGCCCATATTCAGTTATAGTTGTTCATTCATTTCATTTCATATGTCAATGAGTTGAGCTAAGCGTTTGACTACAATCCAGTACCATTGCTGATATAATTAACTACTATCCAGTTTAATTGCCGATAAAATGTTCTTCCTGTTACACGATTTGGCAATCAGCAATATACCAATATAATCGATGCCTAGTTCAGAAAAAGCGCTAGACATTTTATGGTTGTATCTGCTGCCATGATTTCACACTAGGTAGACGGCATAACGTCAAGTTAATTTTTCTGGTGTTATTAACAGTCATTACCACATTCGTTGATATTCGGGTGGACAGCATAACATCATGTTAATTTTTATGACAACGGACTATAAATTGTGTGTGTGTGTGATTAGGGATTTTAACGTAGCTTTAACAATTTTTCAGTCATATCGCTACAATGTCTGCAGTGTGTCAGTTTATAGTGATGTCCAGCACTGGGGCATAATGCTGCAGACGCGTAGCATGATGTCCCACCCAGTCACATTATCCTCACACCAAGCCGACCAGTCCTAACACTAACCTCTTAATGCTGAGCGCCTAGCGAGGCGGCTGTTAGTACCATTTTTGTAAGTCTTTGGTATGACTCGGCCGGGGTTCGAACCCACGACCTCCCGCTTCCGATGCGGACGCTTTAACCACTAGGTCACGTGCATATGTATTGAAGCCATTCCTTACAACTGATAGAGATTTGGTGGCTTTGCAAATATCGCAACATTTACAAAAATAACCACTCTTTTTGATTATTGATACTATACATGAGAAAGTAAGGTTTATTAATAGCCTGACATTTCATATTAATGTTCCTATTTAGAAGCATTTTTTTCTTCTTCTGTTTCTACTTGAATATTATATGGAGAAGCTACAACTATCACCAAAAGAATAATAATCCTTCACCAAATAATATTAATATATCACCAAATAAATACCGATCTATCTCCAAATAAATGCTAACGTGAGTACAAGAACTACATGTAGATAAACCTCTGCACTATATATGTATGTATGTATTATTAGGAGTATTATCAACGGTAGTAGTAGTAGTAGTAGTAGTAGTAGTAGTAGTAGTAGTAGTAGTAATAGTAGAATATTTATACACTTTAAGAACAATGAAATGAAAACTTTTGAAATAGAGACAAAATAGATAATGAAGCAATAGACGTAATACAAAGACGTATTGATATAATTCAAGCTTCGAGAAGGTTTTAATCTTTAAAATGGGCCAGAACACGCAAGCAAAGATTTTATCTGGCTGCCATGAAAGGTTTTAAACCTACCAGTAAGGTACATCATTAAATCAGGACGTCCAACGTGAGGTTAAAGTATGAAGGAAACTACTGTCTTTCTGATTCGGAAACAATATGTCAAAGAATGAAATGCTGGCGTATATTCTGTCCTTGTTAATGTTTCTTGAAAGAGCACCAAATGAATCCTGTTCATGTGGCCAGTCATTAGCTGTGTGCAGTTATTACAAACCGTTCATTCAAAGCTCGTTAACTACAATTTTGCAAGTAGTACATCCAACTATCATAGCAATTATTATGTTTGTCTTTAAGATGATAACATGGATGAGATGGGCATACTTACTGTTCAGCTCTGTTTAACCAATGGACATTCAAAACTCGTTTACAGGTATTGGTGCCTACTTTGCATATGTGAATGATTCGTATGCGGCTAGATATCGTGCGCGTAAACCCATCACAAGATGCTTTTATTATTGCATATTCGATCAGATTCTTGACTCCGCACCGGTCAAAATAGGCATGTAAAGCATTCATGCCCGTGGATCAGAACATTATTTATGTTTATTTTCAGTTTAGAAATGTATTTCAATAATGTACCAGTTTTATAAAAGACCGCAAGGAACATTCAGAAGCACAAATGTAGCCTGTGTTTGCATCAATATATTCAATATACCAACTGCAGATCCCTTGATACATGAGTATATTGGGATCATCGGTGACCGAGCGCTCTAAGGCGCTTGTCGTTACTGATCACTGCCATCTCACAACTGTTCGCGTGGTTTTAAGTCTCTGGCTCTGTCGGCACTGATGTGTGAGAAAGTGAGCCAGTAGCTTCCCGTGGATAAGTGGTTATTTTACAAACAACAATTTACACATATAAGACTTTTCAATGATTTTATCTTATATTTTAATCATTGAATAGGAGGTAATTATGTTTTGCTTGGATCCAAATTCAGGACGTTGGTATTCCCCTGTGAAAAAAACATTATCTTAGTGCAGTTTTCCAAGATAATTTTCTAAACTTTAAGTAAATATATCTCACATTGTTTCCGAATTGGATAGAAACTTTGATCAAGATGTATTTTCAGGTAATAATTATTGCGACATGGTCGGGTGGTATATAAACTTGTTTATTTCAAAATTACTCATTCCATATCTAACATCAATCTTAGTCAATTTAAAATAAGCTGTGTTTCAGCTATTATTTGAGAGGATTTATTTATTAAATTATTCACTGGAATTGCAAAGTGCTCCCTAATAAGTTTACCCCATAACCACTAGTTTGGAATTATTGTGAATTTATTCACGACATGTTGGATTAAAACTATTAGTACATTAGCACATTTGAGACTACTGGCACATCAGCACAGTCAATATTGGAGTTCATTCGTAACACTACTGGAACTCATTTGGAATATTTTATACTTTCGGACTTGAATATACATTGTATGACTATTTTGAATTTAATTCACAATACTATAAAATACTTTTTAAAATGTCACTTTGTTTTCTCGGGAAATAAATTCTTTGTTGAATTTTGCTGAACGTTTTGGTTTTTGCTCTTTTCCGCTACTTAGTTTAAGTCAATCCATTTGTAACACAAAATTATCGGAGATTTTCTGCAATACGCATTTCTTTGAAATATTTAAGAAAACTTCAATTTGTTTAGAAAATGTTGTAGATCAATAACTGTTTTCATTTTGAGAATATTGCTGAATATTTGATATGTCCAAGATAGCATTAGACTTTAGTATAACAAGGTGTACTTACTGACAAAGCTCGTGAAACCTACATTTCATTGTCGGTACCACAACCTGCTAAGTATCATGTGATTAAAGAATGTGTCTTGAAGGGATATGAGTTGGAACCTGAGGCATATCTCAAGACAACGGTATAGGAACTGTAGAAAATAAGCTGGACAGACCCATGTCGAAGTTGCAAGGGAAAAAGAACAAATATTTGATAGGTGGTGATAGGTGGTGCTCATCCAAGAAGACTAGTCAAGATGAAGATAGCCTCAGGCAGTTCATATTAGTTGAATAATTCAATAATTGCACCCATAATGACCTCAAGATCTACCACGATGAACTAAAACTCCAAAGGTTTCAAAATGTGCTCGTATTGCTGATGCGGAATCGTGACTCACAAAGTTTTATTTGTCAATAAGCCTTCCTCTCTGCATGTTTTCGGTAGAAGGCAATCTCAGTCTCACACGAGCACTTTGAAATCTTAATCTAATACAACTTCTGATGAGATTGTTCAGAAATATTTGTCTCTTCTTACGTGCATTTATTGCAAGAAAAGGAGGAAAGTTATTTCAGATTCCTGCATGTTAAAAAATAAGCAACATAATAAAGACGGAGCTATTATACATACTCTTATTTCAATGATGTCAACATCACATTATCACAGTTGTGTATTGAATGCATTACATGTTTATGGTTAAAAACCCCAGTCTGATTTCTATGAAGAATTATGAACCATTTATGTCGATAACACTTGTTGATTATTCTACCAAGTCTATCACTATTGAAATGTTAAGGGACACATGATATTCTCTGAGTTCATTAATATCCTGTTCTTTGCTATTTTCTGAGAAGTCTTCTTCTAACGAAATTGTTCTTATTCAAGGAGTAGAGAGCAGTTTTGTTAATGTTCCTCCCCAATGTATAATTTGTTACTGACTTTGTCTCACGACACTGGACAGTCGGAATAGTCACGTCTTTACCCATCGAGGATATTAATTTGCAACTATGCAATCTTCTAGCTTGAGATAAGGTTGTGGAAAATCACGTTCTAACTGAAAAGCCTAGTTTGGATAAAACAATTCGATCATACTGAAAATTCAATTCCAGTTTTATACCCTAGTTGTGCAGTTACTAGAGCTATGACAAAAAGAGCTCTTGAGACTGATGTTGATCAGGAACATATTCCCTTAGCTTATATATATATATATATATATATATATATATATATATATATATATATATATATATATATATATATATATATATATATATATATATATATATATATATATATACATTTGATCAGTCGTTTGATGGGGACACTTTTCGCCTCATATAGATCTTCAAGAGGTATTGAACACATTGGTCCTATTGTTACTTTTATTCTAATCAGGTTGACATAATACAATCACTCGTTATCGAACAGGAACAAGTCCCTGATATTTCCTGTCTGTACCAAAGGGCTAACTGCGATGCTGAAGTCACGCAAGTACCAGTTTGTTATTGTGTAAAAACAAGGGTTTCCTTATGAGAGAATGGAGACCACCAGAGATACCCGTTGGTGAGGAGAGGTCAGTGAAATATAAAATGTAGGTCGTAAGACATCGTCAGGAAATTCATGATCGAGCCCATGACACTCCGTTGACAGGGAATTAACGGGTCATTAATGCTTATAAAAGATATTAATTCTTTTTACCGAAACTTAAAAGTGATGTTTCTAAATAATATAGTGCTTGTCACACTTGTCAAATATTAGGAAACCCCAATCAGAAGAAACCTAAATCCCATCTTGCAATCATTTAGAAAAATACTGATCGGGAGATTCCGTACACTTTGAAGATTGTGATTAGGTCATATTGCTGAGATACACAAACTGATTGGAAGATTACTCTTCTGATCTGTATCTCTTCTTTCAAATATAAGTTGTTAAAGTTGCATGATATAAATACAAATGAAAGGAGTTTTCAGTATGGTAATACAGGTCTGGCTCCCTTACCCATAACTCCAAATGATCGTCATTCTAAGTACAATTGTTCTTATACAGTTTAATAGACAGTAAGCGAATCTGAGTACATCATCAACACTCCTGGGAGGTTAAAACTGAATGAAAGGAATTTGTTGGCAAAGATAGTTATGGTAATCATTCAATCACTTTAGTTGTACTTGTCCCATAATAAATGAAATATGTAAACAGTGGCATACAACTAGGCTGTAGTGACTTTAGTTTAACTGATCTTCGGATATCATAAATATTTAATAATTTGGTCCAGAAAATGTCACGTCTAACAAAACAGTTGTGATGAGACAATGATCTTTTGTTTCCAACACGAACTAATAAAATCTAACCTGACATTTAAATTGTAGATTCTAAACATGGGAAACAACATCCTTAAAGGATGAATCTTCTCAAACAGAAATATTTGGAAAACGATGTCCATAGAACCAAGGAAAAGTTACTGGTGTTCACCTTGATTTCTAGTACTGAAACAAGATAATACTTCCCGCATGTGCACCGACTAAAGAAAAGTAAACAGTGTCACGAAAACATGTTCATTTCCAATGCCAAGAATCGATGACCGCTTTGATAAAATTGGAAATGCAAATTATGCCACCAAGATTGACCTTTTGAAAGGATCATGGTAAAGTATATTCAAGGAAATATGAAAAAAAAAAACAATTTTGGCATTCGCAACTTCAGATAGACTTCCGTAATATACAATGATGTCGTTTGATGTGAAATGTTCACCTTCAAATTTCCAGTATTTTATGATCATGATAACATCTAATGTAGATAACTGCGACGCTTACATTAAAGTCTTAAATTCGGCGAGGAGTTCCCTGTAAGAGTTCTGAAAAATGGAATGATTTGTCTCAGATAATTCCCGTCGCGTAACTTAAAAAGTACCTTGGGTTGTTTAAGTAGCCAGGAAGGTGTTTCAGAAACGGACATGTTTTAAATTGTCCAAAAGTTAATTTTGTATTATCAGGGTTGGAAGATATTCCAATCCCAAAAGTAAGTAAGACCACTGGTTTCTTTTTGATATTATGGTTTTTTGATTTGGTTTGAAGTATAAACGTAAGAGCAGAGTTCAAAGCGTTTGATTTTAACTTGAGGACATATTGTATAGATACTATTTCTCCACGAAGTGATAGAGATGGCTCATTCGCTTCAGCTAAGAGGCTTTCACATTTGAATATCCTAAATGCTTTCAGAGAGAGTCGTGTTACTTGGTGGTGTTTTTGGTCAAGCATCTTCCAGTATGAAGTGTGTACTAAACCATAAACTCACAACCATAGTCCAATTTGGAGTAAGTAATGGTTATATATAGGCTGAGAACGACTTTATATCAGTACACCAGTCAGTATTCGCTACCACTCTTAGTAAATCGTGAGCTTCCATGCATTTAGTTTTCAAGTTCTTTATGTGTGGAATAAAGGTTTGTTTTCTTTCGACGACATTGCTTGAAAACTTTGTTTCTTCGACAACTGGTATATGTGTTCCCTCCAGCGTGAGCTTAGGCTGATCGTGATGATTCGTAACTGACAGAAATCAATGCATACTGTTTTGTAGGATCAGGACAAATCTGATGCTGCCTTTATTAGAGGAAATCACGCTGTAAAAGTGCACTTGCAACATGGTGTATATATATTTTCAGCCGAAATTAAGGCAATATACTTTGCTTTTAAAATATATCAAAAGCAAACATATTTTAAACTCCGTCATCGTCTCCGATTCATCAGTACTTCAGTCACTACACAATAGGAAATTGGAAAACTAACTATTGACCAATATTCTCATCAAACATGCCGAGCTGTGTACCTGTCACAATATAGTATAATGTTGGTTACCCAGCTATATCGGTATTAAAGGTAATGAAAAAGCAGATCGCGCTGCTAAAATGGCCCTAACTCTACAACCATCTGATTTACCCGCCCCCCCCCTTCAACCCCAATCCCCCACTAACTTTAAACATAGCATCAAACTGCCAGGCGATATTGGCTGATGCTGTGAACAACAAACTCCATGCGATCAAACCAACACTAGGCGATTGGCTTCCTGTCTACAGAACCATCCGTTCGGACGACGTGTGTGTATTTATTTTTCATTTTTAACATAGCTGTAACATTTTTTCAGTCCGATCGCTACGATATCTGTATTGTAGCAGTTTATAGCGATGTCCAGTGTAGCAGTTTATAGTGATGTATAGCATATGGACATCATGCCAAAGACATGTATTATCAGACATGTACCACCCAATCACATTATCCTGAAGCCATGCCGACCAATCCTAACACTAACATCTTAATGCTGAGCGCCAATGGAGGCGCCTGCTAGCCCCATTTTATAAGTCTTTTCTGTGACTCGACTGGGGTTTAAATCCAGGTAGGACGCTCTAAACACTTAGGCCACTGCAAGATTTTGAATTGGCAATAGTTATAAAACCCACTCCTACATATTAAAAGGCGGAGACCCGCCTGAGTGCAACGAATCCTTCACTGTGAAGCACTTTATGATAGATTATTTCTATCTCCAACTGTACTACAATGTTCAAAACGTGAAGAAACTACTTGATACGGTAAATGTGTCTTGTATTTAAAATTGCTTGAAGGAAGTTTATATTTGTTCAAAAATTTAACTTGTGTGCGATCCTATTTATTTTGAATATTTTAACGAACATACATTCTGTTAATCGCCCTTATTTTGTTTTACTATCTTATAATTTACTAAGAACATTTGCTTCCACCGTTGGTCGGGAATCCTCTTATATTTCCATCACATTGCTGTTGTGCTGCATACTTTTATCGCTCTTTTCTTTTGAAACGTTTTCGATTTCTTTGATCATATAACTCCTTTGTGGCAATATTGAGCCTTAGAGTGCCGGTGCGCCTTGAAATTAACGATCAGTCAATCAAATTAATGCAAATAATCAATCAAAGCTTAGGTAGATAACTAAACAAATCACTTGGAAACCATTTGGAAACTGTGATCGATCAATGATGTAAATTTGACAATTAATTCAGGTCAAAGTTAATTTTGTGTTACATATATATATATATATATATATATATATATATATATATATATATATATATATATATATATATATATATATATATATATATATATATATATATATATATATATATATATATGTATGTATGTATGTATGTATGTATATATATATATATATATATATATATATATATATATATATATATATATATATATATATATATATATATATATATATATATATATATATTATAAGGATAAATTATTAAGCAATGTAAGCACACATGTCTCGTTTTCAGTTCGTATCTATGTTAGTGGTATTCTTCTAAAATCAGCAATGCTATGAATAACTGGGTTCAAGATGAATAGGTTACAATGAACATAACGTGAAGGCTACCCCTAAATAATTTAAAACTCTCATAATTACCAGGGCCGGCTACCAGCGCTATTTCTTGGATGAGCAATTCATCTGTTGATAAATTGTCTCTCATCTAATATCCTGCTAGCAGTCTATTATTCTTATCTCTGTCAGTGCCAGGCAGACTATGGTTCCATTTCCTCGTAATTGAGACCCAATTGAATCTAAAGAATCAATTGATGGGTTGTCTCTAAGTACCAGCAACTCTCTTTTACATACTTTGCTGAGAGAAATGGAAAATATAACAGTTGTTCAAGCTATCACAATTCGTAATCAATTTCCCGTTTCCGAATAATTTCTTTTGGGTAGTCTCGTATGATTTGCTTTCATTACAATTATAATAGAAAAGATTTTAGCACTGCTAAGAGAACCAAAATTTCTGACACGGATGGTGTTACATTTAGGTTTTAGTATCTGTCATTTACTGTGTATGTACACTTATTTTACAAAATAAAAATAAAAATCATTTGAACATCAAATGAAGGGACTCTTAAGTTTACAAAGAGAAAGAAAAAGGACAAATAATACAACACGACTAACTGGCACTAACATCATAACTACTGTGCAAGTTGCAAAGAGTCAATAAAGTAACGCCTTGTTGCTCGTGCTTCCTTTAATTTTTCATTTTATTCATATTTTGATGTACATAAAATAAACAAACGAACCGATAAGTGTTGTGTGGAACATCTTGTAGGTATTGACGTATCTATTAACAGAACGTGTTAATATGCTCAAATAAGCAGTTATGCAAATAATGCACTCTATTCCGCACTTTAAAATCTTTCCTCTAATTTATAAAATATTTAGTACAAATATATTGTGCAGCTGACGTTTTCGTGTTGATTATCACATCGAAAATATAGAAAATGAATATGTACAGAAATCAATTGTCTATGATGAACAGATAAAATATGGATGCCTTTTAGTTTAATCCTTTCAACATGTTGTGTTGTTTAATTTCTGTAGCTAACTCTATAAAGTGGCGTGACTGATAGTTTGTTTTCTGTCACTAGTCATCCCCATTTGTTTCTCTATCAAATATCGTATGTCTATATCTTGACGTACTCAGAGTACGTTCAGGTTCAAGAGAAAAACTAATTGGGATGGTGCAGTCAAAACAAACATGTCGCACGCTTTGAGATCCTTTGTGGAGTTTTCATTATTGGGGTTTACCAGCCAAGTCCATGAGTATGCAACTAATTGCTTATTGAATGACATAATCGATAATGTTTTGCCATAATATTTTAAACGCATCTTAAAAATATGTTTGCAAATCGATTTCATGGTCATAATATACATTATTTATTTTCAACTAACGTTGGGTTAAAATGTGTTATTTAAAAAATATTGCATTTCTTTATATTTGTAAACAACAGTTTATTTTGTTTTTCTATGATCAATCCGATCGCATTAGTTATTATAGGGACCAGATTCAATATAAAGCGATTTTAGTTTTCAACAGGATTACTTACATTATCAAGAAATGGACAAATATTGTTTTGACTCCACATGGAGATTAATGTTAGCAATCGTAAAAGAAAACAAAACTCTCAACGATAGATAATACGATGCGCTTAGCGTTTGTCAAGGCGTTCTATCGATTTTCAATGTTATTTACACACAAACTTCTATACGATTATGTTAAACTCATGCGTTGATTCCAAAAATGTATATAATATGATCAGGCAACATGAATATGGTGTATTACATAAAAGAAGCAGATGTTTCACGACGAATACATATTTTCAGACTTGTCATAAACATTAAGGTATCTTTCACAGGTACAATTAACATTTTATTAATGAGGTTTGTCATAAGATCAAAACATACAGCAGCAACATTTATGAATGGTTATGAAAACTTAATATTTTCATTAGGAACTTCATTTTTGGAAGGGACTGAAAGATATTAAACGAACAGATTTGAGATATGATCTCATTGCACTGAAACATAGTATTTAAAATGTTTGTTCTTGTGAATATTTCAAATATGTTGAAATACGTTCCGCTTTTACCTCATATTTGCTAAATGAACATACTTAAATGATGATACAAGTTACAGGACTTTACCCTTTGTTATATTTTGTTTTATTACTAAATTTATATTTGCTATAAAGAAGAATAACAACTAGATAACAATTCGAATCTTGTAGTAGTATTTAGGTCGCTGTGAGTTCAACATCTACATAAGCTTTCTTCGAAATGACCCCTGTCAGAAAGATATTGAGGTTTAGTATAAAAACTCTCACAACAAAGAACTCTCATATTTAACTGGAATGACTCCGGTATTTCTCTCTAACACTAGTAGATCGTTCTTTGATGAAAATATAGTTTCATGTAACAAACGTATAGTTAATGCTGACTTAAGCAAAGTTGCATTTAGGGTTTCGACAACTATTAATGGAACGTATATTGCCTAATTTATCTGACTGATGCAGTCAGACTGACGAGACATTTTCGGAGCACACCATTAAGAATATTTTATGTCAGTGTGGTTATACTAAACTATTTCCATAAAATAGGGATACAACGTGACGTGCTTTATCTTACGCACTACATGTCGGCCAGTTCAGACTATTTCCACTATCACGTCGTGTCCAAATATTTACTGACCGGCAGAAAGATATCAACATAGCTGAGCCTTTTATACTGCTTTCTTGGTTTCGAATGACATGCGTTGTGGATATTTATTTAAATTCTTTACACAGTATGTTTTCCCTCGAACCATATCAAATTGTCGATGTGTGTCCGTTTGGTAATGACTTATGCTGCCAATCTGAAACATAATGAGCACTTGTCTGAACGGGACAAGTTAATTACGTAGAAATTCAGTATATAAAAAAACAAAAATGCGGTATCTAGTGTACGATTCATTAGAAAAGAAAAAAAGAAAACCTTGTCATTATTGATTTAGTTATTTTAGTGTCCGCTGATCCGACTGTCCTAAGGAAAAAGTGATGCAAGGAAAGAGTGCTGAAAAATAGATATCTTTCTCAAACAAGAACTGACTTTTATTTAGGTTTGTAAAGTGAAGCATTATCGTTAAAAAATTGTTTATATACCTCATTAGATATTTGACCGCTTCAAGCTGCGTAAAGTTAACGATCCAATTTAAGCTCTGACAACACCTCAAACTAATAATGTCAACCGATATGATATGCATAAAACTGAGTGCTATGGTTTTACTATGTAAATTGACCAGGAAGAATTCAAGCGTTATTTCATGCTAACGAGAGTGATGACATCGAGATTATCTAATACAATTTGATTGCTTGTAAAGTATTTATCGCTTAATATGATAGTTCAAAGCCGTGTCAAAAAGCCCAATAAATTTTTTCGATTGGATTTGGTTACACAGTATGACTACAAATTACAACACGCACACTTTAAAACCAAAATAAAAGTAATAAGATTCGTTTCGATAAATAAACAATGCTTTACGTGATTGTCAATAAGCCTCTCTCGGAATATGTTGACACGAAAGCGAATACGAAACCAGTCTAAAATGGAATATTTATAATTGTACTTCTATCCGAAAGTCAGATAAAAATGATGGATAGAGAAGTCATTGCTATTAATCCAGAAATAATGAAATTTATTGAACTGAAAATGTTCTGAAACAAAGGCAGATCTTATATCAAAACTAAACAAACATCGATAATGTGCACATATTTCATGAGAAAAAATAGAACGAATACTAACAACCTATAGCTTTGCTTGCTTTAAACCCCCAACATATATGGTATGGAGTGATGGCTTTGATTGTTTTGAACCTCCAGCATATATGGTATGGAGTGATGGCTTTGATTGCTTTAAACCCCCAGCATATATGGTATGGAGTGATGGCTTTGATTGCTTTAAACCCCCAGCATATATGGTATGGAGTGATGGCTTTGAACCCCGTGCATACATGGTATGGAGTGATGGCTTTGATTGCTTTAAACCCCCAGCATATATGGTATGGAGTGATGGTTTTGATTGCTTTAAACCCCCAGCATATATGGTATGGAGTGATAGCTTTGATTGTTTTGAACCTCCAGCGTACATGTTATGGAGTGATATCTTTGATTGTTTTGAACCCCCAGCATGTATGGTATGGAGTGATATCTTTGATTGTTTTGAGCCCCCAGCATATATGGTATGGAGTGATAGCTTTGATTGTTTTAAATCCCCAGCATATTTTGTATGGTGTGATGGCTTGATTGTTTTTGAAAACCCAACATACATGGCATGGAGTGAATGTTTTGATTGTTTTAAGCACCCAGCATGTTTGGTATGGAATGATAGATGTGATTGTTTTGAACACCCAATATACATTGGTGTCAGTGTTTTGATTTCTTTAAACACCAAAAATATATATTATGGAGTGAGTGCTTTGATTTTTGTTTGAACATTCAGCATATATGGTACGGAGTGATTGATTTGATTATTTTTAAAAATAATACATACATGGTTAATCATCTTAAGCATCTTTCATGGCACAAGAAAGGTCAAGAAGAAATGTCACTCATGCGATGTTTAAGTGACTTTAATTTCGACGTATTGATAACGTTTCTCATGTAGAATAGTTTCATCCAATTTGGCACGAACTAATTTTCGTAATTGTCCAGACCAAACGTCATTTAATTCAATAAAACCTATTACATATCTGACAAAGCGTAAAGCTAGGACATAATATTTTAACGATAACTAAAATACTCAATCAAATATAATTCAGTCCTGTGTTCTTACTAATAAATAATGCATCATAACGTCCTTGAACGACAATACAGTTGATCAATATAATAAAATGTAATGTATTAGACACAGGTGAATGAGCAGAGCAAAACCTAATTGGTTAAACCTATTTCTTAAATGTACGGTCTTGTCACGGAAGTAGGTAGATATATACACCATGCTCAATCAGCTCTATATCCTTAGATATTTTGCAAATTTTGCTACCTTCGTGTCTTTTTACTAATTAGAATATCATGTATCTCTATAACATTATCTTTCTAGGTGCAAATTCTAGACTTGATATAATTATTTCTGTGTTTATTGCGTTGGTAGCCTATTTGTAGTTATGTTAGGTCAAATGACGGTGTTCTTCTTTAACAATTTTCTAAGTTGCGTAATTTTACATGATAAATTTTACACCCAGTTTTCTTCGTATTGTGCCGCAAGCAGTTAGGTGTAATGATGTACGATTTCATCTCTGACACTTCGGTGGATGCACTGGGGGAAAAAAGTATATTTCCGGTTAATATTGAATCACACTGTCTTCGTATTGTGCCGCAAGCAGTTAGTTGTAATGATGTACGATTTCATCTGTGACACTTCGGTGGATGCACTGGGGGAAAAAGTATATTTCCGGTTAATATTGAATCACACTGTCTAACAAGCAGTTTCATTTTGAAATGATTCAGAAACTTACAAAACAAATGTTAATTAACATTTTAAGAATTGCAATGAGTTGATTGTAAACAAGTCAAAGGCATTAGTTGTTTATTTTTCCAAAGCAAATGAGTGTAACCTTTAATGACATTATCAATTATTATCTGTGAAGTGTTTAGAAATGTGATCCAATAATAGTTTCTCTACTTAATTAGCAGCTCGATATACATCTGTCTCTACTGTGATTCCCGTAGGTTAAATCCTTCTGTCTTTGTACCCAGTAGACAGTAGAGAAATCCAGAGAAGGTCGATCTTATTAGTCATGACGTCGGAATTCACAATTACAAATAACCTGGCAGCATACAATTTGATCGTGATAAAGTAACGTGTTTGAGTGACTTAAAATCTTAAGGAAAAAAGTGAACATTTTCTGTTTTACATATTATTTGAAAGTATATTGGACCAAACCGGCATGCATTTATAGAGTAACGAATGAAGTTTGCAAAAACCGTTAAGGATCACTCTACATTGTATGCACCGTAACCTTGCAATATTCACCGCTTCTGCGTTAGGATATGATATATCGTCTATGGCACGGTCACATTCACAAGTTTTCGTATTGCTAAATAACATTAGTGAAATCGGTTGTATCATTTCAGTCTGCCCATGTCTAAGATAATTAAAATTACTCTGAACACGTGCACGATCTGGAGGTACATACCGCTTGCTGGCTTGATCTCGATGTAGAAATGACCAGGAAAAGGATTATAACGACGACACAACTTAAATTGGAAATATTATAGACCTTGATTTACCATATATATATATATATATATATATATATATATATATATATATATATATATATATATATATATATATATATATATATATATATGTTCTCGAAACTGTAATTTTCAACCGTATTGAAAGAGTTTGGGTCACAATATATGCAGACATATTTGCCAACAGATGAACTCACGGAAACAGAATCTATACGTCTTCGTGTCCTATACAATTACCCAATTATGTCATTTTTCGCCAAATGTTGTTGTTGTTCTTGTAGGATTTAACGCCATTTGTAGGCATATCTTGTGCCGACACATGGTGGCCACTATAGCTGGTAGAGGAAGATCCCTGGAAAACCCGGCGAAGAACCCCGGAGAACCCTTGAAAACCCCGCGAAGAACCGCCAACAAACGAGAAGCTACTGCAGGCTTTCTCGCGTACCCACGTAAGCTTAGCCTGAGACTCGCACCCACGCAGGCTGAGATGAAATGGCAGTGATCCGGAACGGTGAGCGCTTTAGACCATCCGGCCATTAAGGGCCCCTTCGCCAAATGTAGTCTGCCGATTCCATCAACATCAACAAATAACATGGCCACTGTCTGAAAGCTAAATAAACGGGTTAAGAACTGGATAGTGTTGGTTCATTAAAGTTGAGTCACTTTCTCTACATTTTTCTAGTGAAGATTATAAAGTGTATTGATTAACTTAGAATCACTGATCTGCATTTGTACGGACATTAGACTATCTTAGGGCCTTCATTTAGCACTTATCTAAAGGGAATAGAACTCGAAAAAATGTTGACCATATAATTATATATCAATCCATTGGTAATCTGTAAGAAGTTAGCACGAGGTACTGATCTTGCATCAGCTACGATGGCCGGAAGCTTAGTTTTATTTTTAGAACGAACTGTGCGACTTTCATCCGATTTATTGGATGTCTATCGTTTCGTTATAGTCATATTTGATGTCATGAGTGAGATAGATTTGCTACAAATCTGGAAGAGACAACTTCTTTATCATTTTATCTATTCTCGATGTAATATTTGTAAATTAATCAAAGGAGTCATGAACTCTATGATGAAATTTGTTCTTGTTATTGTCACGGACGTCATCGTCTTTCTTCCTTGGTTCATGTGTTCCTTTTTAATTTTCAATTTCAGCGTCTTATATTGAAACTAGAAATCTACAGGTAGGAAATGTGTCCATCCCTGATTAAAATTATATCACATATATGAATAATATTATCAAACTACTGCTAGTACTTCCTGAAACACACCAACAGACCATTATATACTTTCAAGGAAGACAACTTACAGCAAAACAATTTAGGTTTATCATCGTGGCTTTACTGAAAGGAATATACATTTTACCGGTCATTTACATGGGCTTATTATTTGGTTAATTTATACATATTTCTCTGACATATTGCTTTATTTTCATCGTCTGATCTTCCTCCACCCCTTCTCTTTGCTTTAATCATTTTAATCATAATTATCATAATTGTCAGCATTACTATGAGCATCGCGGTCTTCGTTATTTTCCTTATCGGTATCCCTCTCTCTTCCTTGTACTAATTTTATTCGTTATTTCGCCCAACACTGTTATAATAGGCTCGCCTGGGGACATTGGTGAATTGACACTGCAGCCTTTTCGTGACTGCTTTAAATAGTCTGTAGTTAATTTGAACGCCCATCGATGGAACTCTGCTACACGCGGTAATAGAATTAGCTTAGGAAGCGCATTCAGAAAACTTTGTTACACGTGCTTGTAGAGAATTAGTTTAGAATGCTTTGTTCACCACCGAAAATATATTATAAAAATATTCTTGTAATTGTTAGAATGTTTCATAGAGAGCCATACTGTAACAGAAAAAGCCATAAATATATTACTTTGAAAAGGTAGAGAGTAAAGAAATATCTCAAAATCAATTTGATTAGCCCCAGACGAAATTTGTTGTAACAATATTAACATATACAGTGCAAATTAACTTATCTATATCTAATTGCGGACTTAAACCTAAATCCTAGACAACAAGTTTGGTTTCAAATTACATATATAGTTTTAATAAATTAAAAGGACGCGTTGTTGAACTATTTAAAGGGTACTGAATATTGTAAAGATATACGATATCTACAGTGAAATGTGTAACCCACTAACATTCATTACGTGCAAGGATCAGATTCCCCAGGATATAAAAAATATATATTTTGACTGATGTTGAGATTGCTTTATCCAAGAATTGCTTAGTATAATCGATTGCAGTTATATTACCTGTGTCAGCGCTTGTGTTGCTTTGAAGATGTATTACTAACTTCTAAACCGCTCCGATGGCCTAGTGGTTAGAGCGTCCGCGTCAGATGCGGGAGCTCGTCGGTTCGATTCACGGCCTAGTCATACCAAAGACTTACACTAACAGCTGCCTCTCTTGGCGCTCAGCATTAAGAGGTTATTGTTAGGACTGGTCGGCATGGTATCAGGATAATGTGACTGGGTGGGACATCATTCCACATGTCTGCGGCATGATGCCCCAGTGCTAGACATCACTATAAACTGACACACTGCATACATCGTAGCGACATGACTGAAAAAGTGTTAAAAGCTACGTTAAAAATCCAAATCACACATCACACACACACTAACTTCTATCTTACCTCTGAGCACACACAATAATGATTAGACAAGTTGCACGACTTGCAACCCATCATGTGATGGTAGACTCCGCAAAGTAATGAAACCCTTTGGCGGTGACATACATGCTTTCTAAACCTGCACAAGAACGTTGGAACACTCAATAAAGTCCCAGATACACAGCAAGAGCACAGATTTTGTTCACATCAAACATATATTCCAAACACTGGTTAGCATATGAATGCTTCATTAATCGTTGCATGCAAATAAAATTAAAATTCAATTAAGTGACTGTTATTTCATTCATTTAATTATTTAAAGTTTTCAACAATTTGGGTAATCGAAATATTTTTAGCAAAGCTGAGATATTCGTCATTTTGATATCAAAGTTTGTTAAAGCTATAGCATATCATTTTTAAGTGAGGTGGTGTAATTCTTATTGTGACCGATGTCAGTGCTATTGATAACTGACGTCAATCGAACCTTTGAGGTTTTATACTATTACATAGCATTTGATCACCATGAGGTACATTAACCTGCAATAGTGTTTTCAATAAATCGTCCGAGCCTTTATCCCAGTTAAGTTCGCATTCTGGACTTAGAATTTTAATAAACCGACACACTATAAGTTCTTGGAGTTACAACGTATAAATCTTGCTGTTTTATTTTTGCAATTTATTTCTTCCAAGTAAGGTCAGCCCATTGTCTTGTTGTAATGATTGTTAAATATCCACAAAAATAATCCCATTGCTTTCTATTGAAATATGCATCAGTATGGCATATCTCGCGCCGTTGTTCAGTTTTTTAAAATTATATTTACCTCTGCGAATCGATACAAGTCATCAATTATAGAATACCACACAATGCACATGACATCACATCAACAATGATTTCAAAACTTCGGCGTGACAAAGTCCAGAAGTGCATTGACACGTTCGATCTAGTTTTAGGCAAACGCATTTGAGTGCATCACATAGTAAGCTGTCTGTAAGCAAAAAATCATGATGTGTCTGTTGATTCTGGAACATTAACTGTAAAACAGGAACTTTATTTGTCAACTTACTTTGTTACTTAAAGATTGGCTTTTACGATTTGATGAGCTAAACGGAATTATTTGGAAACGTGCATGTTCAGCGTTGTGATTATTCAAAACTGAAAAGCTTTTGTTCCTTCTATTAATTTTACACACGTATATGGAAATCATTAAAAGATGATTTATTTCGAGGATTGTTCGGTTTACTAAGATTATTTAATTTGACCTACAATGAGATACATCCATCTATTGTTGGTCTTTATAGTCAGAAATATCAACTATGAGGGCGCAAGTCCTGTTTTAAGTCCAAACGTAATTTGCATGATGTGTAATCGGATGTTGATCATCAACAATATGATCTGATTCGCGATATTTACTCATTTTCAGATGGTTGTAATTTTCTAAAATATTTTTATTGGAGGTTCCGAAAGAATATTAATTAAAAAAAGTTTGGGTTCATGTATTGTGTTTTTAAAAAAAATAATATACAAGGCCCTATATGTTTAATGAGTGACATACTAAAACTGAGCAAACAAAAATACACGAATATTTAGTCTAGTACTATCTTATCTCGAAGCAATAGTATTAGAAACATTTTCTGATTAAAACTTGATTTTACCCATTGAGTAAATTTAACCTTAATTTCTTACTTAAATAAATTAGCTGTTAGTGACTTTAATTTCTGGGACCTATAAAGTTTTACATGGTTACATATCATTTGTCGTTAATCAGATGACAGCATCGTATCTGATTTAGTAACCCACACTCAGACACGCGAGTATCAGTCATTATATGACCTTAGAACAGTGTACGTGTTTTAGGTTAAACGTAAATTGCACCGAAAGGCTACACCACAATTACTTGCACGTTAAATTTAGTTGTCAGAGAATCCAACTTTTTTCAGAAAAAACTGAAATATGTCGAGAATGGGTCGTAATATAGCTTTGGACAAACGTGATACATATGTACCGAATACAAGAACAAACTATGCAACCACAGATCTTAATGTAAGTAGAGCAACATCCTGCATAGTAATATCCGCTATGTTTATCTACCATGGATATGCTGGATCAATAGCGAATCTACGTGATATAAAGACCGTTAGACTGTTTCCAGAAAACGAATATTTGTTTCAAATTGATCGTAAATGCTCCCATGGAAAGTATCGTCTTGTCTAGGTTTGTTTTTATGATTGCTGGAGTGAAAATACAGCATCTGATTCACTGCCTTCGATAGATAATATTGGACAATGGGAACAAGAAACGGCTCTAAACTTCGGGCGAAAATGATGACAATACTTTTACTTGAAAATCCTTTGCGAGCCATTACTACAGCGACATTTGCAAAAATTAATTTATTGCCTTATCTGTAGTAAGTTTTTTGTTTCCGACAGAACATTTAATACAGAAAGAATAATGTCATGTAGCGTCGTCGTGTCCTGAAATAGTTTATGTTCTTCATTATTATGCACAACAAGTTTTATTTTTATAAAAAAAAACTACACTGGGTCGAAATGTATAGGTATAATAATCACACATGTATTGCATATGCAATACATGCATTAGAACTGTATGGTCCAGATTTGTAAAACAGACGAAAGTTGACACACCTGTTAATATGTAGTTATAACTTATGTAACGCAGATATGATATATGCAATTCACACATACCAACACACACAGTCAGTGTGTGTGTGTGTGTGTGTGTGTGTGTGTGTGTGTGTGTGTGTGGATATGTTTATAATTAATATATACCAGCTATTACTTGAAATGACTTTCTTCCAACATATTTCTATGTAAACCAAAAATATGTTTTCATATATAACATTTAATATTTATTTGACACCACATATATGCAACTTGTGCGTAAAACTTTATATGCTACATACATGTTGTCAACTATGGTTTTCAAATATTAATACAAAATATATTTTGTACACCCGTGGCATCTATTGTATTCTATCCTTCACACCAAAGTAGACGGCGTAGCGTTGTCGATAAGAACGAGAAAACAGGCGACCTTACGTAAAAATAAACCGGGGATACGTGATTACAATTCCTCCTCTAAAGAATTTTTTTGATGAACATATTTATTTAGCGATAGTCTGTTTTGTTGGAGACAAAGCGAAATAAGGAAGAAAAAACAAAGAAAACAGCCCATGGCTATCCTAGGAATTGAAATGTTTTAAAATGTACATAAAGACAAATGATGTCAATGGCGTTCTAACATCAATTTATGCAGCACAACTCTCCGTATTAATCAGGTAGCAGGCCATGCAAGATTGACGAAAACAAATTTTAATATGCTATGAAAAATGAACCTTAAATTACATAATTCGCAGGACAACAGTAAACGTACTTTCAAACAAAACGAAAGAGCCACAGACTGGTTTTAAACTGATTATAAAGAACCAATAGACTGGTGTTTGTTTGTTAAATGGGTATAGAGTTTATAACCCAAATGCTGAAAATACAATTAATCGGTTTTATTTTTTTGTTTGTTTGTGGAAAGTTTGACCGTAAACAGTGTATATGGTTTACATAGTAGCAAAAAATAAAATTTAAAAAGGTGATTTGAAAATATTTTTAAACAATATCTAAAGGTATTCCTCATGATGTTCTTCAAATAGCAAAACCCACACAGGCCCGTCAAAACCAAAACTATAAACGCAATTGTGGTATGTTAACACAAAAGTGTGAAACTAGTGATACTCTTAAATGTGTTCTTCATAATCATGGTATTGATTATTATGGTGACATTTGTTTAAGAAATTTGAGATAACCGCAAATACTTGAAAGACTGTCAGAAATGTTTAGCAAAAAACAAACATTATTTCTCCATCTAAACTTGGCAACGAAAATACACTATTGACCTGCAAATTCCTAGTTGAATAACAATTTATTTACAAATAACCAAAGTACGCTGTATCGCAATTTACTCAGACTTATTAAGTGCGCGATAAATCGCTTTAGAACATGCAAATGCTAGTGTCACAGATATTAATAATTTTAGATAAAATTTATAATTTTAAATAATAGTAATATATCTGAAGAATGGAAGAGTTGCACGTTTTAGAGAGCAGACCTTATCTAATTTTTACACTTCGTGAGAGTGAAAAGTTAATTCAAAAAGATATTTTTCGAATATACTTCAATCTCATTTGCCTAATATCACTTATACTTTCAGATGGGGGACGGGAGTTATCTAAGGCGCACAGCTTTAAGGCATCTAGGATATGTCACATCTGTCGGCGTGCGTTTGAGTCTAGGGCTCGCCTAACATGAACATGTGAGAAAGTTTGCCAGTATCTCCCGTGGGCCGGTGGTTCTTCCTCGTGTTTTCTATGGTTCGTCTTCCATCAGATGTACTGACCGCCACGCATAGAACATTTCTAATGTGCTGAAAAATGGCATTCAGACCAATACGTTTAGATCTGCGCTACAATAATGTATCCATGCCGCGGTTGTTTTTTCTTTTTCTTTTTTTCTTGTGAAGTCCGATCAGTAGAGTGTTGCTTGATTGCACAGTCATTACAGCATTACTGCCTCTGCAGTTTATACCCCCTATCAATTTTACAAACGGAGAGCTTCACGGGTATATACAAAACGGTTAAAAGGTAGTAATTTATTTATAAATTTATAAATTTTAAACCGATTGTCTCCATGGTCTCTAACACTGTTTACATTTCATACCAAAACGGGATTTTTTGCATATAACTAACACATCCGCCATATCTGCGTAGGCGAGTCTATAAGTCTATAGTTTCAGATCAATGAGGCAGCGTTGTTCATAGTTTTCAATAAGCTCAGAATAATTCAGTAAATTTCCGTAACTGTTGTAGTTATATCATTATGAACCGACGTACAAGTTATACCGTTCAGCTATATTTATTTTGCTCACATTTTTTTCGAAATATTAAAACTTGATTTTGCAAATATTGAGTGCAGACAACAGAGTATATATATATATATATATATATATATATATATATATATATATATATATATATATATATATATATATATCGTAAAATCGTAAAAGGAACCCCACCGCTTAACCAAAACGTTACTTTTCCAAAACCACGAAACGAAATACGGCAGGCTATTTGTTTACACATAAACATTCTATTTGGTTTAAAATAAAAACACGATGTGTTAGGATCCCAATGTCAACATTCAGGTTCGAAATAATGAATTAATAAATGAAATAACTAACACTCTTCTTTTAGATTATAAACCATGATTATTTTTGTTTCTTCTTTGTTATATAAATTCCTTATTATTCCAGTAATAGGTTGACCGCTTTGTCGGGGAACACCATCCTAAGGCCACCTTTCAATCAAAACTTGCTTAGTGGCGAGTTGCATCTTTACCGTAAATACCTTTGTAAACAAACTTCAGTGAGTTTTATTTCTGCAGTTTCATTATGCTATCCTCCTGCATACCAGACATGCTTTGAGCCAAATTGTTTTTGATTGCATCATTCCAAGATTTTGTAATTTTTTATACATATTAATGAAAAGTATTTTTAAAAAATTGACGCATCCAGTTTGTTGGTTTTATCATTTCAACTAAATCATTCAATGCCTGCATCTTTCCTGGATTTGTATTGATGGAAAACTCTAGGTGAATATTGTTTAAAAAAATCAGGGATAAATACTCATTTGGAAATGCTGATCCTATCTCCAATTAAATACTGTCAAAACTACATCACTCGCAAAACTGTTTTTAATGAGCTTACAAATTTCTGTCAATTTACTCCTCCCTAAATTCCAGATATCCTTCATATTTCTGAATATAGTTGTATTGACTAGGTTCTGCCGCGTTTCATCCTCGTTTTCCAGTAATCATGTAACCCATCTTATTTTAATATACCTAATGAATGCATACATTTGGATTTAATCCTCGCTCATTCTCCGGGGTTACTAGTATATCAGGTTTAGTTCTCTTTCTTTTCCACCCCACACAAACTTAAATAAGGTACCGTTTAGCTCTGCTTCAATTGCTGCTGATGGATTTGGAAGTGCTGAAAAAAGATGTACGAATACGAGCAGAGGAAGAGTTTTTACAAAAATTACTTTACCTACTAATGAAAGATGTCTTAGACTCCAGATTGACATAATTCTTTTTGCCTTTAATAGATTATTTCTTATAATTAATTTGCACCATTCTTTGTAAGTCTTCAGTTAAATCGATGCCAATAGGTGTAAAGTTGAAAGGAGACCAGTTTAGTTCCATATCGGGACATATTATTTCATTAGAAAATGTCTTGTTTGCAATCCAAATAGCATTTGGTTATGTTATTTACATTTAAGTCTAGATAAATTAAAACGTCTTGCAAGATATTTATAGTTCTTTTAAAGGAATGTTGAGATCCATCGAAAATAATAATAGCGTCATCAGCATACTGATCTAACGTATACTCAATGAAATCAAAGACGAGACCCATTTCATCCGCATTTCGCTTTCAATTTAAAGTTAAAATCTCAACTCCAATAATAAACAAATAAGGCGCAAGAAGAACCCCTTTGACGGCATCCTCTTTCAAGAACAAAACATGATGATGTGTTTCCATCATTGTTTAACACAACTTTTAGAGCTATTACAAAACAGCTTAAATCACTTACAAACAAAATCACCAAAGTTAAAAGATAGTAAAGCTTTTTCCACAAAGCTCCGATTAATTGAATCGAAGGCTTTTTTGACGTCTACCAACAATAATAAACCTTATATATTTTCATTCTCCAGTGGATCACAGATCATAATATATATCCTTGTATTTTTACAATGAATTTACCTTGCACGAATGCTTTCTGAGTATCACTGATAATATAGATGAAATAACTTTTTAAATCCTCGCTGCAATAGCTCCCTAAGCAATCTTATAGTCAATATTTAGGGGTGATATAGGTCTCCAATTTTATAAATATTTTCTGTCTTTGTCTTCTTTTGGTAGACCTATGATGACTCCTTCAGCATGATAATCTGAAACTTGTTCTATAGTATAGTATATCCATAATATTTTGATCTGCATAGAAATTCCTCATTGAGACTTCCAAATTTTTTTATAGAACTCTACAGTGAATCCATCTGAGCCAGGACTTTTCCCATTTTCCATCCGTTTTAGAGACATGAAATGACTAAGACTTTTGCTTACTTATATTATTTATACGTTTCCTTTGTCAACATAGCAAAGGGTTACATAATACCTGGGTGGGTCGGATGTAAGGAGTAGGAAAATACTGTAGTATTATTTATAAATATATTGAAGCAAACGTGCCAGTAGTAGTTGATTTTTTGTTGTTGTAGCAGCAGACTTAATAATTACATTTGTGGTTTCATTCTTCAATAGCTGTTTGCTTCAACCGATTAATGGATATACCTTTAACTTTGCAAAATGTTTATGTCGGAATTCTTGCCTGGAGCATCAGCACCTGTAATGTACATTTCGTACTCAGGAAAATAAACACTTGATCAAGAGGCCATTGCCAAAAAGGTATTGAATCAAGTCGAGGGCAAAGACTTCAGATCCAAAACTTCCTCATTTGACAGGCGAAATTAACACCAGCTTGATGCACACTCCCACCGGATATACAAAATGTATGCAAATATGTTTCTTATAAGTAATGTTAATTACAACTCTTTGTCCGAGCAACGTTCGTAAGAGCACTATCTTTACATAAAGAAACTCAGTGGTTTCTCAACATGTTCGCTAATTTGTTCTAGCTTCTGTATTAGTTAGGCAGTGTTTACTATCAACAGCGTCAAATTTGTTTCGTATTTGTTGCTGAGCTAACATGATCGATGCTATTTCAGAACTGTAAATAAAATTCGTTCATATGTGTCACGGATTTGTGCGCATGAAGTTGCCACAGCGTTGTATTTAAACGTAAATCTAGTAGAAGTGATATTGCATTCATTGCAGGTAGTACTAAAGTGTTACCAAATGTGAACATTATGGTTCTGTCTAACTACTATCATGACGCTTGTTGGATTTAGTTTCTCAATTGACCAACTTTATTTTACACGTGCTGTCGGCATTATGGTTTCACTTACTTCAGTGCGTGTGTTTCGTTAATGGTTCGTATATTTATGGAGAGAGAGAGAGAGAGAGAGAGAGAGAGAGAGAGAGAGAGAGAGAAATATTTTTTAAATCAATATACACCAGACAGTACGGAAAGTGCGATTCTTGGATTATATTGGAGAATGCTTGATAATAGTAGGCAGAATTAATATTTAGTACAATGCTACTATCATACCGGTTAGAGAATTTTGTATTTGTACTCTACGGAGATTCGAACCAAGGTCCGCAGGTAAACGGCACCCATCGCCTTGCCTGCACACATCATCTTTTATTCCATAACGACTAAGTACACATCATCGTGATGAGTGCTTAGTCAGTCGTGATGGGCTATGGGCTTCCTGAACAACAAAGCATACAGCCTGTAAGTTAAATGTCAATTAGCGGACTCGGCCTAACCAAACCATGTATTGATTGTGTTTTGAAAAAGACCTGCACCAATAACGATCAAAAAAGTGTGTATCATTCAGCAGTAGAAGTACGTAATCATCATTTCCAGAACTCTGTCTTTCTGTCACCTGTTTGGATATATTAATACAATATTTTGCTTGACTAGATGACTACATTTTCCACTGTCAGTCAATTGTCACACAGCAAGTAGATGTCATATCAATAATGTATGTTTTCAGTATACGTTTAGTCATATTTCTAAGATCTGAACTGATATTGATCAGCTGGTGTGAAATTTGCACAAAGATGGAAATAGTTGTAACTTCCTGCAATCTCGTGTAAATTATTGTTGTTGAAAATACATACATTATATGTGTGGTGGTGGTTGTACCGTAATAGGCTGCAAGATTATAGCTCACGTCTTGGATTTCTTTTTTAAAATGCAAGGTAAATCGAGGAGTAGTAAACTGAAATCCATATACCAATGAGCGAAAAATCACTTATCTCTTGATCTCACATTATAAGTCTTGATACATATTTATGCATAAGACATCTTACTGATTAAAATATGTAGACTCAAGATAGGTTTGTGATATTATACATGGGAAAATTCAAACAATAAAGTTTAACTTCTTATACTATACTTTGACACTGTTAGTCTGAGAAAGCAATTACTAATTGGTGTTTTGAAAACTTTAAATTGGGCATAATTACTGATGTTAGGATATTAACTGTAATCATCTGAGCAAATCCAATTAAATTAACTTTCAAACTGATGAATTTTCGAATTGAAAATTTGTTTTCAATTAAATTTTTTACAAATGGTTTTTGAAAAAGAAACGTGTTTAAATTGGCGCTGAAATGGTAGAAACTGCACGCCCTCTGGGTGTTCTGGTTATGTGCATGTCAATTGTATTCATTTATTTTCACGACGGATACTTTTATAGCTGGACTCCTCATATGTGTAACCTTGAAGGTGTATAGGCCATCTTAATTCAGAATAGTTTCGTAAATATGTAGTAGAGGTCAAATAATGAAACAAAACTGAAAACAGCACAAAGCAATGACTGAATGGACAATTATAGTCAGTAAAGAAAGACGTCAAATAGTAATTATATTTCAATCCTCCTTAGCATATCGAAAAATTATTAAGATAATTGCTACATGCAAAACGAAAAGCATACTCCGTTTCGATTAATATGGTCCAGTTTGTTCACAAAACTTATTAAAGGATTGAAAAGACATACATATAATTTTGTACAGCACGTTTTATTCACTATTAATAAGACCATCACGCAAATAAACTGAGCTTGGCATTTTGTCAACTATTCGAGAACACGAATCATTACAAGGGCAGTTACTGGAATTTTTTTGTTATAAGGGAGCAGTTATACTGATCTTCGAGAAAATGAAAGAGATTTGTAAATTAATTCCAAAGAATATAGCTGACTGTTGTACAATTTAATATAGCATGTAAACGAGCGTAGAAAGTAAAATCAGTGATAAAAAATAACAAATTTCAATGAGCAATCATGTACAATTCTCTATCAATGCTTTGTTAGCCAAACTCGTTACGTTCGTGATCTTATCAGACGCAACGTGAGCATTCTTTGCAGAATTGCAGAAATGATTTAACAAAGAGAAAGCTTGGAAAAGCAGGATCGCAAAATTGTTTTATGAAGTCTGATTCGAGAACAGGGCACAACTGGGGAAATATGGGATAGTTTTAGATAAGGTATCTCGTCAATAGTACCATGTTATCTGCTTTGTCTTCTGGATGAATTTCTTGTTGGAAGACAGAACACAGCCAAGACCACTAAGCAATATTCAGTGCCATGTATTTCAGTTGATTTCCGCGGTGTTTCGTTATGTAAACAATAGTGGCAGGTTGCCTGCTTGCAAGCCATGTTTGATTGATTCCAGCATTGTGTTGTCTGATGCCTCAACATTTTGACATTCTTCTGCCTTGAAGTAAAGACTCCGTCAACTCTCTACGGCCGATGGAAGGGAGTGATGTGTTTGCTTTCATTATTTGATCTTCTGTCCTATTTACTTGCAAAACTGTATTTCGAGAGCTAAAGCTGGAAATTATTCAACGAGTTTTATACATTTATTAGAGAGTATACTTATCATATAGTTTTATTTTAATGGAAATATCATACTATTAGTAAAGAGTAAGTACTGTCCTTTATTCTGGCTCCAACTATGCATCTTTCAAATGTTGCGCTAAGAAACTCGCAGACATTATTTAAATTAATGACGCTAATTTCCAAACGTCGGTCTTTTCATACACATTAACTAAACAAAAGAACTGTCCTCCCCAATAAATAGAAAATTTGATACAGAAAACACCATTTTCCAACACTAGATGTCCGATGGAAATTTCCATGCGAAGTTACATAGTTCACTCGGATTCGGTTAGACGAGCTATGAGAGCTCATGTGGGGTAAACTATCCATATTCCAAGAAACGTTACCTTTTCCCCAATACCCTTGAGCAATCGATTCGAAAAATGGCCGCCCAAATGTTGACTGTATTAGTAAAACAAAATGTTCCAGAAGACCTTTAAACCTATATAAAAAAGGGCTTTAATTCTTTCTGGATAGAGGTTTCAAAGCATTATATAAAACTAACTATATAATTAAAAACTGTCACAGCCGAAATATTTTAGAAGCAACAGATATTGTCTAGTCCTTATATTTCAATTGATGCAAAAAGTGTCTTAAACCCCGTTGTATCAGATAATCGTTATATTTGTGAATGATTTTGTCAATGATAGTGATTTTTTATTCACGTTAATTTAATAAATTTTCAAAGCTTACTCACAGCTGAAAAATCAGACAAAGAGATTTTTAGATTCAGTTATGGCTCTAATTTACAGCAAACTTCTATAAATATCGTTCTGTATACAATTAATAATAATAAAAAGGATGCAGAGAAGCTTATGAAAAATTGTTTAGAAACTATGAAATACCAAAGTATGGAAGGAAGAAATTTTATTGAATATGTTGGGTTAGAATACAGATTGGCAATCATGTTTCTTTTTACCATATAAAACTATAAAATGTAGAAACCTTTGATGGGTGCAGATTTAATCGAGACAGGCCAACTTTGTATCAGTGAGTTTAAAAACATTGATGCTTTCATTTTCAATGTGGAAAACTACAATGCTCATAGGAGATTTTAATGGGAAAAGTTTGACCAAAGTTGGTTATTGTACAAACAGCTAAAAGAGCCATAGGTATCTGTCTACCTGCTATTCTGGTTTTGAAATTCCTCATTGGTGCCAGTATGAACATGGGCAAGCAAACATACACTTTCTAACGTATATTGCCAAGCAGAAAAGATGATAGAATACAAATTGTTACGAATACTTTGTATTTCAGTCATATATCCTTCTATTCCTATTTTCCTTCTTTCCTCAACTTTCATTTATCATTTAACCGTGACACAAAATAACTGTTTAGAATTGCCTACATTACTTGTCTTAACAAAATATTGTAATAATACTGTCATAATATTTAACATATCACAAGTATGTAACATATTCTTCAGGTCAATAAATCACTTGGAAAAATTCTCGACGGACGGGTAATGAAAATTCACACGGTCGCAGCTAAAAAGAATTTCATGGGCATATTTGGGACAGATTTCCATAAATTGATAGGTTAATGTTCGAGAAAGGATACACCATATGATTAGGCTGATCTGCCGTTACATAATACATTGGCATGACAGAGTCTACGTTGTTTGATCTACTGATTAATCCTAACACATCACATAGACCTATATTTGTCGGCGCATTATGAGACGCCAGTTCTTGATCTGGATCTGTGCAGTTCGCAATTGCATCCGATTTTTAAGCAGGTACATACGGTACTCAACAGATCCGTCAGCAGTTGCTGACCGCAAAATGGAATGGATTCTCATTTAAAACAATCTTTTTAAAACTTGTATTGCACCTTTTCTTGCAATGATCTATATTTGCAAAAAAGTGCTGCGACTTTGACAAGATTAGTAATGAAGAAAAGATTCCATATGTGAATTTAATCTAAGGATCCATTTATGCAGTTCTTGTCTCCAGCAATTGTCTATAAAACATAATCTAATGTGATCGCAACTGGGCATTCTTGGTTGATGACATCAGGTGATCTAAAATTAATTCATTATATATAAATGAGTTTTAACATTTTTTGTAGAATATCTAAAGTAATGCAGTTCAATCTGTGTACCTTTCTTATTCGAAACCAGAGGTAATGTATGTATGCGCTCAAAAACGTTCATCCCAATACGCAACGTTAAGGATTTTTATTGACAGTATAAATAAATGCAGTGTTAATCTGGATAAAATGAATAATCAGTTCATTACGGAGCAGTAGAGCCGGTTTAAAACCTAATGCATTTGATATATGAATACGCAGTTTATCATGCACGCGCGCTGGTTTCGGTAAACTCAGCCAATCCCCAACTACACGAAATTGTCTCCAATTTGTTATATATACACCATTCTTTTCTCAATATATTTTTTAACTTTTTAAAGTGGGAATAACTTTCACAAAACTCGTACGATAATAATCGAATTTGACAAAATGGATGTAATTGAATGTTCTAAAGCATATGCTGTTATTTATATATTTCAGGAAAAAATGACTTAACGTTACCATGCAGTGCTATGCAATAGTTTTAGGTATTACAATATCAATATATCAACAAGTTTTCTTTCCCTTTTACCTTCTAGGGTTTTAGTTTAGTGAATGTGTCTGTACTTTTTCAATCAATATTAATTCTGAAATAGCTTTAATTGGAGTGAAAGATAATGGTTCAACTATTCGTCGACAATTTTTCTGGGTTTACTGAGTTGTACTGATTTCATTTTTTATCGTTCTCGAAAGAAAAGACGCCTTTTATTATGCGGAAATATCCGTATAAAAGTGTTACACACGCACAGTTGATAAAACTAGTTTTGTGAAACATTTTTTAAAATGTTAATGCCATTAGTCCAATACTTAGAGAGAAACCAGTCCTTAATATCCCATGGTTTTTGTAATTATATTTTTGACACAAAGGTATGTTCATTATTTTGTCATTCATAGCGGGTACCGTGCCGTTGTAGCTGTTGACCTTCAATGTGTGTATGCATATGAACGGAAGCGGGCGCGCGTGTATATATTTATTTGTGAGAGACAGTCAGACACAGAGACAGACAATGAGAGAGAACAATACACACACATACTTGTAAATGGCTAGTGCGATTAAATAAGCCCGAAGTATTGTTTCGAGTCTTTTGTCAAGTGAAGGAATAACAGATGAAAACCAACTGAAATTCGATCCAAAACATGGTAACAGTATGAAAATCAGTTGTGCACATACAAGTAGTGAATGGGGGCACCCTAGCCTCAATGGGAATTAGCATTACAGACAGGGTCCCGGCACTCTAGCCTCAATGGAAATTTAACATGGGGAATACAAGCCCGGCACTCTAGCCTCAAGGGGAATTGAACATGGGAAAAAGTCTTGGGCAACTCTAGCCTCAATGGGAATTACCATTACAGGACCCCATGGGACAATCTGGGGACTATGTAAATTTAACATGGGAATAGATTGTGGGTCTGTTGAGCGACAAAAAGGAACAGGGTCGGGACTCTATTTTAATAAGGTCCCGACCTGTGGGGTCTATGGAAAGGGAACAGGGGAGAGGGATAGAACACACACACACACACACAAACACACACATATATTAAATAAAAAAAAGGGTAGGCAATTGAAAGTCGATCTCTTTTCGAGAAATGTGGGTGGCCATGAAAAGGGCCTTTGGGTTTATATATGCCCTTAACATGAAGGGCATCTGTGACTTCTTCTTGTCCTTAGGCTTCGTCTCACTGTAGGACCGTAAATCAGGACTCTTTTGAGGCATCCTTGCCTCTCCACGTAAATCCTACGTATCCATAGGTTGCTGGCGGTCCTATGGACAACTGTCCATTCGGATCGGACATACATCGGTATGTCCGTCCTGAACATCATTGTTGACACAAGGGTGGAAGATTCAACGTCAGTCCACATGCTGAGGCGACGAGAACAGGTAAATCAATGCAGTGAACTGCGCTTATTTATAGGTAGAGGAAGGATTGAAACGGATTGAGTTCATTGACCAATCCAAACACGCGTTACAAAATTCAGGCAGCTCGCATCCAATCCGAAGAGAACAGTCTGTGACGTCACGTGGTCTATATAGATTCGCTACCGCCTGTGTGCAGTCAATCGATGGAGACAGTGATTCAACATGACGGAAACTCAGAAAACGATCCATTGGGGTGCACCAGCAGTGGAGACTACACAAGGGAACCCGGACTTACTTTCAGAAGAGGTACATTGGGATTTTGTGGAATTTCTTACCTCGCAAGAATTTGTTCCGGAACCTTCGTCACCTTCATTACCACACGTGGAGAATTTTAGACAGAGACAGAAAGAAGAATTGGAGAAATTTATACAACGACAAAAGGAAGCGGAACAAGCTTTTCTTTTACAGCAACAACAGCAAGAAGAGGTAAGAAAAAAACAACAACAACAACAAGAAGCAGCAGCAAAGAAACAAGAGGGTGAAAATCAAACGGTCACGGTACTGTTAGACATTTTAGCGGAGTTAAGAAGTCTGAAACAAATGTATCAGACTTCTTTATCACGACCGAAGAGAATACGACCTTCCCGAGCTAAACACGCCAACCCTGTGACTAAGCCTACCGTACCACCCTGAGTGATTTCAACCCAATCATCATCATCAGAAGTAGGCCTCGGCCGTGGCAAAGGCTTAAGGCAGTTAAAGTTGATTGCTTAAACTCACCCCTACACCAAAAACAAAGGCCCTTTTCATGGCCACCCACTTCTCTCGAAAAGAGATAGACTTTCAATTGCCAATAACTCAAAAAAAAACAAACAATAAAAAACCCATTTTACCCCTATAGTACGTGTATATGAGTGAGTGAGTGTAGCTTCTTATTTAAAATCAAAACTCAAAGACACTTACCTTTTTATACCTAATTTATTCTTTTATAAATAGTTACAATCCAATTCACAATTCACAACAGAGCACTTTAAAAAGTACATTCACTTCTTCTGTCTCACTGTTTAGTCTCTCTGTTTTTTAATTTCTTCACCGTCACAGTCTTTTCCTCCTCTTCCTCCTCACTTTCTTCCCTTCTCCTTTTCTTCTCCTGTTTCTTTTTCTGCACCTGTCTGCTATCTTCCTCCTCTTCTTCCTTTGAAGAATCCCTCTCTTCTTCTGACTCCTCTTGTTTCTTTTTTGGGCAGTCTGGAGACCAATGTCCTTTTTCTTGATAATAATAACAGGTATCTTGACTTTTGTCTCTTTTAACCCCTGTTTTCTTTTTTGACGGTCTGGACACTCTGAAGACCAATGCCCTTTCTTCTGACAGATATAGCAAGTATCTTCACTTTTATCTCGAAAGGAAGGAGAGTAGTGCGTCGGCTGGTCTGAAGACAATTTTCTAATGACCCCTCGCAACGCTCTGATGAAACGTTCCATCTGGGTAGTCTCTTCCATCGTTGTGCTCGGCTTGAGAGTGAAATGAATAGTGAAAGGACAAGACACATACCCTTTATATACACTGGTCTGCTAGGACTATAAATTAGTCCATGGTATTTAAATTTTAGTCATTTGACTTTTTTCACTCAAGATGAAACGATCCAATTCATTTGAGAAGAAAGAAGAAGAAAGTAAGAGGCAGAATCGTGATCTATCGCCTCGTACCAGAGCTGAAGTCTTGGCACAAATTCATGCCAGTGATTTTGAAGAGGACATGAGTGAACCAGAATCCGAACCCTCTAAACAAAGTTCACCACCCTTAGTTAACCCTGAAATGTACTATTCCATTCGAGAGACAGAAAAGCGCTCCTCTAAAAAATTTAGAACCACGGCTTACAAATACACGGTGAAGTTTAAAGATTTCAAGTCCGAAGTACCGTTAGAGAAAGCAGAAGGGTTCATCATCGGGGTGTGGGATTCTTTGCTCACCACACTCAAGCGACAATGTGAACCAAAAGAAGACGATCGCTTGAGACTTTCCATACAACACGACGGTTTGAAATCCCCTGTTTGGATCGAGTTTAGCACCCCTGCAGAATTGACTGCTTCTAAAGTCATGGACAAAATTCAACACGTACAACAATCCAATGACCAGTTTGACATCACCGATGGTAAAGCCACAATGGACATGACCCACGTCTCTCCTCCTCAAGGGACTGGACGCAGAAAGATGTTATTGGTGGACGAGCTTCGCAGCACCAAAACAAGTCTCGTCCGAATTCACAACCCTCAAGACCAGATGTGTTTAGTCAGGGCCATCGTGGTGGGACGAACCTATGTCAACAAGAACGACACGGTAGAATGGAAAAGAGAATGGAAAACTATTCGACAATCGGACCGAGCCAAACAACGAAACGAAGCAGAACTCCTGTTACAACAAGCTGGCTTGCCCAAAGACAAACCCTGTGGCATTCCTGAAATGCAAAAATTGCAAGATGCCCTAGCTCCATTCTGCACCTTGAAAGTGCACCCTCAAGAAGTGCGCGGGCCTCTGTTGTTTCGAGGGAAAGACTTTTAGGATGGAAAATACATTCACCTTTATCATCACGATGACCATTTCGATACCATTACCAGTATCACTGCATTCCTGGGATACAGTTATTACTGTGAGAAATGTGACTATGGCTATAAAAATCGAGAGCAACACAAGCATTGGGATCGAAATGCTCAGGATGTTTGGCCTCTCCACCCTGTCTGAGCGAAGGACCAGTCATTGTTCAACTTGTCAGCGCACGTTTGTCAGCCCTACCTGTTACCAACAACATTTGAAGACGCAAGGTTCACAGCAGAAATGTGCTTGTCAACTGCTGAGATTGTGCCCTACGTGTGGACAAGGCATACGTACCAACAGTGCCAAGGCACACGTATGTTCAGGAAAGAAAAAATGTCACATTTGTCACCGAATCGTGGACTTGGAACACGAATGCTACGTGCAAAAGTACCAACCCCCACCAGAGAAAGAGGACGGTCACAAGAAGAAAGGCAATTTCATCTTTTTTGATTTCGAATGCATGCAAGAGACCGGTATTCACATTCCTAATTTCTGCGTGGCTCATCGAACGTGCGAGAAGTGCATTCAGGAACCTATCTTCAGTCATTGCCCTCACTGCAGTAAGATTCCCGGAGGGCGTGAAAAAATCTTTCCAGGACCGAACACGTTAGCTGATTTTGCACAATGGGTCTTAGACCCCATCGACAAGACGTGGAGCCAAGAGGACATCGAACGTTACGGAGATTATCATCGTCATGCCACGGTGATGGCTCACAATTTCTCCGGATACGATGGACAGTTTCTTTTGAGATACTATACGGAACAAGGCACCGAACGTCCTAAAGTCACTTTGAACGGAGCCAAAATCATTTTCATGCAAGTGGGACAAGTGCAGTTTAAAGATTCGATGAGTTAGTTAGCCATGCCTTTGAGTCGAATGCCTAAAACATTTGGAATGGCAGAAATGGCTAAAGGGTACTTTCCACACTTTTTCAATACGGAAGCCAATCAACACGCCGTTCTACCCCATTTACCTGAGGCTCACTATTACGACCCTGACAACATGCGTCCCGAACAACGAGAAGCTTTCTACGCTTGGTACCAGGCTCACGCCTCGGACCCTTTCGACCTTCAGGAAGAAATGTTAAAGTATTGTCGTTCCGACGTGGACATTTTACGACGTTGCTGTGGAAAATTTCGAGAACTGTTCATGTAACACGGAGGGGTCGATCTTTTGAAAGAAGCTTACACCATTGCCAAAGTGTGTTCCTTAGTGTACCGGCAACTATTCATGCCTGAAAACACCGTGGCTGTCATCAGTCCTCAAACGACCAACTATGTCAAACGTCAATACTCGGTCAAAACCCTACGCTGGTTACATTACTTGTGCGACAAGGAAGACAAATGGATTTAGCATGCCCGCAACGGAGGAGGCGAAAAGACCATCGGAACAATTCGTTCGATGGCTGGGACTTAGAAAACCCCAAGATCGTGTGCGAGTTTAACGGTTGCTTATTTCACGGATGTCTCGTCTGTTACCCTGACCGTGGCATTAAAAATCATTTTTTACAACGAAAGATGGAAGACTTGTACCAGGCCACTTGTCAGCGACGCCTAAAGTTAGAACAGGAAGGATACCAAGTGGTGGAAATGTGGGAACATGAGTACGATCACCGTTTGAAAACCGATCCCGAGTTTAAACGCCTCGTGGAAAGTTACCAGTTCATGGACCCGCTGAACCCGAGGGATAGTTTGTACGGAGGAAGGACCAATGCCACCTGTTTGCTGTACCAAGCCGACGAAGAGAAAGGAGAAGAAATCAAATACTTGGACGTGTGTTCGCTGTATCCTTACGCGTGCAAATATTGTCACTTTCCTGCAGGGCACCCGCAATTGCTGACGGAACACATCGACCTGAAAAACATTCGACAATACAAGTGCAAAGTTTTGCCTCCCACGGACTTGTACCATCCCGTGTTACATCACCATTGCCAAGGCAAACTGATGTTTTCTTTGTGCCTTACTTGTGCCGAAACGTGCAACCAAGACCAACCTTGTCAGCACACCCAGGAAGAACGGGCCTTGACGGGAACTTGGGTCAGCGTAGAATTGTTCAAAGCTCTGGACATGGGATATCAACTGTTAGAAGTGTACGAAATTTGTCACTTTCCCAAGACACAACAATACCACAAGGGTGACCCCACGCAGAAAGGCATTTTCGCCGACTACGTGGATGCCTTTTTGAAACTGAAACAAGAAGCCAGTGACTATCCTTCCTGGTGTCACACTCCCGAAGACCAAAAGACATTCAAAGAGAAATACTGGGCACAAGAAGGCATTACTTTAGATCACATCGAGAAAAACGAAGGCAGGCGATCGTTTGCCAAAGTGATGTTAAATTGCTTGTGGGGTAAAATGGCACAACGTCCGTGTTTACCCAAGACGGTGTATTTGACAGAACCTTCCTGCCACTTTCAGGTGATTCACGACAAAACCAAATTCATGAAACACGTGGACGTCATTCGCGAGGATTTGATCTTGGTCAATTACGAAGAAGATTTGGACTTTGTACAAGACGACCCTTTTGGAAATGTCATCATTGCGGCTTACGTGACAGCTCATGCTCGCTTAAAATTGTACGAAGCTTTAGAACTGTTAGAGGAACGCGTCCTGTACTTTGACACGGACAGTTGCATTTACATCCATCACCCGAGTCAACAGCACCCTGACATCGAAGGAGACCGTTTAGGAGCCTGGACAGACGAGCATCCCGACGACAAGATTCTAAGTTTCGTCAGTGGCGGTCAAAAAAAGTACGGCTACGAATACCGGGACCCACAAGGAGAAGTGCACACGAAGTGTAAAGTGAAAGGATTGACTCTGAATTATCGTACCAGTCGTGTGGTCAACTTTGGGGTATTGAAAGAAGCCTTCCAATCTGGAGAGGATGAACACTTTAAAGTGACCACCTATCAACCCAGCAAGATTGTACCTTTACCCACTCACCACATCGTCAGTCGACCCTTGGAAAAAGTCTATCAAATCGTCTACCAGAAGCGAGTGCGACTTCCCAATCATTTCACCTTACCGTATGGACACGTCGGTATTGGTCTGTATATAAAAAGGAACCCTAGGCAAGATCGATAGTTCATTGTGACTACCAAAACCAAGTGAACAAGATGAATACTTTCAGAGAAACACAAAAGAAATTCAGACAGGCAGAATTCAAGTTTGGGGCTTCTGAAGTGGAATGCGATTGTGAGCCTTGCGACTTTTCAACCTGTGTTAGTGACAGTACCAGAAGAACCCGTCACCCAGGACAGGACTGTCGTGGACATCCCTGAAAGACCCTTTCGGGAGGACACTTGTGTGACCTTACCCCCTATAGAACTGGTCAGAACATTACCCAAAACATGTTGTACAGACATTTGTGTTTATTCCACGTTGATGGTTATCATGTGCCTTTTATCGTTGTACTTAAGCCTTTGGCTTTTATGTATTTTTGTCTTTCGTGTTCATGTTTAAAACATTCAATAAACGTGTCCTGAAAAAAGTATATAAACTCTTGTCTTGTCTGTTTTCGTGTCACAAGTGACATTCCTCACACTATGGCTACCTCTGCTGTCTCTGCTCCCTCTTCCTCTGCTGTCAAAGTCATCGACGAACACTTAGATCGTGCCAGTTGAGAGGCTTTATATCTTCGCCATCCCTTTAACATGCTCATTGCTGGACCTAGCGGTTCAGGCAAAACCGAATTCGTCAAATGCTTGATCGAACATAAACATCATTTGATCGATCGACCACCTCAGCGCATCGTGTGGTGTTACAAAGAGTGGCAATCGGCGTACAGCCTCTTGCGAGAAAGTCAAGGCGATTCCTGGTGTTTGTGGAAGGCATTCCTAAAGAAGACGACGGCATCGTCTCTGACTCCCGTCTAACCCATTTGGTCATTTTCGACGACATGTTAGGAGAAGACGAAGAAGAAATTAAACTGTGGTTCACACGCAAAGGGCATCACCGTAATGCCAGTGTCGTTTACATCACCCAAAATTTGTTTCAACAAAGTAAAGCCCATCGCACCATCAGTCTCAATGCGCATTACGTGGTCTTGTTTAAAAGCCCTCGAGATAAATCGCAAGTGCAAGTCTTAGCCAAACAGTTAGGAACGCCTTGGCTGACTCAGGCGTACGATGATGCCACTCAAACTCCACACGCCTATTTACTCATCGATTTGAAACCTACGACCCCGATGATTTGCGATTTCGTACCCACTTGTTTCACCATTGGTGCCAAGACGGAGGGCCTGTCCTGTACACGTCTCCGTCCTCGACTTAACTTCATTCCACAAAAAAATCTATAAAAACCTCAGACCATTTTCGTCTGTCTCACACAACGTCAACATGACGTCCCTTCAGTCGCATCTTCCCGTCAAATTGATTCGTGCCTTGTATGGCATCATTCGAGAAAAAAATCCACAAACACGAGCTCGTGTCTTAGAAGCTAGTCTCAAAGAAGTCTTACGATGGTTCACGGTGACGGCACGTCAATTACTCCAAGGGATCATTCAGATTTCTCATCAAACAAAATGCTTTTTTAATCGAAACAAAGTCGCTTTGACCCAACTGGCCGATCCCCGCATCGACACTCAAACCAAAAAACAAATCATTTTGAAACGTGGAGGGAGCGGTACTTTAGGAGGGGTCATCATTCGCTGTCTCTTAAGATGGGATCCTCTTGCCCCCAAACTTCTCCCCAAGAAAAAAGTCAAACGAAGCTCCAAGAAGAAGAAAAAGACCAGGTCCCCAAGGAGAACTTCTCCAGTGGCGGGACCCTCCTCTTACCAGACACCACCCCGGAAAAAGAAAAGAAGCCCCCAGAAAAAGAAACAGAGAAAAAGTTCCCAGAAAAAGAAAAGTCCACAGAAGAAAACTAGTCGCAAGAGAGGCACTTCGGCCAGGACGCAACCTTACACTCGCAAACCACGACCTGCCACGGCGGTGACCGCGTCTCCGGCAGTCTCAAGTTCATCCACTTCTCCGTTGATGACACCAAGAACGGAAGAGTACTTGGAGACGTTGATCACACCAAGAACTTCTCCGTTGATGACCCCAAGAACTTCCCCAGTGGCAGGACCCTGCAATTTAGTGGCAGTGGCTGCTGCTCACAAAGTACCTTCTCCCAAAATCAAAGTCCAAGAAAGATCGGGCATGTTACAAAGTTTACTGGATTTGTCTAAGCAAGAACTGGCTCGATTTAGTCCGTTGCGTACCCCTGCACGACGTGTCATGCCTGTCCTGAAGTTGATACGACGTAAAGACAATCAGTGGCGACGCGTTCCAGTATAAAAAAGGTCTGTGACCAAGTAGGGGTATCAGTGTTTTTGGTGCTCCTGAAGATGTCACCCTCCAGAAAACATCCCTCTTCTAAACAACCCCAAGGAAAGGAAAGGAAATAACTGCCTCCACGTTTAGTCAAACATGGGGACATATTATCTGTCCTGTCCAAAGTTTCTCCGCCCCTACGAAAAAAACAACCTCCAAAGAGGTCATCGATACCGTGTGCGAATGTTGTTTGAATATCTTGAAAGGTACGATCCCTTTGTCCAAACACCAAAAACAATGCTTAGGCAAACATCGTCACGTTCTTCGCCAAATGGTTCAAAAGAAAATCCCCCTTCGTCAAAAGAAGAAGATGTTGGTCCAACGTGGAGGCATTTTACCCCTCTTGTTAGGCCCATTGTTGAAAGGAGTCTTGGGAACCATGTTGGGAGGACTGGTGGGAGCAAGATAAAAAGGCCCTCTGAAGTCCCAAGATCTCAGAATCGACCCTTGACAACCCCATGGAAGGAAGAAAACTAGCTTTAGTGCCTTACAAACGATGGATGGAATACCATCGTTGGCAAGAACAACACACCCCACATTTACCTCCCAATCCCCATTTGAGCGAAATGTCCCAGTTACAACACGAATTGCAGTCCTTGATGGATCGCCAAGATTTGTCCGAAACAGAAAAATCGCAAAAGTACGGTCAACTCTTACAACGACTAGAACTCTTTCACCAGAAAGCTTTGGACGAAACAGCTCTACCCACTCTGAAAGATTTTAAGACCTTGATGAAAAGTTCAGCACCATCACCAGTACCACCACCACCACTACCAGTGACCAAGATAGAAAAAGAAGAAGAAGAAGGGTTTCAAACTCCACCAGAAAAAGTACGCAAGTTAACAACACCACCTACCTCCAGAATTGGATAGATTAAAAAGGTTACTTACCTAACTGGACAACCGAATTGTTTCGTGTCACTGGACGAGTGCATGGCCGTCATCCTGCCGTCTATAAATTGGAAGACATGAACGGAGAAGTGCTCAAAGGAACGTTTTACTTACCCGAGTTACAACGTGTCACCAAAAAAGAAGACGACGTGTACGACATCGAAAGCATTCTCGAACGCAGAACCCGTAAAGTGGGCAAACGACGTGTCAAAGAAGTCAAAGTACGTTGGAAAGGATATCCACCCAGTCTTGATTCTTGGATCGACGCTTCGCAAGTCATCGACTATAAAAAGAAGTGACCATCATGCCCTTTCACACAGACGCAGCTACGTCGACCACTCCTTCACCTAGTTCTTCTCTGCAAGATTAACAAAAACAACCCTTGTGAGTGTGTTGTGGAGAACCTGTGCCTAAAACTCAAATCGTCTTTTTCTGCCAAATCTTCGTGGTGTATTGTGTCATCGGGGCAGCCATTGCCAATTTGAGTTTGCAACAAGGAGACAAACAATTGTGGACCATTTTATTGAGCAGTTGCATCGGTTACCTGCTTCCCAATCCCTCCCTGAAATTCTCCTCAAACGGGAACCACGGGAACCTTGTGTCCAGTGCCAGTGCCAGTCACCCTCCAACAACAACAATAACCCCATTTTGAGCGGAGACACGCCTCTGACGTCCAGTAATCCCTCGGACAGCCACAGAACTCTGGAATTATGAGTCACCAAAACCAATTTTACTTAACCTTACCCAGTGACAGTTCCATGGAGGTGTTTCCCAAGAACACGTTGTGCTGTTACACGGCCAAATTACCTCAGACCATCCCATTAGATCACGAAGCCCATTGGGAAGTGGCTTTAGTAGAAATCATTCACCCGACCCAAGTCCTCAATGTCCTTCCCAATCAAAATTTTTTTGATGTGGAAGTTCATGACGAACAATTGCAACAGTACTTGGATACCCATGGCAAATATGACAAGAAAACCCCTGGCACAAAAAATCAAAAGTACACCACCTATCACTTGTTCGTTCCCCCAGGCTCTTATTTTAGTGGTCAACATTTGGTGAGCACCATAGCCTCCAGGTTTAATGTCGTGTTTCTGAAAGCTTTGGAAAGTGTCAAAAAAAGTGTCACCCTGGAATACCACAAAGCAGCTCGTCGCTTCTTGATGAAATTTGACGGGAGTAAAATTGCGTCCATTTTATTTTGTCCTGAATTGTTTGACATGTTGGGCGGAGACATAGACATGAGAAAGGTCATGATGAAGAAAAACGAATTTCCAGTCATTTACGACAACGAGTCTTTTAGCAAGTTATTTCGTGCCCCGGTAGAACTGAACCAAGGACTGAATTTGATGTTTGTGTACTCCGATGTGGTGGAGTATAACGTGGTGGGACACACCTCCGTGCCGTTACTGCGTGTCATTCCTTTCAAAGTGGATTCTGCCACGGTCACTGACGAGGAAGGTGGAAACACTTACCACGTTCACCGCGAATTTGTACATCCTAACTATTTGCCTGTCAGCAAGTCGTATTTGGACACGGTCAACATTGCTATAAAAGGAGATCTGTGGGGTTTTGATTTCACTTCAGACCAAGGCAGCGACGAGGGACATTTCCACCTTATAAAATCGGGTCAGATTCGTGTGGAACTTCAGTTTGCAAATCCACCTCCAGATCACACAGTGAACGTCATCCTGTATGCAGAATTTGACAATGCCATAGAAATCAACAGTTTGAGAGAAGTCATTCTAGACTATTAGAAGCCATGGAAGACTGTTATCCCTCTTTACCTAGTGGAGAAACTTTGAAGATGGAATGTGAGGAGACCGGGGAAGAAGAATCTGAAGACAAAGACGAAGAAGTTATCATGATGAAGTCAACATGGCCAGAACAAGAAGCCCATTTAGTCTCCTGTTTTGCCAATCACTTGGTCGAAAAAATGACGGAATTGATCAAGAAAGATTGCTATGGATGTCAAAACGATCATCCCAGTCAAATTCAACACGATAAATGCCTAATGCTGAGTCAAGAAGAAAAATTGAACGAGTATCTGGAGGAAGCTTGGAGTCTCATCTCGGACGAAGTCGTGTTGCATCAGTGGTATAAAGACTTTCGTGAACATTCTTGTCCACCATTAACCACTCAAGAGATCCATCGTATCGAAGCTCTCCTGAATCAGAGTGGGGAGACGAAGCGAAGAAACGGTTATTTGTCAGACATTTTCAAGCAAAAGTCAGGATCGAATTGATGACTTATTGTTACCTGTGAAGAAGAAAAAAACACACAAGACATGGATACCGGGGAACTTTATTACCTTTTGAACCACAGTTCGTACACGGCTTCTTGGAATCCTGTCGTATGTGCTAAAGATGTACTCCCTCATCGCAAACCTCAAGACCATCAAGCTTATGTGAGCAATACGGACGACAGTCATCTCCCAGGAACCCACTGGGTAGCCGTCTACTTTCCTCAAGAAGGATGTGTGGAATATTTTGATTCGTATGGATTGCCCCCTTTGGAAGAAGATATCATTGACTTTATGAGAAGAAATGCTCAGACCACCCGATTCAATAATGTGAAATACAAGGCACATATTCCTTGGTGTGTGGACAATATTGTGTGTATTTTCTGCATCATCGGAGCCTGGGCTATTCCTTAGAGCATTTAGTGACTCATTTTGATCCTCGTTCTTCTTCTAGAAACAATGTGAAAGTAGATCAATGGTTTTGTGACCATTATGCTTATCTTTTGTCTCTAGCTAGGAAACGTAGTGTCCATCAATGGCCTAATGACTTCCAACAGTGGAAATCACAATTTCATTCACAACGTTGTCAGCCTTGTCCAAAATAATGTGTGAGTTGGAAAAAAAAATGTTTGTCATTTGAAACAAAATGTTTGATGTTATATTGTTGGATTATTGTTAAAAATGTTGGTCTTTTGTTTGGCTATAAGAATTTTGATTCATGCTCTTTGACTTCTTACTATCCCTCTCATGGCACTCATTGAACGTTCTGGCTCGAAAACCGTGGAGGGATGTTTTCCTTCACGTCCGCTCTTTGACTTTAAAGCCGGGGTAGCCTCCAGTCTAACCAGCCATTGTCGACTCATCCTCCTACGAAGATGTGCTCCAAACTAGCTAAGCTAAACGAAGCCTACGTGAATTTACATAGGGTCAGACACAGTCTGATACCGAAGCCAGAAGAGATAGAGAATGTGAGAATGCTAAAAGTCACTGAAGACCTGATAGAAGAGCTCTTCAGAGAAGAAGTGAACAGGGAGAAAGAAGAATGGACAGAGAAGTACAGACTTCAGAAACAGCAGAGAGAGCAGCAACAGCAGCAACAGCAGCAGCAACCTGAACCTGACAGAGGCTTTGTCGATTGTCGTATCGACACCAAAGAGTTATTCTTCTCTTTCCGAAGAAGCAGACCTATCGTCAGAAAGTCTATCGCCAGAGGACATCGCATTCTTAGAAACTAAAAGATTCCATAGCAAACAAAAAATAGCCCTTTTCAGGGCTACCCAATACTCCAGAAAAGAAATAGTAATCCATTTGCCAATGTGTGTATGTAGAGTAGTGTGAATATAAACACTGACTCTTTTTTATAGTGTGAGTAAATGTGTTTATGTATATGATTGTGTGTTTGTTAGTGCTCACGTACGTTTGTGTGGATAGTAGATTATGATGATGTTTGTTTTTTTGCTGTTTGACGTGTGGGGAGAGTAGATTTGGGGTTTGATTGGATTGCTTTGCGTATGTGGATAGTATATTATTGGTTTAATAATTTTTTTAGAATAGTGATGGGTAATATAAAAAGTGAGTGAGTGTTTCTTTTAGGTCCACGCGTTGTTTGGTTATGATCTAGGTAAGATCAATTTTGTTTTAGGTGGATGTTTTCCATCACGTCCGCGCTTTCAGTATAAATTAAAAATCGTTCGGCAGTCTAGCTACCCTTGTTGATTGATCAACACCACCAGAATGAACACCAGACTAGCTAAACTGCTTGAACTTCATGTACACCTGGAATATGCCAGGCGTATAGTGAATGAGCTGGCTGCAGAGGCCATCGTAGAAGAGGGAAGGATGAAAGAGGAGGAGAGAAGAAACAAAGAAGAGGAGGAGAGAAGAAACAAAGAAGAGGAGGAGAGAAGAAACAAAGAAGAGAAAGGAAAGGAGAGAGGAAATTTCAGAATCCCAGAGACAGAAGATTGGGGTTCTGAAGCCACTTATCCCGCCTCTGCTCTCCCCCAAACAAGAGTGAAAAGAGACTGGGGAAGAAGATGTGTGTGTGGTGCCAGGTCTGGAAGGTGCCGTCATTAACCAGGTGTCACTGGAGTTAAAAAAACAAACAGCCCTTTTCAGGGCTACCCAATACTCTAGAAAAGAAATAGTAATCGATTTGCCAATGTGTGTATGTAGAATAGTGTGAATATAAACACTGACTCTTTTTATTTGTGTGAGTGTGTGTTTTTTATGTGTGTGTGTGTGTGTGTGTGTGTGTGTGTGTGTTTGTAAGCGCTCACGTACGTTTGTGTGGATAGTAGATTATTGGGTTATGTAAGAGCTTAAGTTGGTTAGTGTGAATAGTAGATTAGGGTTTCATTTTAATGCTTTGCGTGTGTGGATAGTAGATTTTGGGTTTGTTAATTGCTGCTTCACGTATGTGGATAGTAGATCATATAAAATGAGAAAAGTATGGGATGTTTTCCTTCACGTCCGCGCGTTTTAAGTAATAATCTAGGTAATATCAATTTTGTTTTAGGGGGATGTTTTCCATCACGTCCGCGCTTTAACTATAAAGCTAACAGTGTTAGCCATTAAAACCCATTCCACGGAATAAAGACAAAGAAAATGGTGGTAGCAACAGCGTTACTGAATCATTTGATAGGTATTTCTTATTGGATAGTAGATGTTACGTTTGTCATGGAAAAGATAGAGAAAGAATTCAAGTTAGAAAAGTGTCTTGACTGTTTTAATACTCTGAAGGAAGCAAAGGAGATAGTAAAAGGAATGATGGAAGAAGAGGAAAAGAGATTGAGAGGATTGATTGACCCGCCTTATGTAAGAGTGGGAAGTTTAAAGGAAGCACTTGAAAATGTCATCGAAGTCAGGTGCTTCTTAGAAAAGATATTGAATTGGACGGAAAATGGGGGTTGGACCAGCTGACAAAAACGGAAGAAGTAATGAGGAAAGTGATGACGGAAGAGGTAAAGAACATCAAAGAAAAGTGGACTAAGGAAAGAAGAGAAGAAGAAGATAGAAAGAGAAAAGAAAGCTTTGAGAAACTCAACAATAACTGGATACGAATACAGGAGAAATTCCGAGCGATAAGTCATCCTGACTGGATGCCTGAATCAGAAATAAAGAAGAAGACAGGAATAATGGCAAAAGTTAGAAGATGGCTACAGAAGTGGAGGAAATAAAAGAAGAAGATGATGATGAAATCAAAGGCCCTTTTCAGGGCCACCCACATTTCTCGAAAAGAGATCGACTTTCAATTGCCTACCCTTTTTTTATTTGATATATATGTGTGTGTGTGTGTGTGTGTGTGTTTGTGTGTGTGTGTGTGTTCTATCCCTCTCCCCTGTTCCCTTTCCATAGACCCCACAGGTCGGGACCTTATTAAAATAGGGTCCCGACCCTGTTCCATTTTGTCGCTCAACAGACCCACAATCTATTCCCATGTTAAATTTACATAGTCCCCAGATTGTCCCATGGGGTCCTGTAATGGTAATTCCCATTGAGGCTAGAGTTGCCCAAGACTTTTTCCCATGTTCAATTCCCCTTGAGGCTAGAGTGCCGGGCTTGTATTCCCCATGTTAAATTTCCATTGAGGCTAGAGTGCCGGGACCCTGTCTGTAATGCTAATTCCCATTGAGGCTAGGGTGCCCCCATTCACTACTCATACAGAACAAGGTAACAATCTAAAATGATTTTATTCTATTTGATCCTTTACAATTACATGCACTGATATAACCTTCAAGGTTGTGTAGTAGAAATGTAAATAAAAGTTAGTTTATTATCTCTGTCATGTTATTTCATCAGTGCGCTTATTGATGTGCTAGTAAAAGTACATGCCATCCCAGGAAACAGCTCTAATTCGTCATCGGCAACTGGAGAAAATTCAATGATAAAATATTTATACCATACGTTTTTTCATCAATTCATTATTTCCTTTGGGAATTGACGATTAATAAGGCTTGCTCCTAGTGTTCACTCCGCGATAATTATAATGAATGCAGTATTGATAGCAGAAAGACCCAGTTGTCCAGAACTAAATTTAGTATCTCGTATTTTATCCATGTGTAACTTTATCAGCTTTGACTTTAAAAGTCCTCAGCTAACGCAGTACACCATGGAAGACTTTCTGCGGAATTTTCTCACAAATTTTACTTCTGTACCCTCACAGTTCCCTCCCAAATAATGGCTTTTAAGTCTCGGCTTTGTTTGTATTGGGTTAACTCCTGAGTAAAGATATATGTTTTAAAATTATATATTTGACTGGGGATGTTCTTTTTTTTAAAATTTACGGATGTTTTCTGAAAGTCTCTTGTGAAATACTGGTGTCTCCTTTTATGTGTGATACATTGATGTATGTACGTTTGTTCGTATTGTTTCGAACCTTGTGCTTTTGTTTGGAGACAGACATGAAAAGAGTCAACTTGCATAGAGTTGTATATTGCTATATATTCTATTTAACCCCCGCTACCCACTAACCCACCAGGAAAATAATTGTTTCAAGTGAGTTTCGGTATGATTTATGTGTGCAAGTTAGTATATTTTTGGAACGGAATAAGCTTTTTTAATGTTTTTTTTTTCTTGTCAATTCCTTTATTTTGGTTTTTGCTGCGATTGTGTTTATGAACCTATGCTTACCATGTTCCTCCTGTATCAATCAAATGCGTAACTAGAATGTATTAGATGGATGTTAGATCTGAGTTCACTTTAATCGTATTAGTGTTTCAGCTGATTGTCTGTCCCAGCATGGCTTCTCATCTGAGAGATATGTACTTAAATTCTTTCTTGTGACCGCTGTAATCAAGGTCTACATTTTAATTTGATGCCCTATGCATTTATGGCAAGCCAAACATTTTGAAATGGATTAGCCGGAGAGATTTTAGGGAGTAAGTGAGATTGGACAGATCGTAGGGCAAGCTGGAGATATAATGAATATGTTGAAGGGATCGTTTTGTGAGCTGGAGAGATTGTAGGGAGAGTTGTAGAAGCTGTAGGGCGATCTTGAGAGATCGGAGTGTGATCCGGAGATTTGGTAGCGCTGACTTTACATAGTTCATATAAATGTATCCAAAGTCTTTCACGGGCGATCCAGACAGGTTGGAAACAGGAACATTAAATTATTTAGAGTCGGGCAGTCAACTATTTTTGCATATTGGCGCTAATAGATTAAATTTTTGTTTGAGTTATATACACACACACAGTCACTTAGAAATAGTCATGGCTGTAAGAAAAAGAGTTTACTGTCATCTTAGCTTTGCTGCAGAGATTGAGTTCAAATGAATTATCTCTTGTTATGGTAGATATAGTTATTATACTGTAAGCGACTCTATAAGGCAACGTATTCACGTCGATAATGATAGACTCCATGATTAACGATCAATCCTATAAGCAACGTGTTCGTGTTGCCAATGATCTACCACACAGACAACGTATCCATGTTGCTAATGATCTACCACATAGACAACGTACCCATGTTGCTAATGATGTACCACATAGGCAACGTGCTCGTTTTGCCAATGGTATACCACACAGACAACGTACCCATGTTGCTAATGATCTACCACACAGGCAACGTCCTTATGTTGCTAAAGTTCTGTCACGCAGGCAACGTCCTCGTGCTGCCAATGGTCTACCACACAGACAACGTACCCATGTTGCCATTGGTCTACCACATAGACAAAGTACCCATGTTGCTAATGATCTACCACATAGGCAACGTCCTCGTGTTGCCAATGGTCTACCACACAGACAACGTACCCATGTTGCTAATGGTCTACCACATAGACAACGTACCCATGTTGCCAATGGTCTACCACATAGACAACGTACCCATGTTGCCAATGGTCTACCACACAGACAACGTACCCATGTTGCCAATGGTCTACCACACAGACAACGTACCCATGTTGCTAATGGTCTACCACATAGACAACGTACCCATGTTGCTAATGGTCTACCACATAGACAACGTACCCATGTTGCTAATGATCTACCACATAGACAACGTACCCATGTTGCTAATGATCTACCACATAGACAACGTACCCATGTTGCTAATGGTCTACCACATAGACAACGTACCCATGTTGCTAATGGTCTACCACATAGACAACGTACCCATGTTGCCAATCGTCTACCACGTAGACAACGTACCCATGTTGCTAATGATCTACCACATAGGCAACGCCCTTATGTTACTAGAGTTCTCTCACTCAGGCAACGTCCTCGTGTTGCTAAAGGTCTACCACATAGACAACGTCCCGATGTATATAATGGTCAAAACCCTCAATGGTCGTAATTAATTTAGGCATAGTTTTAGTGAACCTGGTGTCCTTTTGCCAAGGATTAATTTATGTCGAACATTTAATAATTTTACTATCATTCTGCTTTAGCTCAAAATCTGGCAATGATGATACTACATTGATTTTCAAAGATGGGGATAGTATGCATAATTTATTTGGAATAACATGATTGGACCTGAGAATTAATAGAACCCTAACGTAAAGAAATTGTAATGTTTCTATTACGCTGAGTCCACTTTTTCAAAATGTTGTTTTCAGAAATAAGGTTGATTCCACTTTTTCGGAACATATCCTAAAATAGTACTATGCTAATATTTGTCATCAATTTATTCTGACAGGACCGTATGTAATTGCTTACAAGACGAGCCCAAATGCAAACTATGTAGCCCGCTGGCAGATCCAGGTCTTTTCAGTTTATTAGGAGTAGTAAGTAGAACAAAATAATTAGACCCTAATATGCCAGTGTAATCTGCGACGGCAGTTCAGGGTCTCTGATTCTAGTAATGTATTCGACATACAAGCGAGTATACATATGGTTATTTCTCAGGACTGAATCAAGAGGTGGAAAATAAAATCCTTATGTCAAGAGTCTCCATAAAATCATGTAAATACCGGTGTTACATGGATAAATATATAGAATTTTGTGATTTAATATAAGAATAATTCATATAATGGTTATTTGGTCGAACTGAGTTAAGACAATTAGTTCTTGACAGTTGAGCAGTTGATCATGCTAGGGTTAAGTTTCAAAACAAATATACTTTGATCACATGACACAAAACCAATTCAGATGATACGCGTTGTATAGAACAAATGACGTCTTGATATTTTTTCTCACGGTCCACTGACTTCTTGGCGATATTTCTTTTCTAAAACCAGTTTGTAAAGGTTCAGCGTTCCAGCAGAACACAAAAAGTCCGCTACACACCACATGGTCACTAAATAATAAGTCAATGTAAGGCGACTTAGCATGTTCCTTTGCATACCTCACAGCCATTATTACAGAGTCAAAGGTTATAAGAGTTAGCACGACCTACCACATATCACTGGGTAACAAATATATAAACAAACGCTAGGTGAGTTGCCTCGATCTACCAAACATCATTTGGTTACAAACCAAACGTTAGGCGAGATAGCTGGATATACCACATATCAGCGTATCCCTCACGGTGGGTAACAACGTTTTGGAAGTATAAATTACCACTGCCACATTAATGCCTAATTTGGTGGTAAAATTCCAGAAATCCGTCGCTTTGCTAAATGAATCACACTCTATTCTCATTGCATTTACTGAGATGTTTTCTCTATATTGGCTTGAATGCATGATGGGATCATTTTACGTAGCGCGGAAGAGGACACCGTCCGTTCTTTACCTTCTTCACTGGTAGAGAAAGAAATGTAATTCGCCTCCATTAAAACTGTGTTTGGAAGTATGCTTCTTCACCCGACACATTAAGAAGGTGAAACGAAATATTTTCGTTAAGGTCAAAGGAAACATTCATAATAGGAACATTGTCGGCTTTTTGTATTGCAACATATAGGGTGACTCGCCAAATCCCTAAAATTTATGTGTATTTATACCACTACATCGGATGTTATTTCCCCCACGGAAATGACTTAGCATTGTTACGATTGATACAACATGGTCACTAATAGCTAGCCAAACGTTTGGCGAATTCGCAGAACAAACTACGTATCACGTGGTCACTAATTGATATCCACAAAGCTGAAACTTGTGAGAATTAGTTGTATAGAAGATAGTCATTAACAAGTTTCCAACGTTTGTTCACTTGGAAGAATCCGCTATAAATAGCATGGTTACTAACTGATACCCAAACGAATGAGCAGGATAGCAAACGTCGGCAATGCATACTCGAACAACACAGCTAAACTCGCATGTTTCGCAGAAAGAAAATGTGTGTATGGACATTGGCTTAACATAAAGTGTTTAATATTTAAGTATCTATCTTTCTGTATAACAAAAATTTGTCACATACATACATTGTTGGTCCACTGGAGCGATCATGTCAATGCCAATTCCTAGAATATCCCCGCAAGAGTATTTATATTTCGAGTATTCTTTCGAAGGAAGGCTCTAAGATGGGTTACTTCAACAAATGGAAACATGGATATAATATAATTAAAAAACAAAGGTAAGATAACTAATTCATTGTAAATACAGTACTCACACAGACTCCACTAACTGCAAAATGCAATGTTGATGTCTACGCCTACAAGAACGCCGTCGGCAAAGTTACTCCTACATCTTTCATATCTTTCGTAAGCGAGACAAAATTCATAACATAAACTCCTGTTGTAGTATATTAGCTCTCACAAATACTAATTAATATACAATTTTGTTTATTAATGATTTTGTTCAGAAATACATTTTTATTTGCTGTAAACCATTATCAATATAGATAAAGAGGGTTAAAGCAATTTACTAATGGATAATCACTAACTACTAATCACAATGTCACATTCAAAAATCGATCTTTTCACCAACAGATATTGAAGACTCAAGAAGCTCATTCCAGAAAAACACAGCCTATATTATCTAATATACAAGTGATATGGCATCCAAGAGACATTGCAGTAAATCAGCAATGTCAGTCAGTGCATCAGATCAACGTAGACAGTACTCCCTTTTATTTCAGTTCTGTTCTGCTTTGATGGGTATAAGGTATTAGCATAATCAGTAAATGGCTTGGTGCTGTTAGGCGCACTGAGAAATACAATATCATTAAAGCATTATATTACATTTTATTTCTAGATATCAGTCAGCTCTTAATGTCAATAAAAATGAGTTACTTTAAAACACATAACATTGGAAGAATACTCAAAGTACACTGCCTGTCTTTGAATGTCCTTCATTGACTACGAGATGGATATCAACCTACCCAGATGCTTATATGTTAACTCTATTTTCCTTTAACGTTGTTGAGTAACATGATGTATCTAATTATCATATCTCGTGACATAACAGTAAATATAACACTGCTGAATCTTTAAAAACAGGTCAAGCTTTAGCGGTCTTTCTTCAGCAAGAGAAAGGTATTACTCAACTTAAACCTACTAAATTACACCAAAATAGAGAAAGCATGCTATATGTTGTTAAGTATATCAATTTGTTGTGTATTATCATCAATGATGATAGTTTTTAAGGATTATTTAGCAAATACTATGTTAAATACTAATTTTCTCTGAGGTCTTAAAGTTGAGTTGTGCTAATAACCCAACGTAACCATCACGTGATCTAATTTAGGACACGAGTCCTGAATTCCAAATCAAACTCAGTTCCTGATTAGCTAGTATATATCACCTGACCTTGTTTACAGTTGAGATTATGAACTGCGACGCTCTCCGTATAAGCTTTGTACATAAGAGATGTTTCCTGGAGAATTAGATATTCTTAGTTGTACCACCAGTCTATAAATATATTTAATTGATATGATTCATCTATTTAATTCAGTCGTTCATTGGATTTACAAGGTGTTCGAACTAATCAGATTTTGGAATTATGGCTGCTGCATTTACATATATTTTGGGATTATCTCAGTGTGATTCATTCATTACTATCGGTACATCGGTATATTAGTTGATATCGTTTTGAATACAGCTGGGACTCATGTAGATTACTAGATAGTTATGCATTTGATAAAACTATTTAGAACTGTTTATGATTTAATTCACCATACGGTAAATTATTTTTACTTTTACACTTTGAAATTTAAGGAAATAAATTAAATTTGCAATTTTACAAATTCGTTGGTTTTCATTTTTTGTTAACTATTTTAAGACCATAGAGTGGTAACAAGTTGCACATTTAAAAAATAATTGGTATCCATATATCGTTATTAATACGGGAATACTGAAAATCACTAATCTACTTTTCATTTTCTTTTGTATAAATTGATGTCGTTCATATGACACTGCAATTCCTCTGTTAAAGGCAATGCAAATTTAACAAACTTTATTGCATTCTAATATTCAGGTGCTTTTTAATTCCATTAATGAAAAAGTCATCTGCATCCTTTTTACCGTTTTTCTACATTCCTTTGCCTTAAGGGTTGATAGACATGACAATACTCGGTATCGTTACTACGTAACATTGAAAACTGCATGCACACAAGTATTGATCTGAAGGAATCTCCGTAATATAGCATCCAGTTTTAAACATAATCCAATTTTCTGACGACAGAAAAGGTCAAGAGAGCTTGTTGGACCTATTAAAACATTACATTTATCATTATTATCATCAACAAAATACATCGACAACATCATACTCGTTAACAGCAGCAGCAACAACAATAACAACAAGAACAATGACAAAACTTCAATGACAAACAAGAGAAAACTAGACACAATACCCATTTGCTAAAACCAGTGTTGCAAACACTCTTTTATCACATCATATTAGCTACAGAAAGACGATGAAGTTGGTCTCAATATATAAATTTGCAATGTTTTCTTGCTTTGGTTAACATTTTGAATGTATGAAATATTCCATTATCATTAGCCATTTTATGGCCAAGTGAACATTCTTATTTGTCGGCATGCATATGAATTCATACACAGATATACAATGAATTGTGCATTGAGGATATGGAAGGGCTCAAATGAGTGTTATCTTTGGTGAGACCATAACCGGGTTGTACGAAGATAATCATTGACACGAACAGATTACAAATCAGTCAAAAGTTACTTACAATATTTCCAGCTTAAGTAGGACATTGTTTTTATAATTTTTCAGATGGAAAGGTCTGAAGAGCTTTCTCTGTATAATACCTTTGTCCGGATCGAGATATACAGTGTTCACTTATTTTCTATTTAGAAAAAAAATTACTTTTTGTCAATGATCTTTAAGATGGAACATTGACTTTCTAATATATCGACAGTTTGAAACACTCATATCTTTTTCTACGTTTTGTGGACCGCTCCAGTGGCCTAGTAGTTAGAGCGTCCACCTCGGAAGCGGTATGTCGCGGGCTCGAACACCGGCCACGTGATACTAAAGATATATAAATGTGGTACTAGTAGCTGCCTTGATTTTTAATCGACTACAATTTTAAAAAAGAAAAGAATACATATGTTCTAAGTCCCGTGACTTACATCTTAGTCCAAATCGGGTTGAAGTGTTTCAGAGAAAGATCACACGATAAATTTACACATCGGTCGAACATGAGAATAGTCTCTTAGAAGCGCAGCTTTCCTTAGAGGATTCGCATGAGAGCACTTCATTTATCGTGAAGTAAGGCGTATATTCCTGCGAAACATAACACTTAATTTTTGTATATGTTATTTTTAAGGTTGTGCAGTAAGTAATATTTTAAATGTTACTTCATAAATATCGTGCATGAAGATACGACTGCCATGTCTTCTACTATCGTATACTTTCCAAATGTTGATAATTTGAAATCGATCTTATTTTTCAGAAAATAATTCCTGTATTACAGTTGCAGAGAACACTGAAGCAGGCGTTATAAAATGTAAAAGAATTTCAGGTTCGTCTAAACCGATACCGTTGGGAAATTCCCTGCCTAGGAGATGTTGAATAAATTCCTCGTGTGATATATTATCATGGAACACACCAAGACGAATGTCAAAATTAGTTATAATATGTGTCCAAATTATTTCTGTGTCGCACAGTTCTTTGACAGGAAATAAATGCATTGATTATTACATCTGTGTAAGAATAGCAACAGTGTTTACACACTTGTGTGGTATTAGATAACAAAAAGTGACCAGAACGTTTGCAAGGGATTGATTAACTGTAATTATCTTGCTGTGTTGTTTGTTTGCCATAAAACTGAGGGTTTTATAGAAGAAAGAATATTTTGTTTAATCTTTTGTAGGATGCGTCAGTGTGGCAATATTTGTAGGATGCGTCAGTGTGGCAATATTTGTAGGATGCGTCAGTGTGGCAATATTTATAGGATGCGTCAGTGTGACAATATTTGTAGGATGCGTCAGTGTGGCAATATTTGTAGGAAGCGTCACTGTGGCAATATTTGTAGGATGCGTCAGTGTGGCAATATTTGTACAATGCGTCAGTGTGGCAATATTTGTAGGAAGCGTCAGTGTGGCAATATTTGTAGGATGCGTCAGTGCGGCAATATTTGTAGGATGCGTCAGTGTGGCAATATTTGTAAAGGACTTGCATTCATACTTATGAGTAGCATGTTTATAATTCGCTTCCACTGTATTTTCATGGAAATAGTTTGTCTCAAAAAATAAAATTCAAAATGGTTTCATAAATATTATATATGTGCCGAATGCTATATACATCGGGAATAACAATGTCTTGCTTTTAACATCTTTCTTTAAAGATTTAAGTATAATCTAAATAAAAGTATTATTTTAGATGTTGCATTTTCTGGAAGATTACACAATTTATCAAAAAAGTTTAGTTTTCTTTTAACATTTTCAGGTACAATTCTCTATATATGTATCACTGGATAGTGCATGTAACACTTCTAAAACCGGCAGTGTTGTCCTATGCGAAAGCTAAGAAGCTGGTTTCAATAAAGATTGTATTTTCTATTTAGGTTTGTAATGATGTTTCCGTTTAAATGCAAGTAACATTCTTCACGTGTTAGCACATCTCCATTACAAATTAAAGAAACATTAAAGATTTTCTTTGATGCTTCAATGGCATGCGATGACAGCTCATTGGCTGAGTTAGTATAGTGATATTTTGAATATTGTCTGAGTTAGTATAGTGATATTTTGAATACTGAGTTCGTACTTTGATATTTTGAATATTGGCTGAGTTAGTATAGTGATATTTTGAATATTGTCTGAGTTAGTATAGTGATATTTTGAATACTGAGTTCGTACTTTGATATTTTGAATATTGGCTGAGTTAGTATAGTGATATTTTGAATATTGTCTGAGTTAGTATAGTGATATTTTGAATACTGAGTTCTTACTTTGATATTTTGAATATTGGCTGAGTTAGTATAGTGATATTTTGAATATTGTCTGAGTTAGTATAGTGATATTTTGAATACTGAGTTCGTACTTTGATATTTTGAATATTGGCTGAGTTAGTATAGTGATATTTTGAATATTGGCTGAGTTAGTATAGTGATATTTTGAAAACTGACTCAGCATATTGATATTCTCAATATTGGCTGATATAGTACAGTGCTATTTGGAATACTGAGTTTGTACTGTGATATTTTGAATATTGACAGAGTTAGTACAGTGATACTGAGTACAATGATTTAGAACATTGGCTGAGTACAGTGATTGTGAATAATGACTGACCATAAATGAGACTCAATCAGGCTCGTGTCTATGAATTTTAAGATGCATTGGTTTTTTTCTTCTTGAAATTGTCTAGCCTAAAAAATTATTTGACTTTTGTGATGAAAATAGTTGTGATCTTTGCGAATCTGATAACCTTGATACGAATGAAACTAAACCGATTCACATTATTTCAGGTATGCACCACGTACCCGATGAACAAGCTGGATATATCACTCTGCAGGATTCTTGTTCTGACATATATTCTATTTTACTGTGGCAAAATGACTGACCGTGGGATCTCTCCTTCTTCACGGATATTGAGACTTTAAGATTTGTTGTAATCGCTGAATGTTATATCAACTGTCACATCGTTTTCAATATTTTAATATTTGATCTATAGTTTGTTGTATCATATGACAGCTGTCAACTTTCTGTGAAAACTTTGAAAGTTACTTACTGGAAATTTAGAATGAAAATCAATTTTTTTTTTAAAAGTTGCCTAACACTTTTAAAAACTTTCTAAAGATGGTTGTAACTGTCGCACACAATAGTTGTTATTACGCATCGATACAAATAGCAAACAACCGTCTTAGCTGCAAACTACGTACAACGATAAATGCTCGTAATTTAATTGCACGATTTAATTTGCGCAACACTACTGCGGGCGACCTGATGCTTCGCATCAATGTTATCTTGCAATGACTGAGACTTAATATGATTTTCCGTGTACCTGCCAAACTACATCCCACGTTTGTTAAAGGGATGTTTCGGTAGAAGTATGTGTACAGTCCAACAGATCGGTACAAAGTTTATCTTTCTCTTTTTTAAACATATTTTATTTAGACTATTTCTATTGTTATTTGCCAGTCTACTTTCTTTCATTTTTACCAATGACCCATATATTTCTTGTGCAAACATTTATCCTTAAAGATATGCTAAAATGTGCGTTGTTTACTTGCCAATATATCTTTCAATTCCTTTTCCAAATGAAACACGTGATCCCTATAAACATCAAATGTCACGCAAAGTGGCAATTTAATCCGTTCATAGAGGTTTGCAGAATGAAAAGTGCTGACTTAGGTCAAATCAACGATTTACAAAATGATCCCCATTATAACTGTGGATATTTAAATAAAATCGAATCAATTAAATGTTCTAAGTTCCGTGTTATTACAGTTTTTTCGAAATTCAAAGATTCAAAGAGGGATGATATATGATTTAAGAAATCTAATGAATTGCTGCTAATGCATTGTACGTGTAAGTTAATACCTATTGAGAGGATTCAATCCATTGCAGAAACTTGCATCAAATTATCATTATTTAGAAATTTCAGGTAAAATAAATATTTTTCGCCACCTGACAAAGCATCATACTAAACAATGGAAAATAAAACAATCTTTTAAAATATATTCTTTAGAGGTTTCAAGAAAAAGAAAAATTATAATGCCCGTGAAAATAAAATCACTCGACAGGGGATG